>RXPK01000102.1:144914-157602 GCA_004143645.1 Protaetia brevitarsis
ACACGTGTGTATAAATTGTCGCAAAAAGTACTGTAGCGACTATTACTTCGTTAGTTTCTGAATGCGAAAAATCTAAATGGTAAAATATTGTACTATGCTTCATAAGTCTGCACGAGGTTCTTGAAGTTCGACTTTTTTAGTTCTTTAATAAGCGTTTGTGTGGCGTTATTGCCGATATAGATAGCTGCATTTTGAATTTAGACGATTTCTTACTCTCTGTTTTTTCGTAAACGTTTCTTTTTGATTTTAGAGCCTAGGATTCAACACTTTCTTCGATAGCATCCTACATGAAAACACATTTGGCAACCATGTAGCACAATGACTTTGTATTCTAAGTTTGATTGCAATCAAAACCATTACTGTCAAATTTTGACATTAATCTGAGTGTTCAATTTTATGCAAGCTCTGCTCCTTTTTCGTGATTACTCGTGTTCTCTTGATTGTTTTCTGTTTCAGTGTTTTTATCCGTTCTCGAATTAGTTGGTTTGTTTATTTACAATGGGTTTTTACATTTAATAATATGCCGATATGTATATGGTATACGGTTTTGTATAAATGGAAATGCTAACATGGCAGAACAGGAAAATCGCGTACGTTTTCCAAACCGGAGACATCCTACTGGAAACGTATTTCGATTGGACCAAGTCGTACGTGAAACTGGTTCGTTTAAGAAAAGAAATGCCAACGCATGGTCGAACCTAGACAACGGCGTAACATTAACAACTGGAAGAGGAAATTCTAGACTCAGTTACATGAAAATCGTTCGTCAGTACTCGACAGTTGACGTCCACATTCAATATTCGCAGTAATAAGACCGTTCATGTTGTTCTACGTGAAAACTTCTTTATCCATACCAATTAACTAAGGTGCAGCGTCCTATTAAAACGATAACATACACCATTTAAACTTTTGTCATAGTATCTTAAATAGGGATTCAAGAAGATGCGACTTTTAAGAGTGTTCTTTGGATCGAGAGTCTATGGTTTACCAGAGATGGTGTACTCACATACTCATAATTTTCACCATTGGGCAGATGAAAAATCCTCATGCGTTTCGGGAATACGGTCAGCAAAAGAAAGTTTTCAGTTAATGTTTGGCTGGTTAATAATAAGCGTGTCTGTGGCCAATCTATCTGTCAAATCAACTTGATGCCAACGGGTATTTAAATGTATTAGAACAAGTTATTGATGAGATGTAATTGAATATACGCGCGTAACAAGTTTTACATGCATGATGGAGCTCCGGCAACATTTTTCTCGTAATGTGAGAGAGTGGTTGGATGAACACTTCCTAACAGGTGGATTGATCGCGGTGGTCCTATTTATGGCCTGCAAGGTCTCCCGACTAAACCTTTAGACTTTTTGTTTGTGGGTTTCATAAAGGTTGAAAGTTTACGCAACACCTCCACAAGACACTGTCGAAGTTATAGGACGAATTAACGCGGCAGTATTAGAAATTACACCGGAAAGGCTTGAACAAGTAATACAGACAATACTTCGTAGATTGCAAATGTGTTTACAAACACACGGATATCAATTTGAACATATACGTAGGTAATAGTGCGTTAATTTATTACAAGAGATGCGTCGAAAAATCAAATACTAATTCTGTTTAATAAAGCTTTCTTATTGCTTTTCCCTATGTATCATTTGTGTTATCCAATTTGTCATTTGTAATTCTGGTCTGTCAATTTTGACAAGTATTGTAACTACCATTACGGTAGTATGCGACTACAGTGTTACCAAATGTATGTTACTTACAAATGGCTCCTGAAGACGCATGAAGCATCATAGTACAATATTTTACCATTTAGATTTTCGATTCAGAAACGAACGAAGTATGTCGCTACGTGTAGCTTTTGCGACAATCTATACACACGTTGTATAATGTTTCTTTTAAATCAATTGAATAATCAAAATTGCATTAATTAACATATTTAACACGTTATATTTCATATGTAATAAAATGTAATGTAAATGCAATATTGCTACGTATTTAATATGTAATTGCAATGAAAGGTGCTGTATGGGAGTGTATTGAAGTATTTCACTTAGGACGTAAACATCTCAAATTTAACAAATTACTATTATAATAATTATTATTAAGAGCACGTTCAAATCATTTTGTCTACAAAATTATATTTTAGAGTTTCCTATTAAAACAATGTAGTATAATTATTATATTTAATTGTTTGTGTTACACGTGACCTTATTCTACAGACCGAAGCCGATAATGTAGAAAATCATTTCATCTTCGATAACTTTTCTTCACTTCCAATCACAACCATCCTGCGAGACGATCAATCTCCTTTTGCAAATAATTTAAAACCCGCCGAACTTCGGCAATTATTTTCTCAATCCCAACCTCCCACAAATCCCTCGAAAATCCGATATCGCTTCTGGCTAGCCCGATTCTGTAACTAAACTCCGCTAAAGAATTATTAGCGAGCTACCACGGTACAGAAATTAAGTCGTAACCCTTTCCCGGCGTTCGTTAAGAACTTTACGATGGAGTAGTTGCGGACTTTGCCCGCGTGATGGCGCTGCGCGCGCGATGAATGTTTTAAACTTTCAAAATAAGTCGGAAGTAAATTGTCAGAGGGTGAAATGGCACTGAGTTGGGGAGAAAATCGTGGGGATTTGGGTGAAAAATGCGTAGATTTGTAGAACTAAACCTATTTTTTCTAAGTGGAAAATAATTGAGAATTTAAGATGGAAATCTCATTATTTTCGTGAAGATATTATTGAGAGAATATGCGTGTATACCTTAGACACCGCGGTGTGGCCAGTGTAGCTGTCAAACCAAATGTAACGAAAACGAACAAACCTAATGTATTGCAACGTCAAATATAATAAGACGTAGTTTTGTATATTTCAATGTAATCGGTTTTAAAATATAATAGTAACAGTTAATCCGTGTATATTTTCAAACGTAATACCCCAACAGATATTTGCTAAATTGTTGATTTTAAACTACAATATTTATCTATAAGGAATAAATAAGTAGGGTTGCCATATTTTCAAAAGCAAAAATACGGACAGTGCACCATATCAATTAACATTTCTGTGAAATGTTCTTCAATATATCGAATCATCACAGGTACTAATTTAATATCCTTTTTATTTGAAGTATCAATTGTAACGGATATAAATTTGTAGAGTTAAATTCACTTTCCAATTCTTTAAACAGAAAAGGTGAAATTACGTTCAAAATTATTGCTTCATAATATTTTAAACTTCAAATACGGTTGACATGAGTACAGATATTGCAAAAATGATTGATTCATTGATTGAACGCCAGGGGGAACGACAATCGCAAACTAATCAAGCACCTCTTGCAGTGTGCAACGGTGGGAAGTTTTGAAGTCGAAGGGAAAAAGGGAAATAGCATGGTATTCGTGGGAAATTTTTTTTTTTATAGCAACGTTGTGATATCTTAAAATAAGACGTATTTACCAGATACAAATATACAAGCTATGCTCTTCCGATGTCCCAAACACGCTCAAGGTCGCACAGCTGTTCCCATCGCGTCATCAGCGTGTGTTCACGTTATTCTATGAAAATTAAGATTCAATTGTGATTTAAAACACTTTGAATGTATACTCCATTTACATGTGGATTTATTATTATATTTGTCCATTTCTATTTATTTGGTAATGCGTAATTTTATGAAGTTTTATTACTTCAATAGAATGGTGCGACTATAACAGCTCACTAGTTTATTTTATTGGTAGGACTGGATCCCAACCGCGTCATCACGAGATGCGCAAGATCCATATCTTGTATATTGGTACCATGGTTTTGCGCATTCGTGGGAATTTTGTTTAAAAAAAAGGGATATTTTGATAATTTTCGTGGGAAATTCTATGCTTAAAGGTTGGGAACACTGACCTCTTGTTTATTTGAAAGAAAATATAAATCATAAATCTGTAGATGACGCACATCATACGAAAGTTTGAATGCTGAAATAACTATAAAAATGACATGAGTACGAGAAATTGGGAACTAGAAAAAAAAAAATACGGCCGCTTTGCAAAAATACGTACAAACTACGGACAGTATATAATTTACGGACAATGCTTATAAAATACGGACTGTCCGTAGAAAATACGGATGTATGGCAACCCTATAAATAAGCCAATGCATGCGTTAATTAACTAATGCTAATTAAAAATTAGGTTACATTAAAAATGTGTGTAACACTCAATTGATAGGATGCATGTTTCATCTTACCAAAGATTTTCAGTGCTACTGGTCGACCTAATGTATTACAAATTTGTATCACTAAGAAGTGGAAGAATAATTGATCGAGAATTTAAGCTGGAAATCTCATTGTTTTCGTGAAGATTTAACAATCCAATGTATCGCCTCCCTGTTAAATTACCATCATATTATATAAACTAATAAAATCAACAGCTTTTTAAGAAACATTCGATATTAAAACCAAAACGTCCTTGCCTTCGAATGTGGTCCAGCTACTCAATTCTTCGTACATGTCTCTCGATATACATATTTCAAAGTACTTAAAACTTACTGTACTGCTGCGTAGAAAATATTAATAACTTTATTAATAATGCTGATGATAGCTACTTTTTAGCAATGAAAGTATTTTTTTTAATTATGTAACTGTAAATATATTCCTAACATAAATTATTATACGATATACTAATTATGGGATATTGTGGGCACTTAGACGGGATGAATTAACAAATATGTATGTAGCTGATTTGAAATTTCAAACAGACAATGCACTGTATCTAATAATATTAAAACTAAAGTAACTCAAGCTTTTTATATAATTGATGCACTGTAGATTGTCCTTATAACAAATTACGTTCAATTACGACCAAAACACACTTCGCACAATAGATTCTTCGTAACATATCAAAATGGTTGATGCACAACATCTCCATTGAAATAAATAAGATCGGCTAAACTTCTAGAAACATAGCAAAGTTCCTTAATCTTCTAAATCCAGCATGATAGTACTGTTTTCATCGTTCGTCAAACCAGGGAGGTGATTTAATTACATTAAAAAAAAAGCATAGAGGCTGGAAATCATCAGCTTTCGCTGAGGAATATGTTGATGTTTCTCTTAAAAAAAAAAGGAGTTGAAATAGTGCAATTATTTCCAATTGACAAAGAATCAAGAGCTTCAAGCTCTATTGCAAAAACTCCTACAAGATTAGGCTCTTTGACTCTTAGTGTAAAGCATCCTGTTGAGTCGACTTCTGTGTTAGAAAATCAATAAAATTGAGGTAAAAATAATTCAGGAATAGAACAGCAACCATTAACCATAATATTCTTTTAAATAAGCAGTCATTCCCATTGATTTCTATTTCTTCAAATGATAATTTAGTTACAGTGAAGATATATAATAATTGGGTTATTAAAGACGATTTTTCCACGATTTCAGTTTCATTATATGACCATTTTTTGCACCATTTATTATACATTTACCATTTACGTTACAGGTTAATTTTAGATGAGTCGTGTTGCTAGTTGCTTAATTGGATTATAATAAATAATGTTCCCCTCAAAATGCGTTGTTAACACTTTTCTTTTTTATTTTTTACTCCGTAATGATGTTTAGTATTGTTGAATTCTTCTTCTGTTAATAATTTGTGATTATCGGAGAGACAACAAAAATGAGTGTATCTGTCAAACATCAAAACACAAGCTGCATTACCAACATATTGCCAACCTCTGTCAATCTCGCATGAAAAATCACCTGAAACAAACAGTGTCACAAACTGGAACAACAGTGTTACAAAGTGGAATATCGTGATACTGTTTTTCATCAAAACAGTTGTACGAAGTGCTCATTGTATCTGCGAAATAGAAAAATATAGTTGTTATTCAGTAACCATCACGGCTAATATCTACCACAGCCACCATTAAAACATAAAAGCCGTATTTTACACTTTCAATTCAACCCGCTCAAATCAACCAACCTCCAGGCGTTACCCGGAAGATAATTACGACGAGATAAAACCCTACCCCTCCAGTTCGTCCCGAACACCCTCGCCACACCTATCGAAATTAATTACTACGACCTCGGTCCGTTGCGGTAGCCTACCCTCTATCGGTACTTTAACCCACTGTACCGGACTATCAAGCTTTTTTTTTTGTTAATCCTAGCAACTCCCGGCTTTGTTGACACAATGAACCACCCACCAACTAGAGTTTTAAAATCTATACGGCAATTGCTTTAAATTTC
Source organism: Protaetia brevitarsis (assembly GCA_004143645.1). Taxonomy (NCBI): domain Eukaryota; kingdom Metazoa; phylum Arthropoda; class Insecta; order Coleoptera; family Scarabaeidae; genus Protaetia; species Protaetia brevitarsis. The sequence goes on from RXPK01000102.1 coordinate 151,134, forward strand.
GTGTGTATGTGTGTGTGTTTTTTTTCTCCCCTTTTTCGGAGAAAACAGAAGATGTGTGTCCATGTGAACCACGAAATTAAGTCTTCCAGGTGAAAACGGATGACTAAATTAAAACGAATGCGTGGGTATGCCGTTACCGAACGGTCGCAGGGTCGGGTCGGACCTAAAATTTACTGGGTGAGAGGACCTCTACACGTGGACATATGCAGAGGCGATAATTCAACCCCGAATATGGGAAAATTATTGAGGCGCGAAAGGCAATTTCGTACGCTCAGATGATTCAGTAAATAATTAGATTGAATTTCCGTCTCGTTTTAGTGTAAATTCTGCCGTTGATTCGGTCAAAATTTATTTCAGCATCGGATTAATAGGTATAATGTAATATACAGGGTGTATGCGAAATAGTGTCTGAGAGAAAGACACCTAACAGCTGTGAGGAAGACAAAGTGAAATTTTTTTTTTTATTTATTCCAAACCGCCGGGGAGAAATGACGCTTTTCTACCTAGTCCGGCCTGCATTCTTGCATTCTTTTAAAATTTATTTGTCACATAAAATAGTTAGAATTATCTCATAATTTAACCATTGCAATGTCTACATTGAAAATCTATTACAAATAAAATTTATCCTCCAAAAAAAAAAACGGAGAAAATTACCCCAAAAATGGGAAGCAACTTTTCTACCTCCCATTATTGGGGTAATTTTTTCTACTTACCTTATTAGTACCTTATGGAGAAACACAATGCAGTTTACGGTTATCCAAAACAATTATTCAAAATAAGTATAAATTATTAATTATATTTTTTTATTTTTTAGTATAATTGATCTTTACGGGATATATTATAAAGACAACCTTACCTTGATAATGTCACAAGAATTGTGAGACTCTCTGACATTGAATGAAAATATAAATGTAATTGAAATTTTAATTTTATTTCTCTCAGGGTATTTGATTGTGTTCGGGCCCCGTTTTGTTTTATTAAAAAATAAACTACGCAAATTTAAATAAAACAACAAATAAACTTTAAATTTAAAAATTGGTCTTCTTTATTATAGATACTAACCTACGCGTTTGAAGATGTTGTTAAAGAACACCGAAACGTTGCAAGTAAAAAACAATATTAAATGAGTTGAGAAGATTTTTATTTAGGACCTTAATACTCAAAATAAATGTATGTAACTACAATTATAATTAATTTATTAAGATTTCCATGCAGTAAAATTGTATGTAAATAAATTAGATTGATGAATAATAAACAAATGTGGTATTTTACTAACAAAATTGAATTTTATTTTTAAAAGTAGTGGAAATCCAATTTTTAAATTTTCATTAAATCACGATTAAGGATAATAAATTATTAATTAAATTGCGAGAAATTATTAAATGACGACACATATTTAAACTAAATCAACAGATTCCTTTATTAACTAGCTCTTATGAAGTTTGACACTTGGATGGCACTTTAACTTACTGAATGAATTATAATGTGGTCACATTAAAAACGTGTATAACACTCGGTTGATATTAGTATGCATATGTTTCACCTTACCAAGGATCATCAGTGCTACTGGTCAACCTAATGTATTATACGAAGAAAGTCATATATACATATATACTTAACAAGTGGAATAATAAAATATTCTTACCCTGATTATAATGTATACAGAGATTCAAAATGATTGTCAATGCCGCTCCTATAGATAGATAACAGGTGTAGGTTATTATGCGCGTGTTTGTAATGAAGGTTTTGAACTAAGTCAGTGTTTTGGAACATAAGAAAATAAACGGATCGTGTCAATATAGGGAAACGTAACCTTATTTGAACTCGCATTATATAAACGACTATGGATTGGTGTTTCTGCTTGTAAAAATGAAATGTAATTAATTTATACTTTACTAAATTGATATTTTACATTCAGTACTACTGGTTTAATATTATTTTTACTTTTTTTAATACATACAATTGTATAATTATTTAAGTGACAAACTGCATCTCTCAGTTCTTCTATGGTATGCATGCGGTTTCTATAGATCTATTTTTTAGATAGCAAACATGAAGTAATCTAATGGGGTTAGATCAGCGATCTTGGTGGCATCTTTTGTGCTCCAACGCCTGTCAGTAAAAAACTGTTAAAGATATTGGCGGTTTTGCGAGCAGTAGTGCTGGAGCATTATCATGCTGATAAAAACATGCTTCAAGCTCATTTTCTTGTAACTCTGATCAACCATTTCCACTCTATGGTAACATTGGGCGTTACGTTCCTCAGAAATTGGCCCTCACTTGTTGCGCTGACTAGCAACCTCTCAACTTTTACGGGTGCAATTGCGTTTCTCGAAATCCCGGTGTGGATTTTCTGCAGACCAGATACGATAGTTTGTGAATTGATGTGCTGTTAGATAAAACAGGCTTCATTGAAAAAATGATTTATTTAGCAAGTCACGTCCTTAAATGTTATTATCCAATGACAATATCCAATCGCCATGTGATCTTATGGTATAATCCTGTACGTAGAAACTTTATAGGGAAAAATGTAACTTTCTTTGACAGGTCATTGTGAGTGTATGAAAGCTCTATAAAATTAATGAATAAACTTTTCACTTAATGTTAATATTGATTTTTTACTGTCTGTTGAGCTATTGCACAGATAAATCCTCATTCTTACAGATCAGAAATATATTGTTGGTGATATAGATTAAATATAAACGATTTGAAAAAAATTATAGATAAATAATCAGCTACTACCGCACGGCAATGTCGCTAAATGTCAAGAACATTCATTTAATTGTGAAATTTGGTATGTACTAATTCGCTCATTAATGGTAATAGTAACAGATATTTTTTCCGAAAACAGTTTTCTTCGACAATCATTTGAAATACATGTAAATATTTATAAGGGAAATATTATTACTTCCCTAATTAAATGATATAAAAAAAAACAAACATCAAATTAAACTGTGAAATGTATTCTAATTACTTAATTTTTTAATTCCAAAAATTCTAGTTTAAATAAATTAACTTGTAAATTTTTTAATAAATAAATAACATTTGTTCTTTCAACTTTTACCCTGCATTAGAGAGTAATTTTCCTCCAGAAAGTAAATAATTCCGCGTGTATTTCATAATTCTAATACCATATTTGAGCACACTTGCAAATTACTTCATTTATAGGGTATTTACCAGTTTCCCCTGAATAACGTAGAATTATACCTCCTATTTGGATATTACACTTTTAAGTGCTTAAATTCACTGTTTTTTTTTTAAATGTACATAAAATTTGCAATTACCTTCGATATTAACTATTAAAACCTTACGCTTCTAGTCTTACACCTAAAATCCATTTTCCCAAGGCGGAGTAGGATGTCTAGTTAACTTGATCATATAAGTTGGACTCTCGACCAACATAGATGTCGCTGTTCGTCTGAAAAGGGTAAAAAGAAATTCTCGACGAAACCAAATTCAATTAAAGCACTAACTGACTCGTGTCAGAAGCCGGTTTCTGATGGGCTTTTGCGTTGTCGTTGATTCTATGACATTAAGACGAGCGCTAAACGCTAACCTAATGCTAGATGGGGCGTTAAATTCCTATCTCGCATCGATGAATGAATTGTAGGCGTGTTGAAAGTTGAAGTAATAGTATTTTTATTCAATAGATCGTAAAATTAAGGGTAGAAATGGGTCTTTCTTGATTGGATAAATACCGTGACAGATTATATAACTTCTTTTTTTTAAAAGGAACTTCTTTATATTTGGTATAAAATTATGGAAATATTAATTTCAACTCGTCCAGCTTCGATAGAATTAACATTAACACCCCAATTCGACAAAACATCATCACCGATCATCCAAATAATCTATCAAGTACGATAGGCTTAAACCTTATCCGGGCGTATTCGGCAAGGCGAATGCCATCAAATAATGTAAAGCAATTTAGGGTGAAATTTCGTCTAATTTCACAGAGATCACCGGGGGTTAATCGTTCGACGTTTGACGAGGGCCCGATGCCTCGCTTTGCATGAAGATTCCGATAGGGGAATATCCATCCGGTCTAACCTGGAAATTCGGGGGAAAAGGGAAATTGATTAAAATTTCATGGTTGATAAGTTTTCAATTTATATTTATAAGGATTATTTAAGGGGGGTGGTTGGGGTATGGAGGGAAAGGAGGTGTATCAGTAAGATGGAAAAATAAATGAGATTTACAGAGACTTTACATTTCGACTTGTGGACAATAATAGTAACGCATTGTGTATATGTGGACACTAATCTTAAAACATACAACATTTGCGATTAGATCCATCTTATGTCTTAAATAACACCGAAACATATTTTCACAACAATTATACTCTTTGATTTTCAGTAATTTGAAATAATTAGTTATTTAACACTTATTAAAACAGGTTTCAAAACAGAGAAAAGATGTCATTCGGATTTAATGTGCATGTCTGGTTGCATATCCTAAATGTCAAATATTAAATTGGTATTTCTGTCAATTATTAATATTATTATAACCATATAGATCAAATGCTATTGTACATTATAAAAACTATTACTGTGTTTTTATTTGTTAGGTCAGCTTTTTTTAAATATTATACAATGTGTGATATATTTGTCGCAAAAGCTACACGTAGCGACACCCTCGTTGTTTCTGAATCCAAAATCTAAATGGTAAGATTTGTACTATGCTTCATGCGTCTTCAGGAGCCACTTTGAAAAATAACATACATTTGGCAACACTGTAGTCGCCTAACTACGCGTAATGGTATTACATACTTGTCAAAATTGACAGACAGAATTACAGAAATTGACAAATTGGATAACACAAATGAATACATAGGGGAAAGCAATAAGAAAGCTTTATTAAAACAGAATTAGTGGTTTTTGATTTTTCGTACGGCATCTCTTTAATACATACATTAGCGACACTATTACCTACGCATATTGCAAATGATCTATCCGTGTCTGTTTGCTAAACACATTTGTGTGTGCAATCTAACGAGGGTATTGTCTGTATTACTTGTTTATCAGCCTTTCCGGTGTAATTTCTATATCTGCGCGTTTAATTCGTCCCTATAACTCTTCGTCAGCGTCTTGTGGAGGTGTTGCGTACACTTTCACTTTATGAAACCCCAAACAAAAAAGTCTTAAAGGATTTGGGTCGGGAGCCTTGCAGGGCCATTCAGATAGGAACGACCGCGACGTGTTCGGGAAGTGTTCATTCAAAACCACTTGTCACATTACGAGAAAAATGTGCCGGACTCCATCATGCATGTAAAACATGTTACGGGCGTATATTCAATGGCATCTCGCCAATAACTTGTTCTTACTACTTTAAATACCTGTTGGCTCAAGTCGATTTGCAGATAGATGTGGCCCAACGACACGCCTGATTATTTATACCCAGCCAACATTAACTGAAAACTTTCTTTGGTGACCGTATTCCCTAAACCGCATGAGGAATTTTCATCTGCCCATCGTGGTGAGAAATTATGGGTATTGGGAGTACACCATCTCTGGTAAACATAAGACTTCAGTCGGTCCAACAGAACACCTCTTAATACAGTCGCCATCTTCTGAATCCTATATTTAAGATACTTGACAAAAGTTTAAACGGTATATGTTATCGTTTTCGATAGACGGCTACTGCACCTTAGTTATATGCGTATGGATAAAGAAGGTTTTCACGTAGAACCAATAAACCGGTTCTTATTACTGCGGATTATGAATGTGGCGGCCGTAACTGTTGTGAGTACTCGACCGGAGGGATTCTTCATGTACTGAGTCTAGAATTTCCTCTTCCAGTGTTTAATGTACGCCCGTTGTCTAGGTCGACCAGCGTTGGCATTTTTTTCTTAAACGAACCAGTTTCACGTAGACGTTGGTCCAGCCGTCGAAATACGTTTCCAGTAGGATGTCTCCGGTTTTTGGAAACGTACGCGATATTCCTGTTCTGCTATGTTAGCATTTCCATTACAAAAAACCGTATACCATATACATATCGGCATATTCTTAAATGTAAAAACCATTTGAATAAACGAAACAATAATACGAGAACGATAAAAATATCTGCAAACAGAAAAACTAATGCAGAAAATACGAGTAATCACGATAAAAAGAACAGAGCTTGATAAAAATTGAACACTTCAGATTAAATGTCAAATTTGACAGTAATGGTTTTTTGAAATCAAATTAGAATACAAAGTCATTGTCGTACAATGTGCCAATGTGTTTTTCATGAGAGGATGTTATGAAGAAATGTTGAACCAGGCTCTAAATCAAAAGAACTGTTTACGAAATCGTCTAAATTAAAATTGCAGCCTATTCTATACGACAAATAACGAACACAAACGCTTATAAGGAACTAAAAATCGAACTTCAGGAACTCGTGAGACTATGAAGCATAGTACATATTTTACCATTTAGATTTTCGATTCGAGAACGTACGAAGTATGTCGCTACGGTAGCTTTTGCGA
>RXPK01000102.1:158002-536034 GCA_004143645.1 Protaetia brevitarsis
TAACATGATAGTTGTTATTTCCGACACTTTTGCCCTAACAATATTGAAGTTTAAAAAAAATATCTTGATTGTTAAACATGCTAAAATTATTTCAAATTTACACAATTATTTTAACATTCGATTTTTTGCTGTACAATGATTTTTTTTGACTGTATTTACCCAAATTTCGTAGTTAATGCCGCGTTTTTGTAGATTAAACATATGTCTTCTTTACGTGTTTTATTGCTAAAGTCTGTATTATCGATTCTCTGGATATAGCCGAGTCAAGCACATTCTTGCAAAATCAAATCTAACAATTTTAACTAAATTTATATAACAATCCGGTAAGTTTTCAAAAAATCTAACCAACATATTTATTAGTTTCTCACGAAATCATACCAACCCCCATTATATTTTATTTACAGATAACTGTTGTAATTAACAAACATTGTATGAAAGTATAGCATTTCGACATTAAACTCTAGGTGTTGATTAAAGCGACTATTCCAGCGAAACTTTATATTCGCTGAATGATCAAAGTAAAGCATTTCCGGTGTAATCTTTCTTGGTGAAATGAGCTAATGTTCTGCCCTATATATTAATTTATCAAATTATCTTCAGCCGACAGGCGATAAAATGAGCGTACTGTAAATATTTGTCACGACAAAAGTTATAAATAAAAAAAAGTTTGTGATAACCCGGCCTTCTTACAATAACTTACATAGAAAAAAAATATTATTTTTTCTTACATAATTAAACCTCTCATAATTCTGCAAGCGCTTTTTTTTATGACATCCATCTATTTCACATTAATTTTAACTCTGCTAAAAACATGCTGCATAAAATGGCTAAAAATAAACCTGAACCATAACAAGAAACGAATATCGAATCGCCAGATGTACTTGCTGCATGTGCAAGATTATTCTAGAAGACCGAGTTACAAACTCTGCGTTCGTTAAACGTCTCAATAAGCGATACAAATTGATCTATGTAAGATTTCAGCGCACATCTGAATAAATTAATCATTCTATTTCAGTATGCAAATACACTGGACAAGATAAATATTTATCTATCTTCCTCCTTCATTACAACAGCCTGACACATTCTTTATAACACTTTTGGCGTACGTGACATAAGTAAAGTTACCGCATACATGCTAAAATAATAATTCATGACTTTATTGCGATTCTTGTTAAAATGAAACAATCGCGGTTTTAAACATAACATAGGCCTAAATAGGAAAAATAACTTGTTCTACTCACCGGCAGTGGTTAGGCAATTAATAGGTACACATGCACTCGTTAATATCAAGAGAAACATCGCGAATTTAACACTAATTAACTTATGATAGAATGGCATGATTGGTTTTATAATTTATCTATAGGAGAAATGGCACAAAAAGATCGACTGCACTCCAACAGACACTGGAATCACACTGGTGGATGAGATTTTACAGAATCGCTCGGGCGTCCCATCATCCGTTCTTCGTTTGTTTACATGATGTTTGACATGACACGGAAATGCGCGCGGTTTTTAAACATAACGAAATAACAACCTACAGAATATACGACACAAAATCTTACCTAATACTGTTGAAGATGCGTTCTCAGCTGCTACGGTATAAATATTTTCCCTGGTGGTGCCGCAAATTTCCCTATTAGATTCGCATTGATCGGAAATATCATCTAAAAATACACGAAATAATACACGGGATGTATTAATGATTTTATTTAAAAATACCCGCGTTTATAAAGCGGTAATGAATAAAATCTGAATTGTCCGTCGTAACATTACTTATCTAGGCGTTAATTTGACGAGGAATAAACCCGATCAGGTTTAAAAACAAGGCTTTTATACAGACGCGAGTTAAAACATTTTTTTCTTATCTCTCTAAATGAACGGGATTTTGCGTGTGATCTTGGCGATTACCTTTGGCGAAATGACCCGTTATTTCTTAAGCTGCGATTTAATAATTATTATTCATTCATGTTAAAAGTGTCTGCGTGAATGCCTCTTTCTCCTAGTTTTTCTTCTAGCGAGATATAACAGGAACTTTAGATACAGTAATAAGGATGTTTTTTTTATGTTTGCACATGCTGAAATATATTTAAGAGAATGTTCGCTAAAGTAGGATGAGTTTATATTATTAAAATGTGCAACAATATTTAAATAATGATATTATATTCAGACAAAACAAACATTTACTTAGTTATTTTTACCAAAATATAATTTGTAATTTTATATTAACATTAGAAATATGATAACACGATATATATTTTTTTAATTAAATATGGTTAAAGATCACAACCACTTTTAAACTATTTTTAAAATTTGGCGCCAAAATACTACCTTGTGATTGGTCGAGTCCAAATTTGACACATGACAAGAAAAATTTAATGTGCAATAACTTACATCACAGTTCATTGTTTTCTACTGCATTACTTCTATCATAGATGCTTCTATCTAAATGGTGATACTGATTTTACCATACAGGATGATTTTTAAATATATGTGTTAATTTTGTGGGCTGTTCCCTAAGATTATTATGATCATAAAAGTTCATATGAATGTATGTTACAAACGATTTAGTTTTAAAATTACAAGGGTGTAATTAGTAAATTAAAAAATTATCCAGGGATTCAAAAAGATTGTCAAATCCGCTCCATAGATAAGTACAGGATGTAGGTATATGCCACTTGTTTGTAATGAAGGTTTGAACTAAGTCAGTGTTGGAACACAAGAAAGTAAACGGATCTGTCATAAATAGGAAAACATAACCTATATTTGAACTCGCATTATATAAACGACTATGGATTGGTGTTTCTGCTTGTAAAAATGAAATGTAATTAAATTTAACTTTACTAAATTTATGATTTTAATAATCAGTACTAACTGGTGTTAACTAAATTTATTTATTACTTTAAATTTATAACATACAATTGTATAATTATTAAGTGACCAAACTGCCTCTCTCAGTTTTCTATGGAATGCATGCGGTTCTATAGATTCCTATTTTTTAGATAGTCAAACATGAAGGTAATCTAATGGGGTTAGATCAGGCGATCTTGGTGGCCATCTTTGTGCTCTAACGACCCTGTCAGCCAAAAAAACTATTATGCGTGCTGAGAATAACCTGCTTTCAAGCTCATTTCTTGTAACTCTGCAAATAATACAATTCCAACATCTGTTGGTAACGTTGACTGTTACAGTTCCTCGAAAGAAAATTGGCCTATATTCGTTGCCTGGACATAGCTAACCAAACTCCAACTTTTATGGGATGCAATTGCGTTTCTCAGAAATTCGTTGTGGATTTTCTGCAGACCAGATACGATAGTTTTGTAGAATTGATATAGTCTGTTAGATAAACCAGGCTTCATCCGAGAAAAAATGATTTGTTTAGCAAGTCATCGTCCCTTAAAATTGTTATTAAACCAATGACAAATTCCAATCGCCTATTCGTGATCTAATGTAATAATTCCTGTACCGTAGAAACTTTATAGGATGAAAATGTAACTTTCTTTTGACAGCCTCATTGCGCTGAAGTGTATGATAAGCTTATAAAATTATAAAATGTATTAAACTATTTCACTTAATGTTAATATTGATTTTTTTACCTGTTTGTTGAGCTAATTACCACAGATAAATTCCCTTATTTTCTTACAGTATTCAGAAATACTATTGTTGGTGATATTAGATGTAAATATAAACGGTTTGCAAAAAATTATAAGATAAATAATCGAAAGATACTACAACACGCACGCCAATGTCGCTAAATGTCAAGAAAATTCATTTAATGTATGAAATTTGTATGTAGCTAACTTCGCTCATTAAATTGGTAATAAGTATAGATAATTTTTTCCGGAAAACAGTTTTTTTCTCACGACAATCATTTTGAATCTCATAGTATTATATGGCAAATGCGAATAACTTACTTAACGATGGGAACTTTCCATATTTCTGCCTGTTTTATGAAATAAGTGTAAATATTTCAAAAATTATCAGAAATAGACACATCTAACCTTAATACTAATCGATGTATAATCTTGCCCTGCGTTCAATGCTGCATTGAAAAATATCACGATTCATTTTAGAAAAACAATTTTTACTTTAAAATATCCATATTGGGCTTAAATTTCTGACCACGCTGTATAAGTTATCGCAGTTACCGCTGTTACAATCAATACCTACGACCGTGTACTTGCTTCGACATCAGTAGAATATCTTAATGTCTAATAGCCTAATATGAGATATTTAATTTTATTGGAAAAAGAGCAAACGTCAAAATTTTGACAAAATTACAAATATCTCAAAAACGATTAGCTTTAGTATAAGAAACATTAATACAAACTCATCACAAATGATGTGAGCAATACACTGGACCCATAAAAAATTTCACCATTCTATCAAAAATAAGAAAGTTAATATCTACACCCTGTATACCAATTGTGCTATAAGGCTGAAAATATTTTCTTTAATTAGATCATGATTGGCCATGACTACTCTGCAAGTTTCAAACTTAAATTCCTACTAGAAGTTCGACAGAAATTCTAATGACCTAGTTCGGTAGACATCCTGTATATAATCCCAATTCTTGGAGCAACCCACGGATAAAAAGCACACATACAATACAATACACCTATATAAATATATAATATATATTATTTATATATCGTTTCGTTATATCTTCATGGTTCGCTATATCCGAGTTTCACTGTATTTAAGCTTTCATTAATTTTTAACTGTCAGGTCGCTATAAATTATCGCAATTCGAAATGGATTAATATTCTATCACAAAGCATTTTCCATTATTATAGTTTTTTTACAACGCCTAGGGTCTATTTTAATCAAAAAACTATCCAAATTCAAGTAAAAGTTATAACTATTGTTGACATAGATTAGTAGAAAGCGTGCTTTTTTGGATTACTAATTGCATGCCAGTTTAACCGCAAAGAAAAAGCGAAAAGCGAAGGCGTTTTGCCTCATATTGCTTAGGTAATTACGAATAAAGCGATCAAATTGTAAAATAACTGTAACTATTTTCAATTCCGCAACGTTTACCTAATAACAATTATGTAAAATTCGAGTAAATGAAACAGAATTTTCCTTTTGAATTAACGGTACTTTATTTAAAATTACATTCTAAAGTCACTAGATATACTAAAGCAACGTAACCTTCCGTCGTATTTGGGCGTTTCAGGCGGAAAAAATTAAATATTCATAGATTCTATTCATTACTTATAAAAACCAAATACTACACTGTTTGTTTTAGTATGTATCAGAAAAGAAAACTTACACCCTATTAGTACAAACGGCTTTTTACGAATATTTCTCCTTAATATAATTCTCTACAAATACTTCTAAATTGAACTGTTATCAAACTCTGCTTAATGATTTTCAGAATATATATTTACTTCTCAAACTTTCACATCAGCACAAAACTTTAATACGTTATATTGTACATTACATTCATTTTCATATATATCAAAAACAAACGTCAATTAACATCATGTCACTAAAAAAAAACCGCGAAAGTCCCTAACAGAACTTAGTTCTAAGAATATCCTTTTCATAAATCTTAAATTTAATTTACATATGATATCTATAGTTATATACAAGATTAATTGTAGGATACAGAAGTGCATTTTCTTTAAAATCCTAAACTCTAACCTTTCAATTTAACAAATTGCAGTTAAACTATTTTCTCATTATTTGTCAATGTTATTACACTGTTACTACATGTCTCGCAAATGGATAAATTCTTCCTAACTTTATTTAAAATGCCTCTCCCTATCAAATAATATAAACTATTAGCCTTTACCTTGTCAGTTATCTCTACATGAAAACAATTTTCATAGACTGAGTTTTCCCTATGTATCTAATTCAATCATTAACCTACTTTCAACTTATTGTGGATTTGTATGCTTAATAATGTTGTTACAATATTGTACAACATAAAGACCACTATCGTCATAACTACTATGTTTCAGGCAATTCTCAAATTGATTTAAACAAACTAACCTCTAAGCAATGTGGGCACCTGCTGGAATCGATTGTCGACAGCTTGTCATAGAAAATGCATTTTCTACACTAAACAATCTTGTATTAATCGAGCCAACGTAATATATTCAAATTGTTCCTCTTCTAAATAAATCTTCTGAATATCCAATGCTGACTTGGTAGCTAGAATTATTCCTGTTCGAAATGGCATCCACTTATTATCGATAACTATCTTGCACTCTCAATTGATACAATTTAAGTCACCTTATTTCGGACACGATTTCACGCAACTGAATGAGGCATGCTGTAATTGTCACAAAAAGTACATCCCAACATACACCAAGAAATTCAAAAACACTATCACAAGTAAATCAGCAATCGCTTAATGGCTAGTGCAATGCATAAATGCGATTTTAACCTGTAATTCTAACACAACTTGTCAAATTATTAAAATTAGTAATGCCAAACTGCTGGTGTTAATATTTTAAAAATTACTGACAACGGCACCATTTTTGGGCGATATTGTAACTATCTCTTTCTACTTTATGGGCGCAATGAATTTGCGTTATTACTTACTAATATTTCTCAAATTTTTAAGTAACTTTATTAATTATTACATTGATTTATTTCATTTGTACGGCGCCATCTATCGCAACGATGACAAGTTTTAAACTGTCAACAATATTGCGACACATTTTGTTTGTTGGTAATTAATCTTAATAAAGTGAATAAAACAATGAAAATAAATAAGGTAATTTATTTTTGTTACTTTACATTATGGTATACAATATATTTTGATTGGGTTGCTTCTATAATTAAATCGATATTCTTCGAGAGAGATTAAACCCGATAAGGACTGATTATTAAAAGCAATTAATTGCAACGTTCCAAATCCATTTCCNTTATGATGAATAATATATAGAAAGTCTTTTTCCTAAAAAATCAAAAATAGAACTGTAATCAAAAGACCAAGTCTTCGTTGACAGTTATATAGGCAAAAATATTTTAAGTTATGCCCCATTGAATTCACAATTAATTCCAGAAGTTATTAAAAAATTAACTTCCCGTGTTATTGTGACAATATTTTATAACATTTACGTACCGCATTTTATGCACTAATTATGTTTTTATTTAATATTACACATAATAAAAGCGACGATACCCATACATTCTCCACGCGTAGTGTAATAAATGAAACGCTTGTAGATTTCATGCATTCAAAAAGATATATGTCTATGCGAAAGTTAATAGCATTTGACAAAGAAATAAAAGCAATATTCCGTGTGTGCTTCGCTTTAACATAAAAATTGTTTTAATCTTCATTAAAACGAATATTATCCATTGAGCCATATGTATATTTATGGTTTTTATTTTATTTACTGAACTGTACTTGCTTTGACTCCTTTAATATTCACATAATAATTTGCGAATTGAACAAAATTCATTATGAGATGCTCTACCTCTTCGCTGCGCGCGCGTAAACCACTTTCATTCGTATCGTACCGACTCTTCGGTTTTATCGCTTAATTTTTTACGCGTTTGTGCCAACGGAAAATTCCACTTACGTTTAATCACGTCAGATCACGTTTATATTGTTGGTCGTGTATCTTCGAAAATCCAGCCAGCTGGCATCTATAGTACGCCAGCGGAACATTCTTTTGCCCTTTACAATTATATAATTTTTATATTTATATTGTATTTTGTTTAGCAGATCGTCAATGAAGTAACAACAGTTATTAACTGAGTCACAAAGAATTCTTTAGCTCACACGTCACAACTGCGTAAGGCCCCTTTCGACGAACTTTCGTATGCGCCGTAAGGCATACCGTATTATTGTACATGGTTACTTATGGCAGTTGTTTTCCGAGCTACTATTGTCTATTTAGTACCAGAATAAAGAGTATACAAACGTACCTCATATGAGGAATTTAGGACAATATTTTCAAATTAATTAATTCTTGTATTATTTCAGAAAAAATACTTTCAATGTAAGGGGATGGGGGCGGAACAAAAAAAAATCTGATTGTGTGAATGATGGCAGATCATATCAATACAGAAACCTGTTTTAAACAAAATATAATAATAATAATCAATAATTAGAAATTATTGACAACTACATTCAAGACATTGTCAAAAAGGTAAATAGTCACATTTATTGGAAAATAGTACATCTGTTAGCCCATCTCAATACATTGTTTAAAAGCATTGAACAACATTTGCTCTATGGGGAATATATACAATTGTTCATTTCACATTGATGTTACAGATTGTTATAAAAGTAATAAGACTTATTTAAAATTAGGTATTCTTCTTGATAATTTGCAGAAGAATTATTCTTGAATAGGTAAAACTAGTTTAAATATAATAATGGAAAGCTCGCCTAGTAACAATCGTTAATAATTTAGATTAAAAGTAATTACATTTTGCAGAAGTAGGTAAATAGTTCTAAGGTTATGGATTATTTTTTATTGAAGAATAAATTTATAAAAAGTACCATCCGTGTGTTCCCAAATAGGTTAATAATCTATACTTTCCTTTACGCGTAATGGAAATCGAGGATCGCTGTGTCCTTTTTAAATTATTTCGTTTCTCAATGTAAAATCCCATTTAAATGAGCATCGAGCATGATCACCATAAAAAAACTGAAGTATACCTTTAATTCTAACAAAATTATTCTTCTATAATATAATTATCACAGCGTTGCAAAATTGTCCTCGAGGGGGAACGTAAGGGCTCGGACACTTATTGGAGAAGCTTTACGATAACTTTAGCAACATCGGAAGCTTCCTGTTGAAGTACATTCTGTGGATGATGCTGTGATACTACATTCGTTTTCGTTTAAAGTAGAAAAAATTGGCTTATGATTGTCTCTCTCTCGAAACTTGCTCACGGATTTTCTCTAAAAATGTTAATAATTTATAATCACAAACATACTTGACCGTGTTTACGTGTATCTGATTTACCTTTTAAGCAACGTATGATCCATAAAGCAATATAATTCAATTACTTCACATCGCTGTTGTGGTATTCGAATAACATGTTGAGGTTTGAACTATACTCCATCGACGAATGGCAATATTTTGCGATTTTCCATCTGCGTTTCGTTACGTTGATATCGCTTATATAGCATTTGTCGAACCACGTTTTGACTTTACACCTCTCTTGAACGCCTGATTCGTCCCACGAAATTGGGAACGTTTTCCGGGCGATAAATAGGACACCATCGTACGAATCCGTCAAACAAAGCGGGCGTTTCCGGCAAAACATCGCCCTCGTAAATCGGACTCGTTTTGAGAAAAAGATAACGCAGTTTTACCCTATTTGTAGGGTTCGAACTAGTTAAGAGGAAACAATGTAAGAAATCTTTCCGACATAAACCCAAAACTCCCAGAAAGCACCTCAGTTTGTACGATCGCACAAATACCCCAATTGTGACAACCGAAATCGGGCAATCGACATTCTGGTTTGGAGCGCTGGCCGGCGCACTGACGCTATCGCTTCTCACCGCCTACGACGATCTAAATTTTCCGTGACATTTTCTCGTCTTTTCCACTAATCTATTAAATCTCGATACGCCTATTCCGTGCCATCCCCGTTACCCGTTCGCCCGTTATTATTTCCTTTTAATCGCACCGCCCGTTCGGAACCTTTAGTTTAAGAAACTTTTTCACGCCAAATTACACGCTATAGATAGGGCACCCTTATGGTGTTGCGACCAGAGAGTAGAAAAGGACAACGCTGTCGCCTTTATATTATTATTAACTAGATGCTGCGGCATCTAGGAGTAGAGGAAGGTGGGTACTTGAGGAAGAGTGTTTTGAAGTCGGTCCATTCGCTTGAAATCTCTTTTATTAAATGTTGCAGTACGTTAGAGTAGTTTTACTTTTGTTCTACTTTGAACACCCTGGTATAGTTGAAAATTTTTTAGGATTATGGCAGCATTGAATTCTGCACAGACTTTTGTAGAAAAGGTTTTGTGGTACGTATTTAATACACGTTAGTTCCTTGAAGAACCGGATATGAGATTATCTTTATCTTAGGATATTATATAAATATTCTGCGTGTTAATAAAATGATCCACTGTAAATAAGAACTACAAGTTCCAATTTGACGATTTTTATATTTATTAGTTTTTATTTATCCTTCGCCGAGATCCATATTTTAATAGCCAAGTTTAAATTCATAATATTGCAAACTTCATTAATTTACGTTGCTCACAAAAAGTTATATTAGACGTTTGTTAGAGTAAGCACAAAAAGCGAGGATAAACACAGCTGATACTATTTGTGTTTGAATAAGCTAATATAGTATTTCAGTGCTTATTCCTCTATCTATATTGTCTGCTAATTATTAGATTTTTTTGTTTCATTGGCTGGACTCGATGATTAGGCAGGTATTTTCACATACGGTAAACATCAATTTAGTAATGATAGATGAAAATAGTTATTTTTTCCTATTCCCTTTTTTCTTCATTTCGTTGTCCCTTTCGTCATCCCTATTCCCTTACCTATTCCCGTTTCCTATTCTTATCTCTCTTCCTGTTCTCTATTCCCTTTCCTTATTTTTCTTATTACCTCTTTCCGTTCCCTAGCCCCTCTCCCTACTCCCTTTCCCTATCCCTTTCCTTAATCCCTTTCCCCTTTTCCAATTCCCTTCCGCTATTCAATTTCCCACTCGCCTGTCCCTATTTCTACTATTCCTATTTCCCTTTTCGCCATTCCCTTTTCCCTTTATCTTTCCCCATTTCCTTTCCCTATTCTTTTCCCTATTCTTTATCCATTCTCGTTCCTATGTCTCATTCTCTATCCCTTTCCTGTTCCTCTTCCTTTCCCTTTCTCTTTCCCATTTCCCTCCCTTGTTCAAGTTATCTATTTCCATTTCCCTTCCTATTTCCATTCCCCCTTCCCTTCCATCCTTCCCATTCTTTCCCTTCCCTTTCCCATTCCCTTTCCCATTCTCTTCCATCCCATTCCCATTCATTCCCATTGCCCTTTCCATATCCCGATTCCACCTTCCATTCCCTCCCACTTCCCTTTTTCCCTCCCGCTTTCCCTTCCCTTGCCCATGTGCCTTTCCCATTCCCATTCCCTTTCCCATTCCTTTTCCCATTCCCTTCCCATTCCCTTTTCCCATCCCTTCCCATTCCTTTCCCCACTTCCCTTCCATTCCCTTTCATTCTTCCCATTCCCTTTCCATTTCCATTCCATTCCCTTTCCCATTCCCATTCCCTTTCCCGTTCCTTTCCATTTCCCTTTCCATTCCCTTTCGCCCATTCCCTTTCCCATTCCGATTCCCATTCCCGTTCCCTTTGCCATTCCCTTTCCCATTCCCTTTCCCATTCCCTTTCCCATTCCCTTCCCATTCCTTTCCATTCCTTTCCCATTCCCATTCCCTTTTCCCATTCTCTTTCCTTTCCTTCCTTTTCCCTTTCTCTTTCCTTTCCTTTTCTATTCCTTTCATTGCTTCCTTCCTCTTTCCTTTCCCTTTCCCTTCCTTTTCCTTCCTTCCATTCCTTTCCATTCCCTTTCCATTCCTTTCCATTCCTTTCCATCCCTTTCCCTTCTTTCCATTCCTTCCATTCCTTTCCCTTTCCCATTCCCTTTCCCTTCCCTTTCCATTCCCTTTCCTTCCTTTCCCTTCCCTTTCCCATTCCCTTCCCATTCCCTTTCCCATTTCCTTTCCCATTCCCTTTCCCATTCCTTTTCCATTCCCTTTCTCTCATTCCCTTTCCCATCCCTTCCATTCCCTTTCCCATTCCCTTTCCCTTCCCTTTCCATTCCCCTTTTCCATTCCCTTTTCCCATTCCCTTTCCATTCCCTTCCATTCCCTTTCCATTTTCCTTTCCCATTCCTTTCCCTTTCCTTCCCATTTCCCTTTCCCATTCCTTCCATTCCTTTCCATTCCCTTCCCATTCCCTTTCCCATTCTTTTCCATTTCCTTTCCCATTTCCTTTTCCATTCCCTTCCCTTTCTAACATCCCATAAGTTACGCTTTAAAATTCTAGTTGGCGATTTTCCTATATTTCATTTTCTTCCCTCTATTCGCCATTTTTTTTTCCAAAAAATATTATCAGCATCAAATGCAACGCTCCAAACACCCACAAATGTCTGTTGCAAAATGTCATTTTTTTTAATAATATTCCTCCATTTAGTCGCGCTATCATTATTTGATTCTATATTCGCAAATAGTGGCCCAAAAATTGCATAAGTCTCAAGCCTTCCAAAAAAAAAATTGGTCGTTTTCTTTTATATTTCAAAAGTTCTGCCCCATATTGCGTTCCGCATTTTATTTTGTCCAAAAACTAATATTCGAATCAATTTAGCGACCTCAAAAACCGCTTGCATACGAACGTCTGTTGCAAAATGTTCCTATATTTCAAAAGTTTTCTCTTCAATATTGAATCCTCCATTTTATTTTTCTAAAACTCTTGTAAGAATCGAATTCAGCACTACAAAAGGCTTTGAACACAAATATCTGTTGCAAAATGCCATTTTTTTTAATACTCTTCTTCGTTTTAATGCGCCATCTTGTTTTGATTCTATTATTCGCAAATTAGTGACCCAAAAAATCGCGTAAAAATCCCCGATATTATTGTCTGCTATTTTATTTTTCTACGTAAAATTAAAAATTGGATAATATATAGAAAGGTCTTTTTCCTTAAAATCAAAATAGAATTGTAAGTTCTATTTAAGACCAAGTCTTCGGCTTGGACAGTCTATATAGTCAAAAATATTTTTAAGTGTATGCCTATTGAATTCCAATAATTCAAGTTTTAAAAATTGAATTTCCCGCTGTTATTGTGACATATTTTAGAACGTTTTCGACTTACCGCATTCTTATGCACTAATTATGTTTTATTTTAATATACACTATTAATAAAACGCGATAGATACATTACATTTCTCCACGCGTAGTGTAATAAATCGAAGACGCTGTAGATTCATGCATTAAAAATAAGATATAATATGTGCTATGAAAGTTAATAGGCATTTTGACGATATAAATTAAAAAGCAAAATTCCGTGTGTAGCTTCGCTTTAACATAAAAATATGTTTTAATTTCATTATAAAACGAATATTAATCCATTGAGCCAATATGTGTGTTTTGGTTTTTATTTTTTTTACTGAACTGTTTACTTGTTTTGACTCCTTAATATTCATTTCATAATTATTTTGCGAATTGACAATTCATTTATGAATGCTTTACCTTTCGCTGCGCGCGCAGTTAAACCACTTCATTCGTATCGCACCGACTCTTCTGTATCTTATATTTTTACGCGTTTGTGCAACGGAAAATTCCACTACGTTTAATCACGTCAGACACGTTTAATATTTGTTTGGTCCTAAAATTTTTTTATACATCAACATTAAAAAAATTCTTACAAAAGTAATCTATATTGTGTAATCAAAGTAATGGCTGTAGTTAATTTTTTCTTCAAATAATATACCACGAATACATTTTTAGTATTTGTAATTTATGTCATTTTAAACACGCGGGAATAATCGATGGCCAAAATAAACAACAAAAGAAAAGTATAATATATGCCGACAATGACTTTCGAAAAGCTAATCCCCTTGATATTTTATGCGACAAACACTGCCGCCCAATCCTTTCGGCAGAGGTTTATATATTCGCAGAATTTTACTTCGCAGATTCTGCGGATTAATGTATTAAAATTCTAGAATCTGGCGCACGTGCAATCGTGATAGATTATAAAAGATGTATTCTCTCCTTACGTTTCCTAATGGCTTATTTTCTCTATGTATATTTTTTTTAAGTTGATCGTACAATGGAATCAGATACAAAGCAAACAATTTTAACATATGTTACTTTAAATGCAGCGCTTATCGTAATCCGTAACGTGGGATTTAGGGCTGCGTTCCGATTTCCGAATTAAATACAAAATTGAGTTTTCTGCATTCGAAAATATGTCACTTTGTTTCTCAGTTTTGAATACTCTGTATATTAAAATGCGAAGTGTGTGCGTACTATTTCTTTAGAGTTACATCTACATTCATAACATAGCAAATTTGGAGTCCCTACTTAGTGCAGTATTAACGAGATATTAATTTCTGAATGAGGCAATGATTATTACAAAAAAAAAAGAAAATCTTAAATTACTCGAAAACGGCAACATGTAGCTATAGGAACAGCTTATAAAGATTGACGTATTTATGGCGTAGAATCTAAAAATGTAAAGAAAATTATTTCATTCTATTTAAAATAAACAAAAGTTGACGCCCATTTCCGGTTCAACCGGAAAGTGATATTTGGTTTTAAGTATTTCACATTTATAGTTGCAATCGAACAGATAATGGTTGCCAAAATCTCAAATATAAGTAAATAGTAGAACATCAGAACTTTTAATGAACCACTTATGTGGGATACCCTGTATATAACTCAATCTATTAAATTGTAATAACCATTAAATTCCAGAGAATCACAAAGCGTAAAGCATAAATACTCAAACTAAATGGCTGCTTTTTGTAATATCTAATTGCAAATAATGCTGATATAATAATGTAAACAAATATACAGGTTCCACGGATGGAGTTGAACAATAGATATAGTATTTTAAGTTTTGACAATTAGAGTATATATGTTTTATAAACTACAGGATGCAATGCTATTACTATATTACTTTATATATTGCATTTGAAATAGAAATTTGGTTATTCATGATATACAAATGCTATACAGATAGGATAGAAATACATAACTGATAGGTTGACATTTTTTTGTTAATTATTATTTCATCAATCTTTTCAAATATTGTAAATAATGTTGATATTATAGTATTACAAATCGTAATATGTTTTTTTATCTACCATTATATATGGTAGCAGTAATATAGTATTGACATATGATTACGTATAATGGATGTCAGGTGCATATATGATCAACCGATAAGATAAAAAAGATTACGCTATAGAATGCAGTGTATGTTCTTTTAAGGTGACATGGTATGGATATGGTACTTGATGCTGTTCTTTCGTTATTGCTCTATTTATATTGTCCTCTTTTTTATATATTTTTGTGCGATATCGAATGATCGTATTGAGATTTCACCTACAGTATATTATATAGCACTTGAATCGAATATAATAGACAAACATATAATTTTTTATTTATAAATATGTAACGTACACCCTACTACATCTAAATTTCTCTATAATATATTTTGCTTAGAGTTTTTGTATATTACTTATCGAGGAAAATATCGAAAATTTTAAATTTAACTAAAAAAAGTATTATTTACCTGGTATGGCTGCTCTATTTGCGGATGGTGTGTTTGCCTAGAACTAACTCTTCCATCTGTACGACGACCCTTTTTGGAGGTTAATTTCGATTTTCCTCTCCTCGGCATTATTCTAATTTAAACATCACATTGCGAAATAGAAACACACATGAATATATCATTTAATTGAATTGAACAAAACACACTTACATATATTCAAAATGATATTTTCCTACAAATTGTAATGTATTATTTAGTTAACCACTAATAATAACGATGTTATTAGGTTAGAACGCTGTAGCATGGCTGTAGCGTGACTAAAATAGACGCTATTCGCTTTGTCATAATAGTCAACGCCGTCTGACGCTCGTCTTAGGAACTTAAAATATTATACTAATTTCACTATGATATGAACAACCTGTGTTCACATATTGCGCATGTACATGCGTTCCGTTGTTGTAAGAATTCGATGCAAATACAATTAATAGATGTAATTTATTTATATTTATTGCGTTTTTGAATTCCCTAAAGTAGTAGAACGTGAAATATGTTATCTTCAATAAAATGATAATATGTTTCTAAATTAGCATCGCCATCTATAGATTTTACTTAATATCTTTACATTTTTGTATGTTTACGCGCATGTACATGTGTTCCATTGTATAAGAATTGAGTACAAACGCAATCGAATCAGAATTGTTTATATTTTAAAATGTTTCCGAATATTAAATAAAAATATTATTAACTATAATAAATATTAAAATCCAAATTATTCACAACTACCAATTAATGTAATTCAAGTGCAGCTTGGCTTTAAAAAAGCCCGTTTTAAGTTGAGCGCCTAATCTGGACACAATGTGGCGGCCAATTGCGGTACTTTATATGTATATCTAGTGACTTTATCGAATGTCATATGTACCGCCATCTCTATTTTTTTTTTTTTACACCTAATGAAAATATTGTGTCATGTTATATTTAGTGCATATTACAGAAACCTGTAAAATATGCAGTAAACTGTAATATGAAAGATTTCTTCTTTACCGTGTTTCGTAAAAGTTGTGTCTGCAGCGGCGTTCGTTTCCCGACGCCTACTACGATCTAATTTTCGGCGAATTTTCTCCTCTTTTCCTACTTTTAATTATTAATAGCGATACGCCTATTCACTGCCACCCCCGCTACCCTTCGCCCTTTATTATTCCCTTTTAATCGTGTCCGTTTCTAAAGCCTTACCGTGGGACTTTTTCACGCCGATTTACACGCTCGGAATAGGGCGACGCCTATGAATGCGCACTGCGGTAGAAAAGGTCAGGACGCAGCTTTTAGTGTATTATAACTAGATGCTGCGCATCTAGGAGTAGAGGAGGTGACTTGAGGAAGGTGTTTTTTGAAGTCGGTCCATTCACTTGAAAATCATCTTTTATAATGTGCAGTACGTTTTAAGTAGTTTACTTTTGTTCTTACTTTTGGAACACCCTGTATAGTTGAAAATATTTTTAGGTTATGCAGCATTGAATTCTGCACAACTTTTGTAGAAAAGTTTTTGTTGTACGTATTATATACACGTGATTCTTGAAGACACCGAATATGAGATTATCTTTACTTAGGGCTAATTATATAATATTCTGCGTTTAAATAAAATGATCCACTCTCATAATAATAACTACATTCAATTGACGATTTTATATTTATTAGTTTTTATTATCCTTCGCGAGATCATATTTATAGCCAACGTAAATTCCATAATATTGACAACTCATTAATTTACGTTGCTCGACAAAAAGTTATATTAGACGTTTGTTAGATAAAGCACAAAAAAAGCGAGGAAAACACAGCTGATACATTTTGTTTTAATAAGCTATATATATTTCAGTGCTTATTCCTCTATCTATATTGTCTGCTTATTATATAGATTTTTTTTTGTCATTGGCTGACTCGATGTAGGCAGGTATTTCACATACGGTAAACATCAATTTAGTAATAGATAGAATAGAAATAGTATTTTTCTCTATTCCCTTTTTCTCATTTCGTTGTCCCTTTCCGTATCTCTATTCCCTTTATCTATTCCCGTTTCCTATTATCCTCTCTTCCCTGTTCCTTATTCCCTTTCCTTATTTTCCTATTCCTTTTCCTTCCCTAGTCCCTTTCCCTACTCCCTTCCCTATTCCCTTTCCCCTTTCTCCATTCTCTTTTCCATTCTCTTCCCATTCCCTTTCCCTATTTTCCTCTCTTATTCCCTATTCCCTTTCGCCATTCCCTTTCCCATTTCCTTTCCATTCCTTTCCCTTTCCTTTCTCATTCCCTTTCCCTTCCATTCCCTTTCCCTTTCCCTTTCCATTCTTCCCTTTCTCTTTCCCTCTTTCCTTTCCTTTCTCCATTCCTATTCCCTTTCCCTTTCCTTGTCCATTCCTTTCCTTTCCCTTTCCCATTTCCTTTCCCATTCCCTTTCCATTCCTTTCCCATTCCTTTTCCCATTCCCTTTCCCATTCCCTTCCCATTCCCATTCCCTTTTCATTCCCTTTCCCATTCCCTTTCCCATTCCCTTTCCCATTCCCTTTCCCATTCCCTTTCCCATTCCCTTCCTTCCCATTCCCTTTCCCATTCCCTTTCCCATTCCCCTTTCCATTCCCTTTCCCATTCCCTTTCCATTCCCTTTCCCATTCCTTTCCATCCTTTCCCATTCCCTTCCCATTCCTTTCCATTCCCTTTCCCATTCCTTTCCCATTCCTTTCCCATTCCCATTCCCTTTCCATTCCCTTTCCCATTCCCTTTCCCATTCCCTTTCCCATTCCCTTTCCATTCCCTTTCCATTCCCTTTCCATTCCCTTCCCATTCCCTTTCCCATTCCCTTTCCCATTCCATTCCATTCCCTTTCCATTCCTTTCCCATTCCCTTTCCCATTCCCTTTCCCATTCCTTTCCCATTCCCTTTCCCATTCCCTTTCCCATTCCCTTTCCCATTCCCTTTCCCATTCCCTTTCCCCTTCCCTTTCCATTCTCTTTCCCTTCCTTTCCCATTCCCTTTCCCATTCCCTTTCCCATTCCCTTTCCCATTCCTTTCCCATTCTTTCCCATTCCCTTCCCATTCCCTTTCCTTTTATAACATCCATAAGTTACAGCTTTAAAAAATAGTTGGCGATTTTCCTATATTTCAATTTTCTTCCACTTTATTCGCCATTTTATTTTCCAAAAAATATTATCAGCATCAAATGCAACGATCCAAACACCCACAAATGTCTGTTGCAAAATGTCATTTTTTTTAATAATATTCCTCCATTTTAGTCGCGCTATCATGTATTTGATTCTATATTCGCAAATAGTGGCCCAAAAGATCGCATAAGTCTCAAGCCTTCAAAAAAAAATGTGCGTTTTCTTTATATTTCAAAAGTCTCTCCCCATATTGCGTCCGCCATTTTATTTTGCCAAAAACTAATATCAGAATCAAATTTAGCGACCTCAAAACGCTTGCATACGAACGTCTGTTGCAAAATGTCTCCTATATTTAAAAATTTTCTCTTCAATATTGAATCCTCCATTTTATTTTTCTAAAAACTCTTGTAAGAATCGAATCCAGCACTACAAAAGGCTTTGAACACAAATATCTGTTGCAAAATGCCATTTTTTTAATACTCTTCTTCCATTTTAATCGCGCCATCTTGTTTTTGATTCTATATTCGCAAATAGTGACCCAAAAAATCGCGTAAAAATCCCCGATATTATGTCTGCTATTTTACTTTTCTACGTAAAATTTAAAAATGGAATAATATATAGAAAGTCTTTTTCCTAAAATCAAAAATAGAACTGTAATCAAAGACCAAGTCTTCGATTGGACAGTCTATATAGTCAAAAATATTTTTAAGTTATGCCCTATTGAATTCCAATAATTCCAAGTTTTAAAAATTGAATTTCCCGCTGTTATTGTGACAATATTTTAGAACGTTTTCGACTTACCGCATTCTTATGCACTAATTATGTTTTTATTTTAATATACACTATTAATAAAAGCGATAGATACATACATTCTCCACGCGTATGTAATAAATCGAAGACGCTGTAGATTCATGCATTAAAAATAAGATATAATATGTGCTATGAGAAAGTTAATAGGCATTTGACGAAATAAATAAAGCAAATATTCCGTGTGTAGCTTCGCTTTAACATAAAAATATGTTTTAATTTCATTATAAAACGATATTAATCCATTGAGCCAATATGTGTGTTTTGGTTTTTTATTTATTTACTGAACTGTTACTTGCTTTGACTCCTTAATATTCATTTCATAATAATTTTGCGAATTGACAATTCATTTATGAATGCTCTACCTCTTCGCTGCGCGCGCAGTTAAACCACTTTCATTCGTATCGCACCGACTCTTCGCTTATCTTATATTTTTACGCGTTTGTGCAACGGAAAATTCCACTTACGTTTAATCACGTCAGATCACGTTTAATATTTGTTTGGTCCTAAAATTATTTTATACATCAACATTAAAAAAATCTTACAAAAGTAAACCTATATTTGTAATCAAAGTAATGGCTGTAGTAAATTTATTTCTTCAAATAATTATACACGAATACATTTTAAGTATTTGTAAATTATGTCATTTAAACACGCGGGAATAATCGATGGCCAAAATAAACAACAAAAGAAAAGTATACATATATGCCGACAATACTTTCGAAAGCTAATCCCCTTGATATTATATGCGACAAACACGCCGGCAATCCTTTCGGCTAGAGATTTATATATTCGCAGAATTTTACTTCGCAGATTCTGCGGATTAATGTATTAAATTCTTAGAATTGCGCACGTGCAATCGCTGATAGATTATAAAGAAGATGTATCTCTCCTTACGTTTCCTAATGGCTTATTTTCTCTATGTCATATTTTTTTTAAGTTGATCGTACAATGGAATCAGATACAAAGCAAACAATTTTAACATATGTACTTTAAATGCAGCGCTATCGTAATCCGTAACGTGGCGATTTAGGCTGCGTTCCGATTTCGAATTAAAATACAAAATTGAGTTTTCTGCATTCGAAAATATGTCACTTTGTTTCTCAGTTTTGAATACTCTGTATATTAGAATGCGAAGTGTGCGTACCATTTCTTAGAGTTACATCTACATTCATAACATAGCAAATTTGGAGTCCCTACTTGCAGTATTAACCGAGATATTAATTTCTGAATGAGGCAATGATTATTACAAAAAAAAAAGAAAATCTTAAATTACTCGAAAACGGCAACATGTAGCTATAGGAACAGCTAATAAAGATTGACGTATTTATGGCCGTAGAATCTAAAAATGTAAAGAAAATTATATCATTCTATTTAAAATAACAAAGTTGACGCCCATTTCCGGTCAACCGGAAGTGATATTTTGGTTGAAGTATTTCACATTTATAGTTGCAAATCGAACAGATAATGGTGCCAAAATCTCAAATATAAGTAAATAGTAGAACATCATGAACTTTTAACTTATGTGGGATACCCTGTATATAACTCATCTATTAAATTGTAATAACCATTAAATTTCCAGAGAATCACAAAGCGTAAAGCATAAATACTCAAACTAAATGGCTGCTTTTTGTAATATCTAATTGCAAATAATGCTGATATAATAATGTAAACAAATATACAGGTTCCACGGATGGAGTTGACAATAGATATAGTATTTAAGTTTTGACAATTAGAGTATATATGTTTTATAAACTACAGGATGCAATGCTATTACTTATATTACTTTATATATTGCAATAGAAATTTGGTTATTCGATGACATACAAATGCTATACAGTAGGATAGAATACATAACTGATAGGTTGACATTTTTTTGTTAATTATTATTTCATCAATCTTTTTCAAATATTGTAAATAATGTTGATATTATAGTATTACAAATCGTAATATGTATTTTTTATCTACCATTATATATGGTAGAATAATATAGTATTGAACATATGATTACGTATAATGGATGTCAGGTGCATATATGATCAACCGATAAGATAAAAAGATTACGCTA
Source organism: Protaetia brevitarsis (assembly GCA_004143645.1). Taxonomy (NCBI): domain Eukaryota; kingdom Metazoa; phylum Arthropoda; class Insecta; order Coleoptera; family Scarabaeidae; genus Protaetia; species Protaetia brevitarsis. Next base: position 179,238 of record RXPK01000102.1, read on the forward strand.
TAGAATGCAGTGTATGGTTCTTTTAAGGTGACATGGTATGGATATGGTACTTGATGCTGTTCTTTTCGTTATTGCTCTATTTATATTGTCCTCTTTTTGTATATATTTTGTGCGATATCGAATGATCGTATTGAGATTTCACCTACAGTATATTATATAGCACTTGAATCGAATAATATAGACAAACATATAATTTTTATTTATATAAATATGTAACGTACACCCTACTACATCTAAATTTCTCTATAATATATTTTGCTTTAGAGTTTTTGTATATTAACTTATCGAGAAATATCGAAATTTTAAATTTAACTAAAAAAAGTATTTATTACCTGGTATGGCTGCTCTATTTGCGATGGTGTTGTTTGCCTAGAACTAATCTTTCCATCTGTACGACGACCCTTTTTGGAGGTTAATTTCCGATTTTCCTCTCCTCGCATTATTCTAATTTAAACATCACATTGCGAAATAGAAACACACATGAATATATCATTTAATTGAATTGAACAAACACACTTACATATATCAAAATGATATTTTCCTACAAATTGTAATGTATTATTTAGTTAACCACTAATAATAACGATGTTATTAGGTAGAACGCTGTAGCGTGACTAAAATAGACGCTATTCGCTTTGTCATAATAGTCAACGCCGTCTGACGCCGTCTTAGGAACTTAAATATTATACTAATTTCACTATTGATTGAACAACCTGTGTCACATATTGCGCATGTACATGCGTTCCGTTGTGTAAGAATTCGATGCAAAATACAATTAATAGATGTAATTTATTTATATTTTATTGCGTTTTTGAATTCCCTAAAGTAGTAGAACGTGAAATATGTTATCTTCAATAAAATGATAATATGTTTCTAAAATAGACATCGCCATCTATAGATTTTACTTATATCTTTACATTTTTGTATGTTTACGCGCATGTACATGTGTTCCATTGTATAAGAAATCAGTACAACTACATATTACAGAAACCTGTAAAATATGCAGTAAACTGTAATATGAAAGATTTCTTCTTTACCGTGTTTCGTAAAAGTTGTGTCTACAGCGGCGTTCGCTTCTCACCGCCTACTACGATCTAATTTTCGGCGAATTTTCTCCTCTTTTCCTACTTTTAACTATTATAGCGAACGCCTGTTCTACTACCACCCCCGCTACCCCTCGCCCTTAATAATTTCCCTTTTAATCGTTCCCGTTTCGGAACCCTTTGCCGTGTGACTTTTTTTCGCGAAAATTTACACGCTCGAAATAGGGCGACGCCTATGGAATAGCGCTCCCTTTCGGAAGGAATGTCAGGAGCACCTTTTAGTGTATTATAATAAACTATTTCACTTAATGTTAATATTGATTTTTTACCTGTTTGTTGAGCTATTACTACAGATAAATTCGTTTATTTTCTTACAGTATTCAGAAATACTATTGTTGATGATATTAGATGTAAATATAAACGATTTGAAAAAAATTATAAGATAAATAATCGAAAGATACTACAACACGCACGCCAATGTCGCTAAATGTGAAGAAAATTCATTTAATGTATGAAATTTGTATGTAGCTAATTTCGCTCATTAAATTGGTAATAAGTATAGATAAATTTTTCCGGAAAACAGTTTTTTTCTTACGACAATCATTTTGAATCACATGGTACCTATATGTATATATTATTTAAGTATTCAACTTAGTAAATTGATTTTATTGCTACATATAACATTTCGTTCTCTTACTTGCTGTATCTTAGCAATAACTTGTATTACATTGAGAAAAGAGATTGCATTAAATGAAAAGTTTTATAACTTTTGGTTTTTATCATGTTCGACGAAAAGAAAGTGTTTATTTTAATTGAAAGTAGTGTGCTGTTTTGCCGGAAGACTATTTTCTTCTTAAGTACATGCTTTTCGACGAAAAGTAACCGTAATTAAAAGGAATGCACCTTAGATTTGATTAATATTGTATAATGTCTTTATAACTTTGCATTTGGGAATGCATTGGTTGCATTCCTTTCTCTCAGTGTAATATCTGTGTTGTTCGATATTGTCCATAAATTGACATGTTTATTAGATAATAAATAATGTTATTTTTTATTTACATATTCGGGCAAATCCACAACATCTTATTTACTCGAAAAACTTAGACACTATATAAGAATTTCTGCGCGTACAATTTTCGCAACTTACGACGATATAACTTCGTGGCAATTTTACTAAACAGCTCTTCGTTAAACGGGCAATTTGCGGTCAGAGGTGTTTACGCAAGGAATCGCTTTTTATATGAATCAGCTATGTACAGTTAAAGAACAGCTTCACTTTTTCATGGAGTCATGAGAGCGGTTTCATTATAATAATCTATACATCAGCGTTCGAGATTGGTTCTGTATGGATTTCTGTGGTAAAGAAACGATTTTACGAAGCATAATTTATACAGAATGATGCTATTACCTATACATACATATATACACTATCATTTAACAGACATATAATAGGTAAAATAAATAGAAATAACACAGATATATGACAAATAATGTGTCGTAATGAACAGCTATTAGGATTTAAGTACAACACGTACAAAATGAGTCATTGGAAATTGATTTCTATTATCGTGGTTTCAAATCGAATCATGTGTATGTTGGAAATTCTGTTTATATATTTTTTTTTCTATGATTTTTGAGTTTATATCTAATCTTCTCTGTTTTCTTATGAAATGACATCATTATTACAGGTTATATCTCAGTTTCTACCCCTATAATTTGGAAGCGCTCACGGAATAATGGTCGCAAATGATAGTTCCTGCGCCTTCAAATAATGATTTCTATTTTTCAATTCTACCACGACGTTTGTAGAGTGTGTAGGTGTGCCGGAAACGGTTGGTTTGAGAAATTCTCGTCAGGGATCTGCAGGATGTTCTGCTAGATATATATATTTAATGATCCCTAGTATATCTATCGTGTCTTTGTTTGGATATTTCTTGGTATACGCAAAAAATATGTCGTGAATGTTATTGCTCGATATTGATTACCTAATAGGCCTATTTTTTATACTACCATGCAAAGATTCCTTGCAATACTTTTCTACAAAAGAAGCTTTAATTTACACGGACTGTTGATAATATTTACTACATATATTTATTTCCATTTACTCAGGGGAAACCTTATATCAATTTAGCAAACAGTCCGTAGATCTGGGAGCTTAATGTTACTGCAGAAAAAACATTGTATGAAAGTACACTGAGAGAAATATCCTTTTCATTTAAAAGGAATTGCATTAAACCAAAAGTTTTTACGTTTTCTATGATTTGGTATTTCCTTGATAAGGAATTATATCATCCAACACTTGTGGAGTGGATGGATTTAATATTGAATTTATTAGGATGTGTTGCCCGTGTATCTTACCAATACACATATCATTAACTTTTGTCTATTAGAAAGCGTCTTTCCTAGGTGTTGGAAAACGGCATTAATTGTACCAATACCAAAAACTGGCAATGTTGAGGAATATAAAGATTTGCGTCCCATTAGCATTCTGCCTACTTTTTTCTAAAATGCTTGAGAGGATTGTTGAAAGACAGTTGAAATCATACTTAGACATCAATAATATCTTGCCTACTTTTCAATCCGGATTTTGGTCCAATCATAGTTGTGTTACAGCTTGGACTAATGTAGTTGATGATATTATATCAGAAACTGATAAGGGAACAATTTCTATTCTGGTACTTTTAGATTACAGTAAAGCGTTTGATAAATCATCGGCTGCTTTTGTTGATTTTGAGGTTTATTGCGCTCCAGGACTCTTCTATTAAATTTTTTGAACAATACCTATCGGATAGGTTTCAACGTGTGAAGATACAGGATAAATTGTCGGATTTGGCTTATGTAAATGCTGGTGTGCCACAGGGCTCTATTCTTGGTCCTCTTTTATTTGCAATTTATACTTCTTCTGTGATGTCATCCCTGAAAACTTTGCGACGTACACCACTTTGATGAAGGAGATGTACTTACGACTTGTTCAAAAAAAGAACAAAAACGCACGCAGAGTCCGGCTGCTCATAATCCGCGGCTGGGGGGTTGCTTAGTTGATATTATAACGTGAGGGCGCCAGCTGTGACTAGCAGCAGGGTGGTCAGGTAAGCAGGAGATTGACAAACAACAACTGTTAGCATTAAATGTAAATTTAATAAATTTAAAAAATGGTGTATATGTAAAAGTGTATAAAAAAATAATATTATAACAGTAAATATAATGAAAATGGAAATGTTGCATTCAGTGACAACAGACAACCAGTAGGTAATGTAAATTTTGGGGTAATTGAAGCATAGGATAAATGACCTCCAAATGCTTGGTATGAATCGTGACCAAACGTACACAAATGCATAAGCCTAAACATGAAATGACATAAAAGTCAGGTTATGAACGGCTGCAATACAATGCAGGCTAATAATTATTAAAAAGTTATATAATGCATCAAAAGATATATGAAATATGAATATGTAAGTTGAAAAGTTCAAACAGTAATTTAAATTCCTAATAATAATAACATTTGTTTCAGTTACATAAACAGCTGTTACCGGTTTACAAGTTAATAGTCAAAATAAGGAAAATAAAAAGAATTGAGTTGATTTAAATAAATCGAAGGCATAAAATAAGTGGAATTAGTTACATTACGAAGCAAAAATATAAATAGGCGCACCATAAACAGGTGTATTCACACTTACAGGTAGGATCGGAGATAATGAGTACAGCAATCTTCAGTTGTAAATACTTCTAGGGAATTGAATAAGGTTTTCTAGTTGTCGATGATCGATGGTTGCACACAACATGCATTACGATGATGGGGACTAGACTGGACAGCACATGACGAGGACCAAAAGCTTACACATCTTTTGCTTCTTCGGACAGTGTCGATTTAAGAATTATATTCTAGGTGTTATGGAATATAATATGCTATTCACATTTCTTGATACAATCCCGTATCACTGTGGATCACATACACCTGTGATTTGACGTAGATGGAAATTTCTAGCCTCGATGAAGTTATAAATCGTACAGATTCTTATAAATTTACAGCCTTTACAGTTTTACAGCTTTTACAGCCTTGCAGCTCTTACAGCTCTTACAGCCCTTTACAGCCTAAAATGGAAATGACAATCACCATGTGCTCAATTGTAAAAATTGTGAAAAAGACACAATCAATGAAAAATACATTGCTTAAGGCACAAATTAAATAATAAAATTAGATAAGCAACATTCTCAAATTGGAAAAATCTTGATACTTACTCAGATGTTATAAGCTTAATATTTCACACATGTAACAAAGACAGACAAGACAAAAATGGCCAGAACTGATATGTCTGCCTTCCACTTCTCTTGAGAAGTAAAAAAAAGGTTTAATGTTAAGTGATACCAGCTAAAATTTATTTAAATGTAAAATGAACTAAATTGAAAAGAGCACATGAATAATTGTCATTGACATTCAAAAATGGAAAAAAAATGGTTTGTAAAATATCAATAAAATTATTAATAAACTGATTTGACTGTTTTTGATGATTTGCTGTAATTTGTTTGATGTATACACCTCCGTCCAAACGTCATGTACGTTACAACTTGTATATATCATATGTACGCAGATGATACGCAAGTCTACTATTCTTTTTTTCCATTATGAGTTGGACACTGCGGTATCTTTAATTAATGAAGATTTAGCTACAACTGTTGCTAAAAACATCCGAAAATCATTTTTTAGTTTTGAATTCCCAGAAATCATCTGTAATAATGGTGTTTGGTTGTCGCAACGGTGATTTGAAGAAACTATTCAGGTTAAGATTAATAATGATGTGTTGCATGTTGTTGATGAAGTTAAAAAATCTGGACTATATTTGGATCACAACTACGCTTTAGAATCCACATTTCTAAATGTGCCCAGCACTCGTACTCTGCCTTAAGACTTTTGTATCCTCACAAATCGGCTATTGATAAGAAAACTAAAATATTATTATGTGATGCCCTGGTATTATAGCAGTTTAATTATTGCATTCCTTTGATATTTCCTTGTCTTAATGTTGCTACTAAGCAACGTATACAAAAATTCAAAACTCTTGTTTACCGTTTATCTATGGTCTGGCCTAAGTGGAGTCACGTATCTTGTTAAACTACGGCGAATCTGGTTGGTTAAATATGGAAGAACGATTTAGATTAGCAACTGCAGTCTTCTATCATAAAATCTTGGTTACTCACACACCGCCATATCTTTATAACAAAATTAGGTATCGAACGGATGTCCATAATATTAATTTAAGGTTTCGGCACTTCCGCAATTCAATTGTCATAGGACAAGTTTGTTCAAGCGAAGTTTTTCATATAGCATCTGCCATGTATATAATTCTATTGATGGACATATTACCAAATTGTCAATTCCGTCATTTAAATTTCACTTTGAGAGGGATGTGCTTGGGTGGAGTGTGTAGCGTGGTGATGCGAGTTTGTTAATACTATGTCAATACGTTTTTCTTTTTTTATTCTGCTTCTGCTGTGATGTATTGATTTGCAGTTTGTTAGGGGGAGAAATGGGAGATCACGTGTTGAACTTGAATTGCCCCCTCAGGATTTCAATATGTGTCTATTTTTTTTTTTCATTCTATTTCTGTTAACATACCATGTGATTCAAAATGATTGTCGTAAGAAAAAAACTGTATTCCGGGAAAATTTATCTATACTTATTACCATTTAATGAGCGAATTAGCTACATACAAATTTCATACATTAAATGAATTTCCTTGACATTTAGCGACAATTAGCGGCGTGTTGTAGTTATCTTTCGATTATATATCTTATAATTTTTTTCACAAATCGTTTATATCTACATCTAATATCACAACAATAGTTATTTCTGAATACTGTAAGAAAATAAGGAACTTATCTGTGGTAATAGCTCAACAAACAGGTAAAAAATCAATATTAACATTAAGTGAAATAGTTTATTACATTTTAATTTTATAGGCTTACCATACATTCAGCGCAATGAGCTGTCAAAAGAAAGTTACATTTTCATCCCTATAAAGTTTCTACGGTACAGGAATTATTACCATTAGATCACGATAGGCGATTGGAATATTGTCATTGGTTAATAACAATTTAAGGGACGATGACTTGCTAGACAAATCTTTTTCTCGGATGAAGCCTGGTTTTATCTAACAGACTATATCAATTTACAAAACTATTGTATCTGGTCTGCAGAAAATCCACACAAATTTCGAGAAACGCAATTGCATCCCGTAGAAGTTGGAGTTTGGTTAGCTATGTCCAGGCAACGAATAATAGGGCCAATTTTCTTCGAGGAAATTGTAACAGCCCAACGTTACCAACAGATGTTGGAATTGTCTATTGCAGAGTTACAAGAAAATGAGCTTGACGCAGGTTATTTTCAGCACGATAATGCTCCAGCACATACTGCTCGACAAACCTGCCAATATCTTCAACAGTTTTTTTGCTGACAGCTTCGTTAGAGCACAAAGATGGCCACCAAGATTGCCTGATCTAACCCCATTAGATTACTTTATGTTCGGCTATCTAAAAAATAGGATCTATAGAAACCGCATGCATACCATAAAAGAACTGAGAGATGCAGTTTTGTCACTTAATAATTATACTAATTGTATGTTATAATTTAAAGTAATAAATAAATTTAGTTAAACACCAGTTAGTACTGAATTGTAAAATCGTAATTTCGTAAAGTTAAATCGATTACATTTCATTTTTACAAGCAGAAACACCAATCCATAGTCGTTTATATAATGCGAGTTCAAATATAGGTTACGTTTTCCTTATTTATGACAGATCCGTTTACTTTCTTGTGTTCCAACACTGACTTAGTTCAAACCTTCATTACAAACACGCGGCATATACCTACACCCTGTTACTATCTATAGGAGCGAAATTGACAATCATTTTGAATCTCTGTGTATTGAAATATAGTATATATTATTATTATTATTATATTATTATTATCTGTAGCTTGAATTGAAAAGAATTTACGTGTTCCCGAAACAATTGTTCTGAATAAATGTAGGTGTCTATTATTATTATGCTACAGTTCTATATGTAGGACTTGAAATAGTCAATTACGTCATTTTTCTCTTTAAATTAACCAGCAGCACGGATACCTTTTTCCCTTGCTGTACCTGTATCCCAATATATACATACATATACGCAGTTAGCATGCGGTATTAATTATTTAGATAATGAATTACTTGGATACATTAAGAGACACTGACAGAAGTTTTCCCCAAATATATCTTACCCGGGTCCTTGATATAGCGAAGAGTGAGCCATTTGTTAGCAATTATCGAAGCCGCGTGACAGCATAACCGAGTGAAATATGTTCGTATGTTGTATACACATAACCGCTGTGGCGGGGATGCGCGGGGTACAGGCGGCCTGGAAGATGCGACAATCGAGTTTCCGGGAATTTCGATACCGAAGTCCGGTTGATAATCGCTGTACCGTCCTCTTATACCATACATATACAGGGTGAGTTTTTTTTAGATAATAGTGAACGTTTAGTTGAATTAAAATTTTAATAATTTGGAATGTATATTGTTGTAATAGCTTCATAATTCGGGAAATATTTGTTACATATATCGAGCGATCCGTAAGCTTGTAAGGAATAATAAGATATTTTTAAAATGGAACGCTGTGTATACAAGGTGTTAGGTAAACATGCGGCAAAAATTCAAGGGGTTATTCCGTGGCCTATTCTAAGAATATTTTGTCTTATGATGCTTTTTGAAAAACTCCTTTGTTTCAAAGATACCCGGGCGAATAAAATTTGCGTCAGTAACAACATTTCATTATCAAAAAGTACATGTAAAGTTGCTCAATCTACAATAAGTGTTCGAAATGGCTTTCTCTAGCCTGGATACAAGCATTCAATCTTCTCGTCATTGACTGTCGAACTCTTTCAAACACACCATCAGGGTCATTTCTAATTGAGTTACACCCAGCAATTACGATTTTTCGCAAAATCGTCCAAATTCTTCCAATTGATGTAGCATAAACTATTGACTTCAGAGATCCCCTAGAAGAAATAATGTTTCTCAATATATTTTTCATAACTCTGCAAGAATATTTTGCTTTGTATTTCTGTAAATATTTATTTCATATAAAAAAAAAGATTGAATTTTTGCTTTTGGTGCGTAGGACGAATAATGTAAAATGGGTAAAATATGTATACATATTAAGTAGGTATGTACCTATTTAAAATGATAGTTTAAAGATTAAATTAGATAATATATATCTAATATGATGTAATTAGTATCTAAGTTGAGCACTGTAACTTTTCTATTAATATATCTGCGTTTTGTATTATATTATTTGTAATATTTGTAAGTTGCGAACGTCAACACAACACCTCTATTCATTACGGTGCCGGTGTTATATGATTTAGTATTGTTTATGCGTCTATGGATTTGGTACATAAAATGCATACGCGCACGTGTGTATCATCAACGTTTTCATTCGTTTGTCCGTTACATGTTATAGTTTTTAGATTAGGGTTAACTGTGTAATTAATTGTTGGGGGGTGTGTTTTAGTTTTTGTGGTGACTACGAGGTAAGCAAAACTTTGAACATGTCATGGCATTTGTAAGATAATTGGAATGCTCAATATCGGTATGTACAGAAATCGTTTAATAATATAATTGTAGGAATTTTATGCATCATATATGTACTGCATCTACCAGATAAATTGCTAGTTGATTTGCTTAAGAGATTCATCTCGATAGATAAGCGTCATAACCTCAAATAGAGGTTAGAATCGTTGTGTTGTTTTATTGTTTTGAATGTTTTCAAATATTATGAAATAAAGTAAAAATAAGTATCGTAAGTATTAGAATGTAGCTACCACTCCAATTATTGTAAATGTTCCAAATGTATTAGTAGGTGTTGATAATGTTGTACGATGTTTTATTCATGGTAGGATCTGATACAATTGGCATTGTTTTAGAGGCCACAAGGAAACGCCATGAGAGCGCCACTACCGAAGATATGAAAAAAGCCATAGGGTTGTACCTGGCACCAGCCAAGGCTAGACTTAAAAATGAGTATTTTTCATTTTTATTGGCTTATTCAAATAAAATGATAATAAATACGTTTGTTTTTTATTTAGAACACTTCAATTAAAAAATAGTGATTAATTTGATAAACCTTCAGTATGCCTTAAAAGATGCCAGAATTATTGATTATTAATTTGTATGGTGAGTGTGAAAAACAAGTTCTTGCCTTTCAGACAACTCTATGTATGTTGCAACTTTTCGTTATCGACGTTAATAAAATTAATTAAATAGATTGCATAAAAAATCTCAATTTTCATATAAATATTTTACAAATATTTTAGAAAAAATATGACGCTTACATTAATTTTAAAATATGGAATAAATATTTTAATTGAATATTTTATCTATATTTAGAAAAAAAAATATGAAAAATATATTCAAAAACCTCTCACGAAAAATATTTATAAAATATATTTTTTAAAATGTCTATGTAATATTTCTGGCTGTTAGGGATTTGACGTAAATTCGAAACAATAAAAAAAAAAGTATAGCTATTACAAAACTCATTTTCGAGTTCCAACCAAAAGAATTTTAAAATCCTATTCATCGAGATCGAGCAGTTACACATCGACCGTCACGAATCGTTAATATTTTGCGCGATAGCTAAACGTAACCAACCGATGAATAGGCACATTAATTTAATTATTATACCGAGACGATTGCACAACTTTTCCAGCACGGAGCGACGCGGCCGTCCAATTAAATACCTCGGCATTCGTACAATCGATAATAAAAGCGGGTCTTCGCACGCTAATTACGACGAAATCGCGTGGTACAGCGTTAACTAACCGTCATATTCGTACATATATATATATATACAATATAAAGTCCCGGCGAAACGCGAGTTATTTTCCACACGTTTATAACAGCCACCGCGCGCGCATTGCCGTCTTGATGTCCGTAATTAATGGCAATACAATCCGTTTTCTGTGTCCGGCCGATGCGCGCTTCGGAATTGCGGGGAAAATCGTTTTTCCCTATATCGCGCCCGCTTTTGAGGCCCGATTAATATATTATTTAATTACGCACAATTTCCGACGAACACAGGCTGCGAATGCGGCCAGCTATGCGCGGGATTCCGTCGATGTAAGCTTATGGTTTATTTTATGTTTTAATTAAACGGTTGAAAAAGGTAATAGAGACGGCCGTTTCTTGTACCGAGAAACGGGCAGAGCGCCTTTTTGTTGCCGGTCGCACGGGATCGTGTCCTCCACTGTTGATCTCTTCGGCTCTCATTCCGCGCATCGCATCGCTTTTTTCTTGTTTGTCCAGCTCGATTTCGAAAGAGACGGACCAGCCTTTACGTGCAAATATTGTTCCGTTGTGTGTATATATTGTTACGCTACACAGTAGCATACAGCCCGGATTAAAAAAATAAATTTTAAAAGAAATACATTAATTGAATTAAAAAAAATCAAGTTTTATATATGCCAGTGTCATCTATTTTTTATAACTTTGATTTAGAAGTGTTCTATCTCACCAGCCAGATGGCATGCAAGGCATGAAATTTCCGATCGAGGGGCGGTGACATAAAAAAAATATTGAATGGCTCGTTAACTCTCTTATATTTAACTCAGTACGCATAGAGATGTGGTGGGATGATGTTGTCAATTGTGCTCTCCCTCAAGTTTAATGTTTAAGAGCAGTTTAAGTGTTCTCATAGGCATGATAATGTTATGCCTTCAATAGCTTTAAACCATTAAGTAAAATTAAAACATTCAATAGTGGATAAAAGTGATTTTTATTAACTTAAATCAAATTCAAAATGTGACTTGTCTAATATCAGACATAAATCTATGGATAATAATCTCAGGTAAGTTCGTGAGTTCGTTTAATTAATAACACTAAAGTTTCATTAAGTGATTCCACCTTTTGCGATTCAAATTCATAGTTTCTTACTTAAATACGTTTGAAATAAATTTTAAAAATCCCGCGTTTTCTGACCGTTCAAATGGAGTTATATTAGATTTGAATAAACGTGTGGAACAGAGTAGCCAACCTTGATGGTAAATCACTGGATATTGGTTCGTAACGTAAAAACATAACAAATACTTATAAACCTAATTACACAAATTTCCCCATAGTGACTGGAGATCGTTTAGCTATGTTACAAACGATTTTCTAACCTCAATTTTTCAGAACGGATTAAAATAAAATTTCTTATAAGTACAGTTCAATTTAGATTAGAATTGAAATAATACATTTATTTTTTAGGTAGATTTAACGAGGAGTACCTTTTTACAGAGCCGAATTCTGCGATCATCGGTGGTCAGGACTGTTCAAGTCGTATATGGGCCCTGGTTCGGGTACATCGAAGATAGGTACTTCAGATCAGAGAGGATGGGTCGCTCAGGACAGGAACATTACTCGGAAAAGTCGTCGTTGAAGAAAAATTACCCAAAATCGTGTGTAATTTGGAATAAGATTTATGTGAAAAACTTTGTTTAACAATTAACAATTATTTTTAGATTGAAATTTGGGATAAAAATTGGATTTTATCGAAAAAGCCGTTAAATTTCAAGAGAACAAACAGAAATATGTCTGCCTCGAACTGAGTTCGATTAGTGAATGGTTCGAATTGAAAATGTTTTTAACTGACTTGCAGCGATTGTCTCCAAGCAAGGAGTCCAACTGTCTTTTCGTGAGAGTCCGTTAATATAACCAAAATGAGAAGCCTCCATTTGTTTTACATATGAGAATGGCCATGTGATCGACATGATTGTCAGATCTTCAACGATGTGAAAATAAATTAAATTACAAAATCTGGAATCACCTTACACTTTTATATAACAAAGGTATGAGTCTCTGCACTATGAGAAAAATACATTTTAAATTTTTAAACGCTTATTACTATAAAAAAACAACAATCTTAAAATTCATTACTGTGCCCCCAAAAGGTAGGCAACCATTTATACACATAGAATTGTTACAGAATCCAATTTCCAGCAATTCCCATGTCTGTCTGTTGACATATCAAAGCAATTGGTCTGCCAATGCATATAGAAACATTATTAAACAAAAATTTACAGAAATAAATGCTCTGTAAAAGAAATTACAACTGTTCACACGAATTAAAGGTGGATCCAAATTTGATCTGTCAGTAGCTATTGTAATAATATACTATACAAATTCTAATATTCTTTTTCGATGTGTAGGTGTATCACTGCTGATCATCTTGCTTCCTGAAGGGAAAATTCTAAAGGAAAAATCCTTGAAGGACCAGCCAAATGCAGAGATTACCTACATCACTTGGACATCGTCTAGCTGTCTGCTGCTACATATTATATCCTTTTTTTATTATATCTAATAAGTTTTAAAATATAATTAAGTAAAATAGTGACATTCCCTTTTTAAATAATAGTAGAATATTAAATACTCTCTCCATAACAATATATACACATGCCGATCCAATTATATTAGAATTTCAATAATTCATCCGCGGAAATTATAAGCCCCTTAATGGAGAAATTATTTATACCAACATAGAAATACTACTACAGGTGATTTTCGTCTTGCTATCGAAGTGAGACGTTTTACTTAAACACTAGCGAAACTAGCCATTAATGAGCAAAGGTATTACCCCTAACAGCCAGAAATATTACATAGATATTTTTAAAAATATATTTTATAAATATTTTTCGTGAGAGGTTTTTGAATATATTTTTCATATTTTTTTTTTCTAAATATAGATAAAATATTCAATTAAAATATTTATTCCATATTTTAAAATTAATGTAAACCGGTTTTTAAAATCAGATTATTGCGCCTTAAATAGGTTTTTCGAATTTAAAATACATAACACCTTTAAAAAAGTAACACATATTTTTTTAGTTTAAAACTGGTTTTGAAAATCGATTTCAAAAACTGAATTTTAAAAACCGATTTTTACTAAAAATCGATTAACCAGTTTTTGATATCTGGCGATTCCCGCAATACCAGTATATACATAACTAATGTTGTGATTAACTATTGAACTCAAATTTTCCATCCTGCGGTCTTGGACATTTGCATTGTTGAGGAGATGGTGAAATAATCAGTGTACCTACACATACATATGAAAATATAATATAATATGCCTACATATAATAATTTGTTCATTAAATCCTAGAGTAAAACCAAAATAGTCGCTTCCTTGCTTTACTTGTATCATCACTTAACAATGAAAAGATAGCTTCCAATAACGGCAAGGCACTAGTCTTTTTATATTTCCAAATGTTTAATGAAAGAAAAAAAAAAGAATTGACTCCTTCAAAACGATAATTTTCTGTTGTTTAATTTGAAAAGTTTGATATGATAGTTTCCCGCGAGTAACTTGCACGTTGAAAACTTATATATCTTGTAGCAACAATACCGCCAAAAGCTATTGAGGTTAAGTTCCCAGTATATCATATTAGATATCCATACGCAGGTGTATGTCTGTTATTTATGTGTGCTGTCATAGCTAAGTCCATGGTAATCATCTCAATACATAATTAATGTAAAATGAACTTACCTCAATCTTTATTTGCAAGACAAAATGAAAAACACACCATTTACATTTATGCGTTGAAGCCATCAGTGTAGAAGCCGCACTTGTATTCAAACTGCGTACCTCAAACGCTTGCGCGTTGTATAGTCGACGGCTATGTAATGCATTCTCGTAACGGTTTTAATTTTTGATCAAGCGACACAATGTAATGCAATGTTAAAAAAAAAAAACATTTTTAAATATTTTGTGTTCCAATGAAATAACAGATACTTACAAATCAGAATTTTAGGTCATTTGTATTGTCCATATTGTGTTTTTACCAACATAGAGGGGTAATATTCCACGAAATATGTTATTTTTCTTTGCTACTGACCAAATTTCCCCAAGTGGGAGAAAATTACTTCATTAATTGAAGTATTTTTCCACCAAAGTCGGTTTACCAGGCAAAATTACACCTAATTTGTGGTAATCTGATGTTTACCCTCTTTTTGGTATAATTTTACCTTATATTTCATATGTTTTTTCACACATCAGTGAGGTAAATTTACCATCATTTTTTAGAGTGTTGTGGGAAACTTTATAATTGTTTGAAATTTTACATTTTTTTTGCTGTGTAGAACTAAAAGTTGAAATCATATGTATAGCTGTAGATTTAATTAAGGTAGCTGTAATAAATAAATTACCCGTTGAAAATGACTTGGGCGTATAGGAAATTGATGGACATTACCGCCTCTAATATCCGGCATATTTCTCGAATAATACATCGTCATCATTCCACCCGATTATTATTATTATGATTATTATTAAGCGTAAGCCACGACCATTAAATACTGAAATACTACCATCAACGCACGCACCTGATTCACGTGACGACAGCGCATATAAAACACAAAACCGTTTAACTTCCCAGTTAACTCAATTTCCGCCTGGGGGTCATCCATAACATACATACACCTTTTTTTTTTGTTTCCTCTTTGTATATATCCCCATTTAAAACGCGTACCTATTGAATGATGCGTATCTAATAATATTCTTTATACGTAATTAATTTTAATGTCAGTGGTCTCTTTATCTTTCTCCGCAGAACCGGCTAAGTCTGACAGCAACTCGGACACGATGGGAGTATCCGAAGAGTTGACTCCAAACGCTGGTTCGGAGCCCAGATCTGCGCAAGGGATTGGCGACCAGAGCGACGCTAGTGACCCAGACCCGGACGAATTTGCCCCGAAGAGAAAGCAAAGACGCTACCGGACCACCTTTACCAGTTATCAGTTGGAGGAATTGGAGAAGGCCTTCTCACGGACGCATTATCCCGATGTCTTCACCAGGTTAGTTTGAAGTTAGTTACAATTTTGGATTGAAAAAAAAATATCCATCAAAATACAAATTCTTCTAGGATTCCATCCACTTCTAACTCGTTTTTTATTTATTAGTTTAAAAGTTCTTTGTCGAAATGTCTTTTATGAAACACCTTTATTAACAAGGAACATTTATAGTGCATTATCTACCTAAAAATTAGCATTTATATAACTTCTTTTGTAGTTTTATCCAGTCCAGACTCTGTTATGTCTTTGTAGTTGTTCAAAAAAAAAAGATAGATCTCATTGAAATGGAATAGGGGAAGGTGGGGCAAGATGGGGACACTAAGTTTTAGAACACTGCATCAGGATTGCAAATTGATATACAAGGTTCTAAGTACGCTTGTTGTAATCTTTAAACATGTGTCTGTTGATGGCTAAATTTACAATTTTTCGATGTGTACTCTTGATGTTGTGAGAAAATTTTGAAAAGAAATGTGTAAATACACCATCTTGCCCCGCCATGGGGGCAAGATGGGGTTCCAGGTGAGTTAAGGATGGGTCGCTTGCTTGGACAAGCAGGAACACTTGCAGCTGACAAAGGGCGCGAGTAGCTGACAAAATAGTAGTAAATTAAATGAACGCAATAAAAAAGAAAATTAAAAGCTAAATACTACTTAAAATCTGAAAAAAAATTAAAGGGTATAACTAAATTGGCAACTAAAAAGAATTTTCTAATCTAATTCGGAAAAAGAAAGCTAACCCTATTGAATTTAGGAACTGCAAACTTTATGTAGATAATGAAATGTAATCTACTTATACAATGTGATAACGATAATAATAATAGTAATAAATATAATCATAATAATACAGTATAATAATGTGATAATAACAGTAATGGTATGATATTAAATATGACAATAATAATAAGCAATTCTATCAAGAGCATTCAAAAAAATTTATAAATAGTAAAGACAGTAAAATAAGAAAAATCTTAGATTAAAAAGCAACTTAAGTAATTCTGAAATTTAAGAATTCCTGTAGAGAATAGAAGGCATTCACTACTAATAGATCACGCATAAACCGTTTTAAAACGCCAACGGTTTAGATCTTTCAATGATTTAGGAAATTTTATATATATTTTAATAGCAAGAACCTGTGGGTGACTGCTTGGTATAAGTTAATCTTAATCTAAGACCTAGGTGTGGCTATGTCACTTTTATGTTGGTGTTATAATCAATGTTTATCTTTATTAAGTTGGAACTTATAAACATTGTCGTAAGCATATAAGAAGCAAGCTCAAGAATAAAGAATACAAGAAAGAGTTAATAATTTTATAACTGATATATAAACTGGTCTGCAAGACTCAGTAGCTTTTTGGCCGGTTATGCGACGGACAATACGTTTCTGGCTGATGAAAATATCTTTAGCCATAGTTGAGTTTCCCCAAAATATAATTCCATAAGAAAGTCTGCTTAAAAACATAAGCGTAAATACACACCAATCATCTGCTGACGCGTTAAAATTGGCTCTAAATTCTAAATAAAAAGTAAAGTGAATTTAGTTCTGGTAGCAGACTCTCACAGTGGACCCTCCCATTGAGAGAGCGTCTACCCACACTCAAAATTTTAGTATAGTTGTTTAGAAGTGTTGTCACTCGTGACGGTCTAGTAATGAGCCATGGCGTAGGCTGAAGCTGATAGGATGATCAAGAATCCTTCATGCAAACATGTAGATGCATTACTCAATAAATATACAAGTGTCATTCAAATCTGATCTCTGTCCACTACTAATGCATTGTCATTGCATATAACGTTAATTGTAGCTTTTCTTATTTCAGGAAATGTTAATATAAGTAAAAAATACAGGACTAAAATCGGATCCTTGTGGGACTCCAACATTCAGGCAACATTCAGAAGAAAATTTTTAAATGTAGAATTTTGTTGTGTAGATTTTACATATGGGTTCTGTTTCGCGAAAAGACTTATCCATTAAAAGCAATCCTTCTAATGCCATAGGCCTGTAATTTATTTAAAAGAAATTTTCTTTCTGCCGGTCACTGTATATTCTTATTCCTTAGTTTTATTTTTTTGTAAAAACTTTTAATGTGACTTATATGACGAAACCTATACATGTTTCTCATGTCTTATGGTGTCAATAAATTATTAGTAGTTTTTTCCTTTCCCAGTTTGAAACGAATTTTTAACCAAATCGAAGAAAACGCTCTTTTTTTTTAATACGATGTTAAAATGGTTATGGCGCCCATAAGAAATAATAAAGTTGATGATTGCTGGAAAGAACCAAAATGTCATATAAACATTTCAAGTACACCGTTAGAGAGAGATTACAAGTGGCCTTGAGAATGTGTCTTTAAATTTTCTCTACAAGACCAAATAGAAGTTGTTTTTTTTTTTTTGTAAATTTCGAACGTCATTTGCAATAAGTCTACTTTTTTTTATGGATCATAATTATAATATTTTTTTTTAGTAATTTTGGCAAATTTAATTTGGCGTTTATCTTCCATAATAAGCGAAATCCCAACGGTGAGGATCGAGAATGAATCAGCTTGTATATGACCTGCTGGCTGTATAGTTCTGCTAGCATTAAGACTGTTCAAATACGAACAACTATTAGAAATCGCACTACTGTCGCCGCTAATACAGATCCTCTCCCTGCGCCCTGTCCCAACACAGCGTTCGTTACCGGTTGGTAGCGGTATAATGGCCGGAAATTACCGGTTACCGAACATCCAATTAGCCGGCACACTATATACGGAGGGTGCGCCACACCGTTCTCTGGTACGAAAAGGTAGGTATGCCAGCGTACTGCGGAGACTCATTCCGCGGTTAATTACGTTGGACCGTCATTAGCTAAGGAAATAATACCAGTGTTGGTGCGGTGTCCGGTCCTTCTATTACGGCTCGGTGTGTGTAATCTCGTGTAATTTTCCTGTGCGCGCGGATAAATGCCGGAGATCGTCGAAGGGAGAGGAGAAACGGTCGAAAAAACAGAGACACAGAAAGAAGAAGCTTAGTTCTGAACACACGTGTAAGGTGGTTGAAGGGAGTTAGAGGGTCCAGATGATACTAAAGTAAAAGTTTCTATAAATATTCCGTTTTGACGGAGAAAAATTGGGATTTCCAGGTATTCTGAGTAATTGTCTGTTTAGTTAGCAAGTTATGTATCATGTCAAAACGATTAGTTAGTAGGTAGTTATTTTTGTACACTTTAATACGATAACTATGGATCAGCCATTCTTTTAATTTTAATTTTTTTTTTGTTTTCAATTGACGTTGATATAAAGAATTGCAGAGAAATTAGTTTTGAATATCTGTAAGGGCAAAAAGAAGTTTGAACTGGATGAAATTCCAAAAGAAGTTGTGTAAAAGAACATTTTCATTCTTCCGTCAGTAAAATATACTATGAGATTCAAAATGATTATCAATTCCACTCCTATAGATAGTGAACAGGGTGTAGGTATATGCCGCGTGTTTCTAATGAAAGTTTGAACTAGATGTCAGTTGTTGCGAACATAAGAAAAGTAAACGGATCTGTCATAAATAAGGAAACGTAACCTATATTTGAACTCGCATTATATAAAACGACTATGGACTGGTGTTTCTGCTTGTAAAAATGAAAATGTAATTAATTTTAACTTTACTAAATTATGATTTTATAATTCAGTACTAACTGGTTGTTAACTAAATTTATTTATTACTTTTAAATTATAACATACAATTAGTATAATTATTAAGTGACAAAACTGCTGCATCCTCTTCTATGGTATGCTATGCGTGTTCTCTATAGATCCTATTTTTTAGATAGCCGAAACATGAAGTAATTCTAATGCGGGTTAGATCAGGGCGATCTTGGTGGCCATATTCGTGCTCTAACGATCCTGTCAGCAAAAAACTGTTGAAAATATTGGCAGATTTGGTCTCGAGCAGTATGTGCTGCTGAGCATTATCGTGCTGAAAATAACCTGCTTCAAGCTCATTTTCTTGTAACTCTGCAATAAACAATTCCAACAACCTGTTTGGTAACGTTGGGCTGTTACAGTTTCCTCGAAGAAAATTGGCCCTGTGTTATTCGTTGAGCAGTGGACATAGCTAACCAAACTCCAACTTTTACGGGATACAATTGCGTTTCTCGAAATTCGTGTGGATTTCTGCAGACCAGATACGATAGTTTTTGTGAATTGATATTGTAGCCTTGTTAGATAAAACCAGGCTTCATGCGAGAAAAATGATTTTGTTTAGTTAGTCATCGGTCCCTTAATTGTTATTAAACCAATGACCAATATTCCAATCGCCTATGGTGATCTAATGGTAATAATTCCTGTACCTGTAGAAACTTTATAGGGATGAAAATGTAACTTTTTTTGACAGCTCATTGCGCTGACAGTCACAGTATCTGAAAGTGCATGATAAGCCTATAAAATTATAAAAATGTAATAAACTATTTCACTTAATGTTAATATTGATTTTTACCTGTTTGTTTGAGCTAATTCACCACATATAAATTCCCTTATTTTCTTACAGTATTCAGAAATACTATTGTTGGTGATATTAGATGTAAATATAAAACGGTTTGAAAAAATTATAAGATAAATAATTCTCATAAAGATACTACAACACGAAACGCCCAATGTCGCTAAATGTCAAGAAAATTCATTTAATGTATGAAATTTGTATGTAGCTAACTTCGCTCATTAAATTGGTAATAAGTATATAGATAAAGTTTGTTTCCGGAAAACAGTTTTTTTTCTTACGACAATCATTTTGAATCACATGGTAATTTAATGGGCAAAGAATAGTTCCGCTGGCGTACTATAGATGTCCCAGCTAGGCTGATTTTAGGAAAGTGTACGACCTAACAAATATATAGAACGTGATCTGAGGTGATTAAACGTAAGTGGAATTGTTCCGTTGCACACAACGCGTAAAAAATATATAGATAACCGAAGAGTCGGTGCGAGACGAATGAAAGTGGTTTAACATGCGCGACGCAGCGAAGAGGTGTAGAGCATTCATAAATGAATTGTCATTTCGCAAAATGTTGTTATGAAATTAATATTTAAAGGGAATCAAAACAAGTAACATAGTTTAGTAAATAAAACAAAAACCAAAACACACATATTGGCTCATATGGATTAATATATCGTCTTTTATTATGAAAATTGAAACATATTTTTGTGTTAAAGCGTAGCTACACACGGAATATTTGCTTTTATTTATTTCGTTAAATGCCTATTAACTTTTCATAGCACATATTATATATTATTTACCACTGTTGATGTTATTTGCGGTGATAAATTTTTTTTGCATTTAGTGGACTAGTGGGAACATTTAAAATAATCTTTGTTTCTTGATATATAAATTTTGTTTTTTTTTGCTAAATTCTTGTCAATATATCTGCAGTTAACAGCGAAGGAATATTTATCTTGCTAAACAACTGAAATAAAAAATATCAGAAAACATTAAAAATAGTGTATCTATAAAATCTATAAATTTTCTCTTTTTTTTTAAATTCACACTCAGAAATACCATGATGTTTGAAAAAACATAAGCTCATATTTGTTTCTCCATAAGTTTTTGTTTTACTGTTTTTGATAGATATTACGTTCGATGGCCTATCGAAACAGAAATTTTTTTTATCAGTTTGCTTAAAATGTAACTTAAAAACATTACAGTACAAGTTTCAATCGCAGCCCAGTAAACAAATTCAAATCTTCCGCAATTATATTTTGGTAACTTCAACTCTTAAAGGTATTCAAATGATCATTAATGTAATACAAAATCGTAGGTAACTTCATGCTTTAATTGTTGAAGGTTCCTGAAAAATAACTGCGCGAAATTTGAATTTGGTTTACTGGGAGGGGCTATTTACAAAAAAAAATATTGCAACATTATTATTATCTGGTTGCCTTTTAAGGTATTTTCCTCAATTTTGTTTTTATCAAAGTGTACAAGTGCAAGTACGCTAGTATCAGACATAAGCTTTTGTCTTTCTTGAACTTTTTCTGTTTCGTTGGTTTGTAGATTATCATTAAGAGAAATATAATTTGTTGGGCATTCATTCACTATTGTACATATCTATATAATGTATGGTTAGAACTGTCAAACCTATATATTTGTAACTAAAAAAAATATAAAAAAGCAGAAAAAAACTTTCCCGCATTTTATTTCTAGGAAAAATTTTCATTTTTTTTCGTTTCGTTGCTTTTAGGAAAATCTCAGATTGCTTTTGGAATAGAGACATAATACTACGAAAATTTTATAGGTATGCAGCCAGTGCAAATGCAGACTTTTTATAATAAACCATAAAATTGGAATTTTATTTGGAAAATATTATTGAATCTACATAAAAGTTTATATAAAATAAAAGGTGAGGAAACATATTATTTGTTGTCTAAAATTACTTTAAGATGCGTGATTTTGCTATAATTAAGAAAAAAAAGAAATTGTCTTGAGAATAAAGCACCCTTATTTTTAAATATGTCAAAAAGCTCCACGAGAAAAAAAGTTCTTTAAGTCCCTAAATATGCCAAAATACTAATTTTTAAGTAGGAATCGAAAAAATAGATTTTTACAATTAAATCTTTGTTTCAGTCAACTTGTGTAATTTTGTAAAATTCTATTTCTTTCACTTCTACTCTGAAAATTTATATTTTGGCACATTTAGAGATTTGAAGCACATTTTTAATTGAGCTTTTTGATATCTTTAAAAATAAAGGTGTTTTATTCTCAAAACAATTTCTTTTTTCTTTTTAGTTTATAGCAAAACCACGCATTTTAAGTAATTTTGAACATAAATTAATATATAAGAATCACCAACTTTTATTTAATTTTTTTATGTAAATTCAACATAATTTTTTTCCCCATTAATCTCACACTTAAATAATGAACATACGATATACAAAAATGGGTATATTTCAAATTTTCGTCGGCCTAATCACAAAAGCAAAGTTAGAGGAGAATAAAAGTAGTTTTCTATTGTTTTGAAGCAAAAATAAGTTGGAAATATTCTCCTACAGAACAATAACGTGTTACATAGTGTAATAAATAAATATTTATTTAATTTACATTTCGTACATTTGGATTCATTGTGTACCCCATAAACTTTTTACTAACAATAAATGATGTTTACAATAACAAAACCACACCAATATACGAAAAGCATTAACAATCCACTACCACTATAACATACCTTCTCACTTAACCGTGTGGCCTTGTTTGTAGAAGAAGAAATAGCTTTCACTTAATATATTTACATGTACCGCTTTATCTCTCTCTGGATCCCTAACGTCATTCTGCGCACTTCCATAACTCACTCGCCGTAGCGATTCCATTCTTCCGGGCTTATCTGTCCAAGAGCAGTCGTCTTAAGTAGGCGCGGACGAGGGACAAAAATGTAGACACGTTTTGACAAGAGTTTTACGCTCCGTCTAGACTGGAGATAGGGGAATAACCGCGGACGCACACCCTAATCTATCAATTAGCGATAAGTTTTATTGGAGCTGAAAGCCTACTTTGCTACCAGACTTGAGAGATTTTGCCCGATGCCTTCTGAATTTCTACTAAGGCCCGGGCGATTCTTGGAATGCACCACCCGAAACTCAGATTATGTATGTGCTTTATATGTTACGTATATTCTGTGTGCGTTATATCAGTTAAGTAAGAAGTGAGGGCTTTATCATAGGGATTCTTTCATTGTTTCAGGGAAGAGCTGGCTATGAAGATTGGACTGACGGAAGCTAGGATACAGGTATGTTGCTTTAGACTCGACAATATGATTAACAATTAAATTTACCCTCTGACAAGCCGCGCTGAGAGAAAAAAAGTGTTGTATTATAATAATGGTTGGTTTTTGAACACTTTTTTTTTTTTCAATATTAGCAATGATATTTTAGTCTTAATGCAAACGTAAAAAAAATGTTTAATTGGCGTTAGTTAAATGAATAATAATAAACGTTATTAAAAAAAACAGACTACGGCGTGATTCTCTTTGAACATGCTACTTAATTTTCCATTAACAATTTCTACCTGCTATTGAATAATCAACAACATTATCCCAAACAGTTACTTTTGTAGACATACGAAGTATAATTGTCTCGTATAATTTTATAATATTGGTTTTAGCACTATAAATGTCGATTCACAACTTATATGTTTCATTTAACCTACCTGTAGTATTTCATCCAATGTTATTTGCATGTAATTAACCATTTTAGTGGTTAGTACGAAAAAGATTTTTGTGTTAGTGGAAATTGAATTTTCGATTTTTGCTTAAAATCACGTTACTGGATCGGCGCGAGTTTTTAATTTTCTCGATGGATCCATCGATTACTGTATATTAATGTATTAAACAGAGATTACCTGTAATCGATGAAATTAAAATTCGCGGGCACATTCAGGCAATTGTACATTGATAGCAACGCATAGCTATATATTGCCTTAATTAGAGACTATAGTAGGTAATAAAGAAAAATATTTACGCATTATATTACTAAACTTATATTAGCTTAATAACATAACTAAAAAATTATAAATGGTTTCTATCATACATTTGAAAGGAACGTGTACATTTTGACGTTTCATAATAAATCATTCAATAACACATTTAACCAAAATTCGTTATCAGCATTTACCGATTTCGTAATACTACCCACCAAAATAATCATTATTTTTCAACGGAATTTGGTTTTTTATGTGATATATTATCGAGTTTTACTTAAACAATTAGAGGCAAAATGATTTTTACATTACATTTTTATCACATATTTTTGCTAAGGTGGACAACTGTCTTTGCGCATGCGTAACATTACAACGTGTACACCGACCTGTTCTAGGAATTTGTTCGAATCCGTTGCAAACGATCTTATTTGAATTTGCCGGACCCTCTTCCAATACTCTTCCATCCTTGTGCGGCCTTCGAGTGAAACGTGTCTTTCTGTCTTGCTTCTACATCCGGACTGTCGATCGAAGTGTTTTCCAGCGTACTTTTCAATATTATTTAAAATTTGTCGACTTCCTTTCTATAACAGTGTAACAGCGTCGCTTGCTTGTTATTCGGCTGTTTTCCCATTGCAACCACTCGCGTAGAATATAATTCCCATCTTCTTTGAATTGCCTCCATTTTTTGCTAGGTCGCCCTTGCCATTTTCATCTTCTCGGGTTGAGATATATTCTCACATTTTTTTTTTCCTTCTCTGACACTTTTTTTTTATAATTTTTGTGACTTTCTCTCGTTTTGGCATTGATTTTTTTTTTGTATCTTGGTTTGTTTTTATTCGTGACTACGCCATTTATCTGTATTATATTACTGCGATGGTGTTTTGAGCTTATCCTTTTATTATTCAATATTAATAGTTTACAGAAACTTACAAACCAAAGGTCTTATTGCTACGTGAGTTGGATACTGACTGATATACGCATGTTGCCGATACTATATGTATGTTTAAATATTACATCTCTTGATTAACCCGAAAAATTAGTAAATGCTTAAAAGAACACTTTTTCAAATGTCAAATAGACAATTTGTGGGATTAACCAACAAGATAAAATATTGGTTACGCCTGAACACAATACTCTTGTTAAATTAACTCTAAAGTGTGCAACAATATAAATTAATGTTTGTTTCAAATAGGTGCATATGATTCACTAAATGCAACATGGTTAAATCAATGCTCAAATTCGTGACACTACGAAAAATGTTGAAATAACCACTTCATTTCTCTCAGTGTACTGCTTTCATTTCAACTGTTCAGTGTTCTAATTTTAAAAATTAGTATAAAAAAAATGAGTATATTTAGCCTTTCATAAATAAATTCTGCATATTCCTTCTTTTAATGCAAAGAGGAGAAGCGCTGCAAATTATTTATCTATCCATCTTGCTCGTCTTGCAAATGAATATAATTTGATTAGCATTGTTCTTTTATGTATTTATTTAATCGCTATTATGAATTATTACCAGCGGTTTAATGTCAGTTTACGTAAGCGAAATATGAATAATAATAATACCTTCATATTATGCCTTCGTATAAAACTCATACCAGCAGATATTAGATAAATATTATGCTATTATCCGCGCGTATAAATATCTTAAGATAGACGGACGTATGCAAGTACGCATTAACGATTTTTAATTCCAATTCTCATATTCAATTAAATCGTATCACGATCCGGTTGCCAGCAATCCATATTTCATTTAATAAATGTTCGTTTAATAACACCGACTCTATGTGATTAATGATCGGTAATGACTTATCAGTATAATTGCATTACTGTGGATAGGTATAGATAATTATTACGGAGAGAGAAAATGGCATTTCTAACGGTTATATCGGAAATTATTTAAGGTTATTGAAAAATATTATATGCAGACTATTTCATTTTTGATTCTCACCATGGTAGTTTCGCTTATTATTAAAGATAATGAGGAAAATTAATTTTCTTTGCACCATGATTGTGCACAAGCACACTTTGGATGGAATTGCCGAAATTATCTATATGCACAATTTGCTAACAGATGGTTCGGAACAGAGT
Organism: Protaetia brevitarsis; assembly: GCA_004143645.1. Taxonomy (NCBI): domain Eukaryota; kingdom Metazoa; phylum Arthropoda; class Insecta; order Coleoptera; family Scarabaeidae; genus Protaetia; species Protaetia brevitarsis. Next base: position 205,665 of record RXPK01000102.1, read on the forward strand.
GATAGATTTCTTGGCTTGAGTCATCGGGCCAAACTATAGCTCCAATATGGCAGTTTGTTATTGTTTACATTGGTACCTATACAGGGTGTATCAGATATAGAGGTAAATATAATAATATGTAGCAGCTGTACTCAATATACGATCAAAAAGTCTTAATGCCACAGGAGGTCTATCTATAAGCATTAACGAGGAAAAAAAATATTTTGTAATGCCGTGGGCTAGAGCCGCACCTTGCCCAACCCATAAATATGTCCCGAGTATATCCCACATACCACTATCATTCAGCCATTTCCGCTGTTAGTTTTGTGTGATGCGCCGCTTGGAGTGCAAGCCACTTCGAACATTTTATTTAAATTCTTCCCGTCTCGAAAAAATAATCCTTTTCAGGACCATCATGATTTCATATAAAGAAAATCGAAGCTTGATGGATCGGCAAAAGCGCGGGAAAATATCATAGTAAAAAGGCGTGTTTGCAAATTTTCTATATCTAAATTTATTTCTGTGTAATTCGATTCAATTCATTTTGCGTTATATGATTAAATAAATCCAAAAGAAATAACTCAGATTCATGTGGTACCGTTTATTAACAACTAACTCTCGATTCGACAAAGCGAAAGAAAAGTATTTACTTTTTTTGTAACTACTGAAGTCGCATATCCGGTGAAACTCGAACGTCTTAGCAGGATATTAAAAATAATACTTTGTAGACTTACGTCGAATGCTCTTAACTAGTGGTGGGCACTATCGGTATTTTCAACTATCGATAGTCGAACCAACTATCGATAGTTGACCATCGATAACTGACGATAGTTGACTATCGATAACTATCGATAGTCGACTATCCATAGTTATCGATAGTTTCAACAGTCAACTATCAATACTTACAACTGTCGATAGTTGTCATCGATAATGCCCACCACTCTACTCAACTAATATGTCCTCAGAAATACATTGTGGTTTTGTTTCTTGTTATTTATTATTTGTGTTTTTTTTTTAGTCCAGACTAATAAGAACTCTAATACTAGTATTTCATGGTTTCATCAATACCTGCTACTATAGATATTACAAAAGAAAGAATTAGTTCCACTCAATGAATAATTGATGATTGATAATACAAACGTTTTTAACTAACAAGACATTATATAAATAAACCTTCAAGCTACTCAGAAAGGGAAAATAAATAGCACTATACTTGTCGTGTTTACATTGAATTTGAGCATCTCTCTGCGTTATAAACTATATACAGTGAGGTCGTAAATGGTCCCCCCCCCCTGATAACTTTTGAATGGTATGAGATAGAGCAATGAAACAAAAACCAAGTGAATAGAGATAATTTGTGGGTTTTTTTGCTATAGAGATACGCACATGGCTTCTGATGTAAAATAGAGGGCGTAGCTATCTTTAAAATTTTAAATAGGAAGTAATTTCATTTAGAAGCTCATTTGGAAGATATTTCTATTACTTTTATGGCAATGCAAACAGTTTTACGATTTTCGAAATTTTCACCAACTTATTCAAGATTAATAATTGGAGTACTTACGTTACTTTTTCGATAGCCCTCGTATAAATATTGTGGTTTTATGTGACTTAGGAAGCGATTGCTGTAAAATATGACATATTTTACAATATGACGTTTTTGCAAAATTTAGCAAAAGTGTCTTATCTGTCAGTGTATGTGTCCATGTATGTGGGTGTCTATGTTACAGATTACTGTAATTACAGATTCTGTACACTATATCCAAAAGCGAATACGAGGTACGGAAAAGTAACGTAAGTATCCAATTACTAATCTTGGATAAGTTGGTAAAAAATTCGAAAATCGTAAAACTGTTTGCATTGCCATAAAAGTAATAGAAATATCTTCCAATGAGCTTCTAAATGAAATTACTTCCTATTTAAAATTTTAAAGATAGCTACGCCTCTATTTTACCATCAGAAGCCATGTGCGTATCTCTATAGGCAAAAAATCACAATTTATTCTAATTTTCATTGGTTTTGTTTCATTGCTCTATCTCATACCATTCAAAGTTATCAGGGGGGGGGGGGGACCTATTGTACGACCCCACTGTTATATACAAATAATACTTGGTGGGCATTATCTATATTTTCACAGTTATCGATAGTCGACTATCGATAGTTATCGATAGTTATCGATAGTCAGCCATCGATAGTTATCGATAGTCGACTATCGATAGTCAACTATCGATAGTTATCGATAGTCAAAACTATCGATAGTTATCGATAGTGCCCACCACTACTTTTAACAAATAAGGAATGCTCTAATGGCTCTAAATTTTACTTTTTTTTATTCTTTAATGATAAAATCCGGTTTCGGTGGGTTTGTGCTTTATATATCGTGTAGTTAACACCCAAGCAAAATTTACTTTTTTATTTGATACACCCTGTATATCTAGTATCTATTTTGATGTTAGTGGCAGGTTTTATATACATATAAAAAATACATTTTAGAAAACAGTATTATTGTTGTAAATAAAACTACAATCTTCTTTCAAAATAACAAATATTTAGTTCAAGTAAAAGTCTTCTTTTCTCACCCAAAGCTAATCACTTGAATTAAAAGTGTATTTCTTCTTTAGAATAAAATTCAAATTTCTTTGCAAGAAAATACAAGCTTCATTCAACGAAAATTCTTGTACTAAAATATCTCAATACCTAGGCTGAGACTGCAATGTTTCAACTAATAGTAAGTTTTATTTAATTCAATAAAGGATTTTTTGGATTAAGATATTTGTTTCTTAAAAATTAAATAAACATTATTTTTGTTCCAAGAATATATTTATTTGCTTGCGTACAACACTTTTTTTAATTTTAAATTTTATTTTTAAGCCATTAAAAGAAATTTGAAAATTCCCGAATATTTTACACACTTAGCTTTTCAATTTTCCTATCAAGTCACTATTAGATTAAAGCTATGATATACCAGCTAAGGTGCAAATACCATCTAAGAGAGGAAAGGCACAATAACAGTGTGCAAAGGGAATATTCAAAAACGTAACAACATATCCTGTTCTATAATAACAATTATTATATGCAGTACCTACAATGGATCTCGTTATCTTCTCCACGGCTATAAGAAATCTGAAAAGGGATCACCGGATAATTAGTGAGTATTAAATTTAATAATGGTAAAAACCCATTCATCATCCGAGTCAATTAAATCTGTTGACATTCTAAATGATATATGTATGTAGTCTACCACAGAGTTTACATTATTTATTCATTACATACATACATATAGATGGGTTGCTAATGTGCGTGTTCGCTACTTGAGAAACAAAACCGATTGTATAAACGAGTTGTGATAATATCACTCTTCTCGATACCTGAACTCGTTTAAACGTATATATTTATGGTAAGGCTATATAATTTAATTCTCAAAAACGTAAAATCTCAACCGGCTCAAGTTGATGGGTATAAAAGGGTTTCTTAGAAGAAATCTTACATATATACTTTAGCTTTAACATACGCATCTCGCATAGATATTTATTACTAATTAATAGAGCACTCATACGTTTAAAACTAATTACTGATTTAATATGTAATTATATGTTATAACTATATCATAAAGTTATAATTGCTATCTTGGTTGAAGAGGAAACGGTTCTAATGCTTGTTATGTATACGCATCATATACTTACATATGCGCCCTTTTTTTCTATTATACAGGGTGTATCAGATATAGAAGTAAATATAATAATATATAGCAGCTGTAATCATATACAATCAAGAAGTCTTAATGCACAGGGGTCTATCTGTAAGCGTGAACGAGAAAAAAAATATTTTATAAATGCCCGTGGGCTAGAGCCGCACCTGTCCCAACCTAAATGCTGTCCCGAGTATTCCCCCACATACCACTATCAATCAGCCATTTACCGCGTTAGTTTTGTGTGGATCCCGCTGAGTCAAGCCACTTCGAACATTTTATTTAAATTCTTCCCGTCTCGAAAAAACGATCCCTTTCAGGATCATCATGATTTCATATAAAGAAATTCGAAGCTTGATGCATCGGCAAAAGCGCGGGAATATATAGATTCATTTTCGGGCGACATTATAGTAAAAAGGCGTGTTTGCAAATTTTCTGTATCTACATTTATTTCTGTGTAATTCGATTCAATTCATTTTGCCTTATATGATTAAATAAATCCAAAAGAAACAACTCAGATTCATGTGGTACCGTTTATTAACAACTAACTCTCGATTCGACAAAGCAAAAGAAAAAATATTACGTTTTTTGTAACTACTGAAGTCGCATATCCGGTGAAACTCGAACGTCTTATCAGGATATTAAAAATAATACTTTGTGGACTTACGTAGAATGCTCTTAACAAGAAAGGAATGTTTATTTTATAAAAAGAAGAAATTTAAAATGCCTCAGTTTTGCTATTTTTAGACGGGCCTTTATTTATTCAGAATGACGTTAAATGAACTTACGACATACCATTAAGAATAATACTACAGAGGAAGTCTTGAATGTTTGTAGTTACGTCATTAACAGGTCGGTAAAGTAAAGACAAGCGTAGTTTCAAAAAATTGGAAGCATTCATATAGACAAGCGAGATAGAAGTATATAACATAAGTCGTAGCTACTTAAGCTATACGTCCATATTTTATTAAGTATCAACAAACTAGTTGAAGTGAGATAGAATACGGTCGAGTAATGCGTAAATAAGACCTTTCATAATGTTCACTTCAGGGCATGCAACCACGCCATTTTAACCCATTTTACCGCTCCGTTGACATTTGACATCTGCTTTTTACTGTTTATTGACCCTTCTTTAGGTTTGAATTTTTACTTACTTCTATTATTTCTTTTACCAAAAGTTCTTTTCAGAGCTATAGTGAAGTAAATCGTTTAGTTTGTGGTAAGTTTAGAGGTGTTAAAGAAACATACAAAGACGTAAAACATTTTTTTAGGTTACAGTTTAAGATGCCTGGTAAACGACTTATTGTTAGTTCTTGTTGCCAAGAGTTGGTCAGTCGTTTACTAGTGTATTTCGAGGAGGAAAAGCGAAATGGAAGTCCTCTAATATCCGTTGATGCGGTCCATGAGGTAAATTGTAATTGGTTATTATTAAATTAAAACTTACATACAAATTGTAGAGAGTTGCGAATGCTTTGGGCATTTCTATGGGTATCGTCTACAACACAAAGCGCAAGAAGGAAGCTATATCTGCTGTTCCTTCATCGAGTGCTTCAACAGCCCTGTACAAGCCACGATTGATGCCCAAAACATGTGATGTGTCAGAGAGAAATAAAATGAATGTTCGTAAAGTAATTTATGGTTAAGGTTTATGTTATTGGTGAATTACTTCGAGCACATGGGCATAAAGTTTCAAGACTGCCTCTGTATCACTGCGATTTCAATGCTATCGAATTTATATGGGCACATGTGAAAGGATATTATAATAACCATATTGGTCGGGATGGTTATGGCGATAAACAAGTATTGGGAATATGGTAAGAATGTTTGGACAGCTGTACACCAGACTCCTGGCAAAATTGCATAAATCACACAGGGAAAATAATTAAAGAGTGGTACGAATGTGAAGCAAACATGACTTTGTTCTGACAGTTAATTGCGGATCAGAAGATGAGAGTGAAGACACAAATTAAATATATTTTTAATTTCACTATTCTTTTCTTTCAAAATTGACATATTTTAATTTAATTTACTGCAATATTGTTTTGTATATACCGTTGTATAGAAATTATGTTTGCTACATAAAATAAAAACATCATCTTTCGTTTAATTAATCATTGGTAACGTATATTAAACTAAATACTTTTATGTTGCTTGAATATTTTCTACATTTTAATTTGCAAATAGGTTTTTGATATGAGAACTACATTATTGTGGTAATACATTATTTCATTGAGAGCAGATTTAATAATAAGCTTAGCCTGATCACGAAAGCATTGTCAATAGAAAAGTTCACTATTTAGAATCCTATTAGTTGCATTACTCATGATTGTTGTTAAAACGCAACGTTGATAAAACTGACCAATCCTTTCAGTTATAAAAGAAAATCTATTAAAACTGCGTATAACCTCATTAAATTTGACAATTGTCATTTCGTACAGTTCATTGTAAACAATGTTGGTGTGCCTGAATTTGTTTCAGACGCTGCATACGTCACAAGCAAATATGACGTAACTACAAACATTCATGATCTGGCCTGTAGATGAGTGCAATGTATTTATACATAATACTACATTTAGCGGGTGCTTAACATGACGTTTCTTTGCATCAGGCCCGGACTGAAGAATTTTTGGCTCTAAATTTTACTTTTTTTATTCTTTAATGATGAAATCCGATTTCGGTGGGTTTGTGCTTTATCTGTCGTGTAGTTAATACCCAAGCAAAATTTACTTTTTTATTTGATACACCCTGTATGTGTAAAAAATGTTATAGAAACGGGCTGTCCACATATTGAGCATGTGGGTAAAAATAGTTCATCATCGTACGAAAACACGTACATCACTGGATGGATAGGTTGGATTCTATGTAACCACTTTTGTACCAGGAATATAGAAAGAGGTTACGATATCTTGGAGAGGATACTTTGTTGTGGATCAAAGATTGCAATCAGATAATCATATTGCGTGTATACAGATTAAGGTCAATAATGGCAAGTAAAACTTGATCTGAGTTACATATATAACAAAAAAACATCGTTACAGTCATTTGGGGTAACTTTGCACCAATAATAATAGTTTTTTAAGTTTTTTCAAGAAACTACACATCTAAACCTTTAAAATTATTTTAAGTATATAAAGTAATTCATTTTACACATATTTCAATAATTATTTTATATAATTCGTCTATTTATATATTTTTAAGAGGCAAAAAAGTGGTGGTCTAAAGTTATCTACGTGACTTGGGTAACTTTACACCACTTTTACAATTTACATTATTTTGGCTACATTAATCGATATTTTATTATTGGGGTAACTCTGGACCACACTTTAATGTTCATATTAACATTCTACAGCAGCATAATCTCGTTATAAATGCTGCAACTATATCAAAAATAACTTACCTACAAATGTCGATCCTAGCATACGAAATGTGAAAGGTAATTTTAGAGCATAATTTTCTATTTAAGGAATATAAAACCGATTTAGTTATACCTACTAAATGATACAATTATTGATGTCCACGAATGCAGAACATAGAGGCCCGTTTTGACACATTAGAGTTATTGGTAAGCACTAAACGACCTCTTTGTAGAGAAAGCAACTAAGATTTGATGTGTAAAATACAAGAAAAGTAAAAATAAAACATCTTTTCCCACCATGGGCGGGTGTAACCCGAAGAAGGCAACTCGGCCAGAAAGATCTATTGTATCCTCATGTCAATTTTAGCCCTCTCAGTCAGGTTGTACCCTATCAAAAAAGTTCGCAATCTGGCTGAGAGCTAACACAGCAACTGCCTTTCCCCGGCAACAAAGACTGACATATGAGCTACCACATGTCGATTCTAGACCTAAGAACGGCAGCTCACTGACGCCCATTTCGGCCTGGAAAATGGTGAAGAAGGCCCCTTCCAGGCATCCACATCCAGATTCTAATGCTTGTGCGTTTACGCGTTTTCGAGGCATCGACAAACCAGCGGGACGGCCCCCCAATTTGGTTTGCGGATGTACGCTATTGTAGTTTTCATGCTGGAGATATCTACGCTGTATCCTCCAGAGAAACTGAAAACGGGCAAGATCCGCCTTTATGGACAGTGGTACTGTCTGTTCAATGTAGTTGGAGATACTGATGTGGTGGAAGCCCAAGAATGGTGGCCAATCCATAGCAGCTGTCGGCGTCGAGGACATGGCTCCCGTGATTCCCAAACAGGCAATCCTTTGGACTTTACTAAGCGCACCTATAGCATAGCATAGATTTGCTTTGTGCCACTAGACTAGCGAAGCGTTAGTACCGTACTATAACTTTCGTATACAGCCAGTGTACCATTGCAGACTTTAGCCCCTACGTTTTACCGAACATGCCTCTACAAGATCAAAAATTTGTTAAGCTTCCAACGGAACCATAGTCGTTTTACTAGAGTTGACATTAAGACCTTCTCTTATACACCACCTCTCCGCAAAAGCCTGAGTACCACCTGCATCCTTTCGGATACCACGCAATCAAATTTCCCACAGACAAGAATGGTAATGACATCGGTATAGCCCAGCGCGTAGAAGCCCGCCTCCCGCTTTTCCTCGGCATTTAAATCCTTTTAGGAAGTTGTAATTGTTCCTAATTTGGTCATTGAGTATGTAATTATCTCTAATATCATTAGTTAAGCATAAAGAATAAGAAATAATTCTAAAATTGTATCGGTAACATTACACCGAATGGGATAACATTGTGCCGCATAGGGTAACTTTGAACCGGTCCAATGTTACCCTAATTTACTCCAATACACAACACGAATTAAATTTTCGGTTATTCGCAAATTTAAAGTGTTACTTTCATCACAAATGTATTGAAGCATAAAACCGCATGCAATAAAATTAATTTCTTTTGCATCACTTACATCTTTTTGAATGTTTTTCTTACTTGACGCACTAATTGAAGTATGAATGTGATTGAAACATGTCCGAAGCAGTTTCAAAACACAGCCATATTTAATTTTACAAACAATGTAGTCTTTCTACTATTTCGCATAAGATGGCAGTAGCGTATTGAAATTCGTTATAACTTAGATAAACATGGTAGTATAGATTTCTCTAAGAAATATTTAATTCTAAAGATTTCTAATGTTAGTGGTGTAAAGTTACCCTAATATTCAAAGTTACCCCAACTGACTGTATTTAATTAATTATTATTCAATTAAAAATAAAATCAGAATTATTATATCTGTTATCAAAGATTAAATTTCTTTGGTGTAGATTTAAATAATCCTTTCTATCCGCTGTAAAATAAAACAAATACTCGATGCACTTTCAATTTAACTGAAAGAATGAAACGTTTATTTCTTAACTCACGTAAAAACCAGATTGACATTTCCAGGTTTGGCTTCGAATCGAAAAATATAAAGTTTAAACTGTATACGATTTCGTGCAGCACGCCTTTTCAAGGTATACCTGTCATGAAATTATGTATTACCGACAAAATTATTGGCTCGATGCGAACTAAATTCACCCATCAAATAAATAACGAACCGTTAGCAGAGTCGAAATCGTATATAATATTACTGATATCCATAAATGGACAGATATATATATCGCCTAGATATCTAAATTTAATGTTTGTTTTGATATCTAGGATATAAATTAAGATCAAAGGCCCCATAAGCGTAGACCGCGGTTTTATAACTAACGCATAAGCATGCTTATTAGTGATAATTGCTAATTATTCAATCACACACAGGCGCAATTATAATGTATTTATATGGTAATGCGAACCTTGGCATTCAGAAAATCGCCCCTATTAGAATATTAAATTATCTGCACGTAAATGAATTAAGTGTACATTATTGCGGTAAAAATGCAACAGCACGGAGCGAGAAATAACGTGAAAAAATAAATTGTGTTTTTTTACAAGTTTGAGGATATGTTTAGTAACGACAACATACGTAAATTTTTCTTTCTGTGCTTGTTTTTCTATATATCGTTTTCCTCTTTGGGTATCCTAGTTATTCCTTATTTTAATATGGCTATAGTATTAATCAAAACCACAAGTTAATGGAAAGTTGGATATCTGATCATACAGAATATCTGATTAGAATTATTGATGATACGGAAATAATCTGCAATATTTGTTCAAAAATTCTAAAATGGCTGGTTTCGAATCATTTTCCATAGCATTAGACGAGAGCACCGATTTGTCTGACACAGCTCAACTGGCTATATTTATTCGAGGTGTTGATAAAGAGTTCACTGTGACTAAGGAATTGCTTGCTGTACAGCCGCTAAAAGGAACCACTACAGGAGAGGACATTTTTAATGAAGTTGAAAAGGTATTCACAAATTTTGATTTGCCATGGTCAAAATTTGTTTGGTGTATGCACCTTCTATGATCGGCTTACGTAAAGGTTTCATCGGAATTTTGTATGAAAAAGCAACTGAATTAAATGTGCAAAAAGATGATTTGATAGTCCTTCATTGCATTATCCACCAACAGAACTTGTGTTCTAAGTCCATTCGACTCCAGAATGTTATGAATGTGGTATAGTAAAAACCATCAATCTTATTCGATCCCGAGGACTTAACCATCAGTTCAAGGCGTTTTTGGATGAAATATCAGCCGAATATGACGACGTAACATATTATTGTGAAGTCAGATGGTTAAATAAAGGAAAAATGCTGAAACGGTTTTACGAGCTTAGAAATGAGATAGCAGATTTTATGCAAATAAAAGATAAACCACTATCTGAATTGAGTGACCCAAAATGGATATGTGACTTAGCATTTCTGGTCGACCTTACAGGCCATTTGAATGATTTAAATTTGAAACTTCAAAAACAAGGACAGTCAGTAAACGATTTGTACAGCCCTTTGAAAGCGTTTCAAAACAAAATCCGCTTGTGAGAGGCACAGTTGCTGTCTGGTAACAGTTACCATTTCACCACGCTCTCTGCGTATGAAAATACTGCTTATGCTCAATATGCTGAAGAACTCAAGTTACTGTCGGAGCAATTTTCGAACAGATTTAGCGATTTTAAAAACATGGAAGACGGTTTCAATTTATTAGCTACTCCAACAAAAAGTAATGTACAAAATGCTCCAATACACTTGCAAATGGAGTTGATCGAGCTTCAAGAAAACTCACTCCTAAAATCTAAATTTGAAGACGTGGAGTTGTGCGATTTCTACTAAAAAAAAATACCTCGAAGAAGACCATTTTTCGGAGCTTAGAAAATTCGCAAGAAAATTGATTTGTGCGTTTGGCAGTACTTATAAATGCGAACAGTTCTTTTCGATGATGAAAGTTAATAAATCAAAACATCGTGAGCAAGGCTGACTGACGATAATTTGGAAAATTCTTTACGTCTTTGTATCAGTGGAATTCATCCAAACATCGATGGATTACACTAGGTAACACGTTTTTTGTCCTTGAGTAGTAAGCGTTATTTCCAACTTTTTTATGCTTCAAAACAATAGAAAAGTACTTTTATTCCCCTCTAATTTTGCTTTTGTGACTAGGACAACGAAAATTTGAAAAATACCCACATATGTATATCGTATGTCCACTAAGGGATGAGACAAATGGGAAAAATTTTTATTGTTGAATTTATCAAAAAAAAAAATATGTAAAATAAAAGTTGGTGCTTCTTTAAAAACATATTTTATATTCAAACTTAGTTAAAATACGTGGTTTTGCTATAAATTAAGAAAAAAAATAATTGTCTTAAGAATAAAACACGCTTGTTTTTAAAGATACCAAAAAGCTCCATTAGCAAAAACTACTTTAACTCCCTAAATGTGCCAAAATACAAATTTTCAAAGTAGAAATTAAGGAAATGGAATTCTACAAAATTACATAATATGAGCCAAACATTGAAAAAAATACCTTTTTAATTTTTTTTTATAAAAATGTGTTTTTTCGATTTTTACTTGAAAGTTAGTATTTTGGCATATTTAGGAATTTGATGTACTTTTTTTCTAATGGAGCTTCTTCATATCTTTAAAAATAAGGGTGATTTATTCTCAAGAAAATTTCTTTTTTTTTTCTTAATTATAACAAAATTACGAATGTTAATTTTAAACCCCAAATATATTTCTAAAGAAGCAGTGCCTTTTATTTTATATAAATTTTTTTTATAGATTCAATAATATTTTTTTTCCCATTAGTCTCATATTTAAGTGGACACAGTGTATATCATCAATATTTTCTTCTTACGGGTGAGCTTTTTATGTGCAGTGGTGGCATCAGCACCTTTAGAGGGTGTACCAGTGGCTCCCATTTGATATTGTTTTCCCATATAGAAAACTCTGTCCTCTGTGGCTAGTCGCGCTTGTTGTAGTGTGCATTGGTGTCCCTGCTGTCCCAAAAACAAAGATAACATGGAAATTTGGTGAAACCACCTTGCAGATCCATGAGAAATGACACCATTTTGAAGTCGCCGATGACCTCCCACTCATACTTGTCATGCTTCAAAACTTTCAGCAAGGTCTTGATGTTAAAGTAATCCTCTTTGAGGTGCACTGAATAACCCAGGAGAAAAGATGGAAAGTTATTACCATTACGCAGCAGTACTGCTTTGAGGCTTCTTAAAGAGCTGTCAATGAAGAGACGCCACTCATTTGGTTTATAGGCGATTCCAATTGCCTCAAATAGCCCAGTCACATCGTGGCAAAAGCAAAGCCCTTCTAGATAGGTGTGAAAGCTAGAAAAAGTTTGGTGACGATTTCTCTGATCTACGACTCGCATAGTTTCATCCAGCAAGTTCCACTGCTTTAGCCTAGAGGTCAAAATTTCAGCATTGGACTTGGAGAGGCCAAGATCTCTAAGTCGTTGATGTTTTTTTTTGTTGGGGTAGTATGGATCTCTCTCATCATCTCCATATATGAAATCGCCACCTGATTCTACAATATTTTCTTCACACTCGACTCGCTGTTGCTGATTGAAGACGCCTGATCTATCTTAGGAGAAGTAGGTAGTGGAAGCTGAGGACTGTGTAATACTGGGCCATGGATGAAGATGGATGAAGATCCGGATACATGACAGCAGGTGCATTTTTGCTAGTACGGCGTTTGAAAGGGTCCACAATGCAAAAGTAGCAGTTGCTTGAGTGGTCAGTGGGTTCCCGCCAAATGCTTGGAATAGCAAATCTCATGGATCTCTTTTCTCCCCTATACCATTCTCTTGTCTTAATAAACTGACCACAAACATAGTAAAACGCGTCTGCTTCATGTTTGCAACCTCTTGGAAGCCATCATCTAATTAGAAAATAGGTATAGTGAAATGAGAAGTACATATACACACCGTTTTGAGCGCTGAAATCGTGGGACGAGTCTATTATATCAGCTCTAGGAGTGTACGCGTTTTGAATGGAGGGACGTTGGAACATTGGATCTGTCAAAATTTAAAATAGCGCTTAAACAATATAGCAATAAATTATCAAAGCCGGTTGAGTGGTTGAGACATCTTCGTTGTGGTATTTTCCTTGTTTTCCAAAAAAAAAAAAAAAAAAAAAACAAATCTAAAACCGAAAATGCAGATACTTGTCACTTTGACAGACATATTTATTGTCATTCCTATCGTAAATGAATTCACTCCTGTCACTGATGCCTTTAATTCCCGTATTCTACGTCGAACGACATAATATGTACATCTCATTTTGGGTTTGCTTGTAAATTTTAAAATATCATTGTCTTGGTCACAAAAGCAAAGTTTGTGGGAAATAATCGACTGTTTTTATACTTTTCTGACATAAGAAAATAGGAAATGACAGTTACAACCCCCAAGACAAAAAAAAATAATAGAAATTGCTACATAGTGTTAGTTTCCCAAATTCAAGCTCAATGGTCTCATTGATTTCGTTGTCGCCATTTAACTTTCGTAGTTTGTAATAATTCCAAATTTCACGATTTAATTAAATGTTGTACCTATTTTTCTTTTTTTTCATTTTCTCATTTTAGTAAATTGCATTATAATAACATATCTATCGCTAAAAATTATGAACACTACTTTAAAATGCACTACTTTTGAACGCGGCCCGCGAACGTATTTGCACACTAAAGTTTGGCCCACAACATGTCAAAGGTTGCCCATACTTGCTCTAAAGGTTGAATTGAGTATAGACTTTTTTCAGTTTAGAGATTACCGTAGAGTGGGGCAAATTCGATCGCATGGGGTTAAATCGATCAGTCCTGATTTTACGGCAATTATTTAGTCTAGCATCTATGGAAAGGTTGAGAAAGTTTTGCAACACAGTCATTTAATAAATTTTGTTTATAACATAGATAACTAACTGGCTTTTTAAGTATTGCATTAAAGTTTCCTGTGTTAAAAAAATAATTTCCGATGGAATGACAACGAGTAATATTTCATATAGACGGAAACAAACTACTACTGGGGAATCCCACCAGGACTAAGCGAATTTTCGAAAAGGGATAAGGTGAAAAGAATCAATTGTCATTCATTTTTCACCGTTTCTTTTTTTGACTTTATGAAAGTGTTGGAATAACAAGAGAGTAAGGGGAAAATTAACACCTCATGGAGTAATACCGATCAGTTTGAAAAGTAAAAGAACAAAGAACATGCTCATAGACCAACGTAGAAATATGACATACTCATGTTTCTACGTTGGTTTTATTGAAAATTATGGTGAGAAACTATAAAAAAAAGTATGGCCTGGCGGGAGACAGCAATATAACCCCAAATACCTCCAAAGCGCTATCAGGACAGTAAAAATAGAGCACTTCATCCATTATGAAAGCATCAGAAAATAATGGGGTGCCATATTCATTACTCTGTAATTAGCGAAAGCTGTTGGGAGATGCGAAGGCATGAATTATTATTATTATTAAAAAAAAAATTCAGAATACTTTAAAGAACTGGTAGTTTCTAAGGAAGAGAAAAGAAAGAAGAAGAATTCTCCAAGTTGACGAAATTTAGGAAATTTCCAAAAACCAAATTATCCAGCTGGTCATAGAAGGGGAAGCTACGTTTTTGAGCTGAGAGGGAAGCGCGTTGAATGAAATTTTGTTTTAGTTTTAGTTTATTGAATTATTATAGTTTATGTCATTATTTATCTGTTTGCCATTTCTATAATACATATTTTCTGTTATTTCCATAAGTTTCCTTTTTTTAAATTCAAATTTTTGTTGGATTGGATTTACCTCGTATAGCTTTCAAATCGGTTTCTATAAGAAAATAGATGGGTGATTGGAATTGCCCCCTATTATGGGACAAAACCGATCACGGTTGATGTATTAAAAAAAATAGTGTCTTAATACATTGGGTTAATATACATGATGGTATGTGTAGCTAAAAGATGTATGGTTATATATAATTTTTTTCAATTTTGTTCGATCAATAATAATAATTGCAGCTCAGAAATAGTACATAAAACTGATCGGAATTGCCCCACTTTACGGTACCTATCATTATTTTTTTATATGCTTTAAACATTAATCTACCAACACCGTAACATTCCAGCGTATGTTGATTTTATTAAAATACAGAAACCATGAGGGCCAAACTATGCGCGTATAAAAGGCTTACCTGTCCCACAAGGCTGTAGCAATTAAAAAATTACTATGCAAAATATATCCGGCGTTACAGCCAGTTTCGCACTAATCTATTCATATTAACCACCTGACAATATAGGCTGTGGTTCGTTCCTACACACTATACGGGTAACTAAAATGTATTAGCAATCCATAAATATGATTGTAAGTACTACACACATACATACATACAAACAAGCGCGCCACCAGAGAACATGATCGAACGTTCGGCATTTGTAAAAGAGGCCGAGTGACTTAACACGTGTAAATTGTGCTAGTTCTACAAGCTGCCCTGTACAACTACACGTCGTATGTATGGAGAAATTATATTTTTTGCTACCCGTACATACACATACGTAGTTCTATATAACGTAGTAATAAAAATGAAACTTAAGTTTTGTCGTATCGATAAATTTTCATTGCCAATTAAGACGTTAAAAGTAAATAAGTGTTTTCCTGTATATACGCATTGCGTTAACTTCGTGCGTATATACGTAGGGTAGCTTTTGCAGTGGTCTGTTCGTATCTAAAGTTAATTAAAACTGCTTATTTTTTATGGCGAATTTATTATTTTAATTGGGCAAGTGTATAAAGCCGGAAGACACTTATTTAACTTCGGAATTTTATGCATCACTTAACGTGTCCTATGCTTGCCGTAGCATATTTTATACCTGGCATGTATTAATTTAATGATAAAATGTTTATGCGAAAGGTGCTCCTCTCCCTCTTCCAGTATCTATCGTTGTTTTATAAAGCTGTTTGGAACAATAAAAAAAAACATGTAGCTGTATTTAATTAATACATCAGAGTTTTAAGAAAACAATCATAAATCTTCACTTAACCCTAACAACCAGAAATATTACATAGATATTTTTAAAAATATATTTTATAAATATTTTTCGTGAGAGGTTTTTGAATATATATTTTTCATATTTTTTTCTAAGTATAGATAAAATATTCGATTAAAATATTTATTCCATATTTTAAAATTAATGTAACCGCTATATTTTTTTCTAAAATATTTGTAAAATATTATTTATATGAAAATTGAGATTTTTTATGCAATCTATTTAATTTGTCAAAATGAACTAAAATTGTTCTTGGTTATTTAGAATGTATAACGCCGATAACGAAAAGTTGAAACATACATAGAGTTGTCTAAAAGGCAAGAACTTGTTTTTTCACACTCACCATACAAGTTAATAATCGATAATTCTGGCATCTTTTAAGCCATACTGAAGGTTTATCAAATTAATCACTATTTTTAATTGAAGTGTTCTAAATAAAAAACAAACGTATTTATTATCATTTTATTTGAATAAGCCAATAAAAATGAAAAATACTCATTTCTAAGTCTAGCCTTGGCTGGTGCCAGGTACAACCCTATGGCTTTTTTCATATCTTCGGTAGTGGCGCTCTCATGGCGTTTCCTTGTGGCCTCTAAAACAATGCCAATTGTATTAGGTCATACCATGAATAAAACATCGTACAACATTATCAACACCTACTAATACATTTGGTGCATTTACAATAATTGGAGTGGTAGCTACATTCTAATACTTACGATGCTTATTTTTACTTTATTTCATAATATTTGAAAACATTCTACGTACAAACAATAAAACAACACAAGTATTCTAACCTCTATTGAGGTTATGACGCTTATCTACCGAGATGAATCTCTTAAGCAAATCAACTAGCAATTTATCTGGTAGATGCAGTACATATATGATGCATAAATTCCTACAATTATATTATTAAACGATTTCTGTACATAGCGATATTGAGCATTCCAATTATCTTATAGATGTCATGACATGTTCAAAGTTTTGCTTACCTCGTAGTCACCACAAACAGTAAAAACACACCCCCAACAATTAATTACACAGTTAACCCTAATTTGCCTAATCGTATACTATTATAAACTATAACATGTAAGGACAAACGAATGAAAATGTTGATGATACGCACGTGCGCGTATGCATTCTATGTACTAATCCATAGACGCATAAACAATACTAAATCATATAACAACGGCACCGTAATGAATAGAGGTGTTGTTTGACGTTCGCAACTTACAAATATTACAAATAATTAATACAAAACGCAGATATATTAATAGAAAAGTTACAGAGCTCAACTTAGATACTAATTAAATCATATTAGATATATATTATCTAATTTAATCTTTAAACTATCATTTTAAATAGGTACATACCTACTGAATATGTATGCATATTTTGCCCATTTTATATTATTCGTCCTACGCACCAAATGTACAAAAGCAAAAATTCAATCTTTTTTTTTTTTATATGAAATAAATATTTACAGAAATACAAAGCAAAATATTCTTGCAGAGTTATGAAAAATATATTGAAAAAATATTTGCAATAAAATATTATTAATGCTGCATAACATACATGTTTTTTAAATGTTTTCCTAATATATTTTCTATAATATATTTTATGCATATTATATTAATATAACTAATACTCAAGAAAGATTTAATATTTTTTAAATATTTATAAAATATGAAATAAATATAGTTGGTCACTGGAGAATAGCTAAATAATTACCAATCATCTTAAACCTAAAGATGGGTTGTCAAATTTGGAAACTATACTGAACCAAAAATAGGTTCTTAAACAATGAAAAAAAATCTTTGTTCACATAAAATGATGCATTAAAATTGGTCCAAAGAACGAGTTCATTAAATCCATGAAAAAGATTTTATTAATTGGCAAAGGAATTTATTGAGTAAATAAATCGTTTCATTGTATTAATGAAGTCAAAATCATTGAAAATGAAATGGTAGCTTGATTGATAGCTCAAAGAAATATGTTATTGTTGTAACGAACACCAGTTTTCTCTTAACAACTTTATTTGATTTACTGGATGACTGCGAGTTCTTTCGTAATAAAATTAATAAAACATTTCAATTAAAATTTTGCATAACTTTAATTTTTTTATTATCTCTCAATACTTTCTAAATAGTTAACTTTTCATTGCTTTTTTTCACAACATAATACTGAAAAATAAATTAGAATTAACTCTTGTCTGCGATTATATATCCCGACAATAATATTAGGTCTCTCTTATATTTTTAATAGTAAAAAAAAATAGAACACTGAATAGTTGAAATGAAAGCTGTAGGTGTTGCAGAAATCAAGGCATCCTTATAAATCTGATGATGCCATCAGTAAATATGGGGACAATTTTGTGTTTCTTATCGTGCTGAAATCGCAAATTGTGCAAGAATGGATAGGTTCCGCAAACATTTATTTGACAAGTATTGACCTGGCCTCTAAATAGTCCGGACTTAAGTCCTATTGAAAAAGTTTGAACTGCATTAAAGCAGAATATATATTTATACATATATAAAGACTTCATTCCAAAAAATGCAGATGAACTATGAGAAACTTCTAGGAAGTAATTGAAAATAATGGGGACTGGAGACATTGGATGCTTCAAGATTAAAGAAATGAATTTATACAAATGTTATAATTAGATAAAACAATAAAATAAATTTATAGTGAGAACATTTTGTTATTACAACATCACATGTGTATATGTATGATACGTTACTAGCAAAGTATGTCCTTGCATTAACTATTGAAAACTATGTATTTTATTTATATTCAAATTCACTTATTGCTAAGTGTTACAATTAAAAAATTACGAAAATGAAAGAAAGAAACTTGTCTATCCACTATATTCCATATCGGCCGTATATATGCGAAATAAAGTATTCTAATAAATCAATAAGAACATTCAGAAACAGAAAATCTATTTTACAAAAAAATACATAAAAATATTATTTCAACATGTGCTTGTTTATGTCTTAATAACAAAAACTAAATTATAAAAACAAGAAATCGTGTATCGGATAAATACACAACGAATCATACATAACATCTATTTACACCGATAAGCCACAGTCGTAGTAAAAGCTATAGTCTATTCTAAATGCGCTCGCCACATACCAGTGGCGGGTCGTAAGTTATGAAAGAGGGTGGGCACAAAATAAGAACTTGCCTATTTTTTGTACATAAAATCCATTCTCCTATTTTTCGTGCCGGAAAACATATACAATTTTGTATTTACTCTCAAAATTTACTTAAAAGTGTAAAATTGACATTTTTTTGGGATATTTAGTGCACTTTAAAAGTAATTTTACTAGTGAACTATTAATTTTGCTGTAAAAATATGAGGATCTTTTACATTTGTTTGTTTTTACTTGAATTTTCGGGTAAAACTATAGATATCATGGAAAATACGAAATTCGTACGCCGCAATGTGATTGGTTATTGAATTATTTATCTGTGCGCGTATTAGGTAATTCTATTCGTTTGTCGAACTTATTATTGGCCCAATGATATCATGTACGTCACCACAAACAATCGTAGGTTTCGCGTAAGCGTGTTCATTCTTGATCCCTGGTTGAGCGATTCAGTATGACCTATTAGGTGCTATAAAAGAATTAGGTAAGTTGCTTGCTCTCTTTATAAAAATACATATGAAAATTACTTCAGTGTTCGGTAAATATAGAGTTCATATAAATATTACAGTACAATCTTTGAAAAACACATCAGCATGTGAAATTTACTAGATGGTAGAAATTTTACCTTATGAAGCAAATTTACCTGTAAAATTGTAGGCAACTTTGTTACCAACGATTTTACATGTAATTTTACTGCAACTTTTTTTACAGTGTAGGTAACTGTACCTAGTGAGATGTAATTCACTTTGAAACACCGTGTATTTAAAACTTTCAGTTTGGACGTCAAGTAATAAATATCATTATGTGGAAGTTCTAACCGAGCCATTTTTTTTTTGTAGTGTTAATTTAAAATTTAGAGCGCATTAGTGGTACTTAAAACATGAAAACAGTGTTAAGTTAATTGAGAAACGGTTAACTGAACCATTTTCTTCTACCAGTGCATTGTGGTAGTAATTGTAGATCAGTCCATTAACATCAATACTTATATTCTTTTTCTTCGTACAGAACGAAAATAAAAGAATCGTAATCACACTCAACCTATAATAATGCACACATATAGCAAAGAAAAAAGTTACAGCCTCCGTATAATCATTGCTTCTTTATTATCCTAATTATCGCTTTTTATTTAAACCTTTGAAGTATGTGTATGTGAATGTCGGTGTTGAAAGTGCTTTTTTTCAATAAAACTAAAAGAAAAACCATTCTGTTACAGTTTACCGGTAATTTTGTCTGAAAATATATAATCACGCCAACAACTATACATACACACACGTCCAAAATTACTATTGAATGCCTTCCGAGAAGGATATCTAAGTAATTGTTTAAATTGTGTTGTGAGCGTATTATCCGTTGACACGCAAGGCGTACAAAAATTACGTCCACTTAACATTGCGAGGCAAAATATCGCGGGTTTTAAAAGAAAAAAATAATACACGACGATATTCTCCTTATCAGAAATCGTTTCGAAGGGTGGGATTAGAAAGTTTCTGCAATCTAATTCAGCACCGAGAGAAAAAAAAGTGTTGTATTAACTAATAAAATGGTGTATTGAACACTTTTTTCTTTTTCAATATGAGCAATGATATTCTAGTGTTAATGCAATACGTAAAAAATATATTAAATTGCGTTAGTTACATGAATAATAATAAATGTTATAAAAAACAGACTACGCGTGATTCTTTGAACATTGACCATTAACAATTTCTACCTGCTAATTGAATAATACAACAACATTATCCCAACACAGTTACTTGTTGTAGACATACGAAATAATAATTGTCTCTATAATTTTATAATATTGGTGTAGCACTATAAAATGTTGATTCAAAACATATATTGTTTCATTTAACCTACCTGGTAGTATTCATCGAATGATTATTTGCATGTAATTCAACACTTTTAGGTGGTTATACGAAAAAGATTTTCTTGTTAGTGAAAATGGAATTTTCGATTATGCTTAAAATCACGTTACTGATCGGGCGAGTTTTTAATTTCATCTATGGATACATCGATTACTATATGATTAATGTATTAAACAGAGATATACTGTAATCGATGGATCTATCGATGAAATTAAAAATCCGCTCGCACATTCAGCAATTAGTCCATTGATAGCAACGCATAGCTATATATTGCCTAAATAGGAAGACTATAGTAGGTAATAGAAGAAAAACATTTACGGCATTATATACTAAACTTATATTAGCTTAATAACATAACTAAAATATTATAAAGGTTTTATTCATACATTTGAAAGGAAAGTACAATTTAACGTTTCATAATAAATCATTAATAACAACATTTAACCAAAATTCGTTATCAGCATTCACCAATTTCGTAATACTACCCACCAAATAATCATTATTTTCAACGGAATTGGTTTTTATCATATTAATCAATTTACTTAAACAATTAGAGGCAAAATGATTTTTACGATTACATTTATCACATATTTTGCCATAAGCTGGACAACTGTTTTGCGCATGCGTAAAATTACAACGTGTACACCGACCTGTTCGAGAATTGTTCGAATCCGTTACAAACGATCTTATTTGAATTTGCCGGACACCTCTTTCCAATGATCTTCTATCTGTGCGGCCCTCGGGTGAAACGTGTCTTCTGTCTTGCTCCTGCATCCGGCTGTCGATCGATGTGTTTTCCAGCGTAATTTCAATATTATTTAAAATTTCTCGAACTACCTTTTCTATACAGTGTAACAGCGTCGTTGCTTGTATTTCGGCTGTTTTCTCACTGCAACCACTCGCGGTAGAATATAATTCCCAATCTTCTTTGAATTGTCTCCAATTTTTTGCTAGGTCGCCCTCCATTTTCATCTTCTCGGGTTGAGATATATTCTCCATTTTGTTTTTTCCTTTCTGACACTTTTTTTTTATAATTTGTTGCACTTTTTCTTCCTTTCACTGATTTTTTTTGTATTTTGTTTGTTTTTTATTCTGACTACGCCATGTTATATGTATATATACTGCGCGATGGGTTTTGATTACCTTTATTATTCAATATTAATGTTACAGAAACTTACAAACATAGGTCTTATTGCTACGGAGATTGGATACTGACTGACTATACGCATGTGCAATCACCTATATGTAATAGTATTAAATATTACATTTCATTGAGTTAACACCGATAGTAAATATTTAAAGAACACCTTTTTCAAATGTCAAATCGACAATTTTTGAGATTAAACCAACAAGATAAAATATTGGTTACGCCTGAACACTATAATCTTGTTAAATTAACTCTGAAGTGTGCAACAATATAAATATGTTTGTTTCAAATAGGAGCATATGATTCACTTAAATGCAACATGGTTAAATCAATGCTCAAATTCGTGACACTACGAAAAATGTTGAAATAACCATTTCATTTCTCTCAGTGAGTAAGTCCATTCCGTGCCTCTTCTAGATTCAATTAGAGGGATGCATATAGCATATATACAAAAGCTATACCTCGCTACTCAATCGGTCTTTTCCTTTCCTAATAGTTCGGAATCGGTGGTGGCGGGATGAGAGAACAAGAAAGGACACCTGTTATACTACTCGCATCTTGTATACGCTCCAAAGTTCCCCGAGAGTAAATGACACGTCGGTCGAGGAAGCGAGTCATTTCAGAGAGGGCTCGTGGTTTTTTTCGGACGCAAAACGCACGATCACGGAGCTCAGCGCCATTAAGCTTAATTAAATAAATTACATGTCTCCATTTCACGGAGAACAACGTGGTGTTTCTTTCTTGGATCTCTTCTGTTAGGGCGCAGGTTGGTTTGTATACAGTCGGGAATGTGCTTACAGATTTTTATTCCATCCCAAATTGAATCGTTTTAATTGCGCTATAGTCGACAATTTTAATTTTGTTTTGAATAACAGTTGTAAAAATGTTCGATTTGTATCGGAGTCGCGCACTCTCGAGCGTGCAAATTTTATTATAATGGGGGGGAGGGAGGGGGGTATTTAGATCGTCTTGATGACTTCGGGAAGCGCGTGGCGCAGGAGGGATTAATCTGTTTTTCAATGATTAAATTAATTATTTTTTGTGCCTCCGTCCAGAAACACTCATTTTGCAGTACTTCAAAGCGGCAGAAAATTACCGTTTTCTTGCCTGGGTAGGCAAAAATGTCACAACACTGTCGCACAGTTTATGTCAAAACTAAGATTATACCTAAAAACTAAAAATTACTATTCATTGGATGAATACTTCACTCAGGAATGATGGATTTGGCTCTGGATGTTGATATATGTAGGTATGCGGAGCATAATTATAGATATAAATGTGATTGTTTTATGTGTATGTTTGTGATAGTTATCATTTCATTAATTATTTATCATAGCATTAATTATTTGTTATTACTGTTATCATTAGTATTATTATTATTAGCATTATTATTATCATCATCATTATTGCCATTATTGTTAATATTAATTAACATCATTATCTGCCATTTTAATTGTTATTGTTTATAATTATTGTTATTTATTATGCAACACCACTGGTACAATAATATGATCTATCTATCTATTTATCTATCTATCACTAAAGGTTGGCTACACTAGATTTTACATGACAGACGTGTAATAAATTGCCATTAAACCATGCTAGGATGAACTGGTGTCTTCATTGCACTTGTTACTGATAAATAGATATTAAACTAGAAAAAAAAATACAGAAAAAGATTTATTCTCGGAAACGTCAAAATATTGACACATGTAACATGTGTGCCAACTTGCACTTTCAACTCCCTAGTGTCAAAATTTCTTTTCTATTTTCAATTCAAAATTAAGATTTGTCGGCCTAAAAAGCATTGTGTATCACACGGAGAGAAACTCTTTTGCGAGTATAAGTATGGCTTGGATTCATTCATCCATTCATTCATTCATTCATCCATTCATTCATCCATTCATTCATCCATTCATTCATTCATTCAATCATTCATTAAAGTTAGGGTGGGCACTTAAAGTCCGGGCACTTGAGCTAAGTGCTCATTGTACCATCCCTATTAATTCCCTCATTTCCACTCGAGCAGCTTGATGTTCTCTATAGTAGCTCAGTATCTTGCCCAGTGGAAACTTGAGAACCTTCGAGGGCTGCAATAGATCTCTCCCGAAATATTTCTGCCTGAGTACCTTCAGTTCCTCACATGTGCAGATTACTTGTAAACTCGTTTCCTCCTGTAGTTCGCATCTTTCTACACCACGGTTCGCTTACACGGCCTGTGTTGTATAGATGCTTTTTCAGAGGACAGTGTCCAGTTACCAATCCAGTAATGGTTTTAACTTCTTTCTTACTGCGCTTGAGCAGGTTATCAGAGAAACTACCATCCCCATCCCCTATCAGCGTTTTGGTATGGAGTTGACCTTCAGTCGACCTCCATTTCTTTGTACTTTCTTTATCTAACCAGGTGCAGATCTCCCTTCTTGCGAAATCCTCAGTAATTCCACATACGAGTTCTGGACCTATGAAGTGTCTTTTAGAGCCCTCTTTGGCTAGTTCGTCAGCTATTACATTGCCCTATATATCCTCATGTCCCGGCATCCAAATCAGAGACACCGTGTAGTCTCGTGCCAGTGCATTGAGGGATTGTTTGCAGTCTCTAACTAGTTTTGACCTTGTTAACGGGGTTCGAGACTGCCTTAATGATAGCCTGGCTGTCAGTCATTATATTAATTTTCCTTCTCATCTAGCCCCCTTTTGCAATCATTCCTGCACAGGCTGCAAGGGCGAATACCTCTGCCTGGAAGACCATTGTATGCTACCCCAGGCTTATAGATATCCTTTGATTAGGACTGGGCCCACAAATACCGACTCCTGTGCCCTGGCTGGATTTGAATCTGTCCGTGAACCAGTTATCAATAGCAGTGATCTCACTACGTGCCTGGTCTCTGTTCGGTATGGAGATTTTCACCTTTTCAGTCAAGATAATTTCGGGTGCCATGCCGTCCGTGGGCATTTGCAGCAATGGCCCGTCCAGCATCGTGCCCGTAGTATAAGTGTGCCCTCCCACCCTGAAATTGAGATGCCACAGGTTGTTGGCTTTCAGTCTAAGGATCGCATTCATTGCCTCCGCTCTCACATAGAGTTCCAGCGGGGGGAAGCCCACAATGGTCTCCAAAAAAGCGGTCCCTCTGTTGTTACTTGCACCAGTGATACCCAGCAATGCCTGTTTCTGGACAGCGGTTAGCAGCTTCACTGCGGCGGACACTTCTGTTCACCTCCACCAGACTATTGCCCCGTATGTTATCCATCGGCAGTATATAGTCAATCATCATCACCTTCGGCTTTAATCCCCAGGTTTTGCCAGCAACTCTCATGTAGCACCAGAATAGTTGCGCAGCCCTGATCGTTGTTTTGACTAAGTGATTTTTCCAGGTCAGTTTCGCATCGAGGTTAACACCCAGATACTTTACTTCCTTGGTTAATTGTAACTAGTGCCCAAAAAGTCTAATGCCGCCTAGGTCATTGAGTTTTCTCATGTTGGTAAAGGCAACCAACTTTCCTTTTTTGTGGATTAACTGAGAGTCCTTGTGAAAGGCACCATTCCTCCACCATTCGCAGTACATTGCGCATGATACCCGCCACCACGCCCGGGAACTTCCCTTTAGCTACGATGACCTTGTCATCAGCGTACCCCTGCGTCCATATTCCTTTGTCGTTTAATTATTTATCTGATGAGATCATCCACGACCAAGCTCTACAGCAGCGATGACAGTACTCCCCCTTGAGGACACCCTCAATAGCGATATTTTTATCTAGCATCTTGGCATAGACCAGTCTGCCTCTTAGCATGCAGTCAACCCATCTACTAGTCGTGTGGTCAATGTTCCGGTCCATTAAAGATCGATTGATCGAGGGCGTTGATGTGTTATCAAAGGCGCCCTCGATGTCTAAAAATACTGCAAGAGCAACTTCCTTTTGATGTACGCTCTTTTCGAGTCCTTCCACCAAACTATGCAGGGCAGTCTCTCCTGATTTGCCCCTTTGGTATGCCCATTGCAGAGGATGCAGAGGATTGCTTCTTCTCTAATGTTTAGGTGTATAAGTTTTTGTATAGTCTTCAGCATAAAAGATGTGAGACTGATTGGTCTGAATGATTTCGGATGGTAGTATGTGTCCTTTCCAGGTTTCGGAATGAACACAACCCTAGTATCTCTCCGAGCCTTGGGAATGTAGCCCAAAGCTAGCTCTAAATATTCCCCTATGTCTCCAATTGTCTCCTGTGGCCTAGTGATACAAATAACTATTTCGTACTGCTGTGTACTGAATGTACCAAAGAAAATGCAAAATGAATATTAAAAATGAAAAAATAAATTAGCTAGCTCAAAAAAAAAAAAATCTTTAAAAGGGTGCAAAAGAACAGTTAAACTCAGAGTTACTCTCGCAAATTAAAACTAGAATTTAATCATGAAAAGTAAAACGTGGGTGAAAGAAATCTGACTTTCTTTAATTACCCCAAAAATTGAAAAGGTTTAATCAAAAATAAAAGAACAAAATTTGGAATGACGTTAAATAACAACCAAGAATTTTTATTATAAAAAAAAAGAAAAAAAAATGTTAATTACAATTATGCAAAAAAAAAACCGTGGACAAAGGGTCCTGGTCTAAATCAAAACTGCTTGATTCTAAATTACAAAAAGGACAATGCTAAATCCTCTATCAAAGCAAAAAAAAACAAATTAGTTCAGGAAGATAGTCCCTTTTTATATCAATCAATCCACGTGGTTTCAAATTAAAATAAAATAAATTCGTGGAACACCAGAAATTTGCAAAAATGAAAACTAAAAGGAAGCACATTGCTTCTATTCACCCAACCCGAGGTGATTAATAAATAATTATAAATCAGCAAAATTAAAAAACGAAAAAAAATAACTCTTTAAACTAAAATACCTTCCCGAACAAAAATAATAACTGATCTTATATCTAAATTGTGTACACAACAATATAATAACAATTACTATATAGCGAGTTCCTTGATGGACGAAATAAATTCAAATTAAACGATACAAATCTTTAAATCAAAAGTATGAACAAAATGGCAGCAATAAATATAAAAGTACAACTACTCACGCTTGCATCTATCTAGGAACTAGCCCTCACAAGGTTAAACAGTGGTATACATATAACAACAGTTGTGTGCAACGCAACGCACAAATCATCGAAGAAAACTACTAGAAAGGACAAGAACTACACTAGCGAACGCTATCCATTTTACAGAGTGAAACTAATTTAAAACAACTGAACATTTAAATAAATAAATTAAACAATTAATTCAATTAACTAAATCTTATAAAAATCAAAACATCTGTGAAAATTTTTCCGACACATTGACGAAGGCTGATCGGAGTAAACATGAAAACATCTGAATTTGCAAAAACCCGGGGCGCCAGTCCACAGCACCATGTTCAATAAATAATTTTGTTAATAATATGAATATGAACGAATATGTATTGTTATTTTTACGTATAATTTTCATAAAATTATTCACGATATTAACCCAATAAAGTATTAAATTACCCAAGGCCAGCAGTATAATAAACTCTTCTGAAACAATGAAAAAGAAAGCAAGAATATTTGACATTTTTCAATCACGGACAAACGAATATAAGCTAAATAGTTTTAAGACTCGCGCACTTGATTGATTTCCTCAAAATCTAATTACCTTTATCATCTTCTCCTCTCGTCCGTTCCTTCATTTATCCATCTCATCTCGGGGGAAGGACGGTCTACAACATATAAGATATAGTATACCCGCACCTCGCCCGATTCGGAGATTTAAATGAAAGCGTAAAATGACGTATTATTACAAACTATAAAATAAATTAGATCCTTGCCGCTGTTATACTCGCTATTAGTCGCTTCTGAAGCAGCGTGTATTTATGCATGTAGATGCCACGGCACAGATAGCGACAGGCATCAGGCCTGGGTGTGTGTATACGATGGCACCGAAGACTGGGAAAACGGTGCTTCGATTTACGAGTAGGGACGGAACGGAGTTCTAATTTCGTAAATTTAATAATACCGAGCGCGTAATAGTGTGCTGCCGTAGTTGGAAACTGAGATAATTAGATGATAGAGTGGAGCAGCGTAAGGCAAGCAATAAGATATGATGATGATGATAATGGCGGAGATTGCTGGTGTACTTTAATAATACAAATTTTTTATATAGGTCGTAGATAATTATGGTTAATTTACTGTACAAAGATATTAGTTCTTGTATACACACTGAGGGACAGTATGGTTTAATTGTTGGTAGACAATTAAAAACCTTTATACACTGACATTATAGAAGTGTTACACCTACACTGAGAAAAGAGATTGCATTAAATGAAAAGTTTTATAGCTTTTGGTATTTATCATGTTCAACGAAAAGAATACCTTTTCTCAGAAAAGTGTGTATTTTAATTGAAAGTAGCGTGTGGTTTTGCCGGAAGACTATTTTCTTCTTAAGTACATGCTTTTCGACGAAAAGTAACCGTAATTAAATCGAATGCACCTTAATTTTGATTAATATTTTACATTGCCTTTATAGCTTCTATTTAAGTAAGACAATACATATTACATATTATATCGTTATTATTATGTACATATTTAACAACATATTTTGGTTTCTTTTTAAGTATTATTGAATTATAAACAGTATTTTAAATAAAAAAGCCGAACGTTTTGGTTTATTTGCGTCGACACGCATGTATACATCGATTTAAAACTTTTGGTTTTTAACGGAAAATGCAAGCACCTGTATTCAAGCTAAGTGCTTTTTTTACGTGGAAGTATTTTAGTTTTATTCATGTTCCCGCGATACACAAACAATAATGAACAAAAGTGAATATTTTTTGCGCGAGGTTAAAGAAATTTCAGAGATGATTGGAATCTTTTCAGTTAATGCTGATTTACTTATAAGTCAAGGAACTTTACAGCAGTATATAGTGTTTGAAAGTTTTAAAAGTGTTATACACGGGAAAAACGATCTTGTTGTTTTCAATCATTTTTCATGCATTTGGTTACAGTTGCTAAATTATTACTTGATTTAGGAATATTAAAAATATTCCTGTATTCAATCAAACAAATAATTTGGTTAGTAGATTTATTTTGATGCTTAGCGCAGTATTATTAATTTAACTAAATATTTACATGGAAGTAAAAATAAATATCGCATTTTATTTTCGTATAGCAGTTTTCTGCCCATATAGTACAGCAGATGAGCAGATATACTTATGTGTAGTAGTGAAATTGTCGCATAGATGGCGCATCTCCTATTTAATTCCAGTAACAGATAATATTTCGCACAAAATAGGCTGAAAACTACGATCGCAACATACTAATCTGGTATATTTACTAGAACAACATCTGATAAGAGTCACCGCCATTGAAAGGAAGATTTTTTTAAAATTTATTTTCCCATTATCAAACATTTGTAAATTCATAATATAATTTTATTTTCAAGATTGTTTATATAGTTTTTCTTTCATATAATTATAAAGTAGAACTTAAATATAAATATATATATCGTATTACTACGGTAAATTAAAAAAAAAATAAAAATAAAAAATTACCATGTTTATCACTACATCACTAAGGTTTTGATCCTTACAAAATTCTTTAATATATCGCACGACCGATTTCGCTCAAGCCGAACATCCTCAGGTCAGAATTCAAAATGAGTTTAAAATTAGTCAAGATTTAAAAAACATAAGTAAAAGTGGAAATATATGCGACAAACTTTAAGCTGTAGTAATTTAGTATAGGTTGGTACGACATGAAGTTAGGTATCGACAGAGCAGCGATATTTTTAATGTTATATTCTATGTATTAAACGTAGAAAAATACATACAAATGTCGCTATTGACAGACATCAATGTTTCGCCTTTTCAAGGCTCGTCAGTGCCAATTTTGCGACATTTGTATGTACCGCACAAGGCGTATATATAGCTACTAGATGTAATTAATACTGAATGAGTGTGAGATGTTACGAACTCCAAATAATATTACGAATTTGTGTTCTAATCAGAACATATTTGTACATATTATATTGGAAAATTAGCAAAATATCTTTAAAAAATAATGAGTTCGTAACATCTCACACTCATTCAGTATTAGTTATATTCTATGGTTATGTTAGGGCTTGTGTGAAGATGTTGTTTTATATCTTAAATAAAGGCGTTAAAATTTTAGTGTGTGTTTTATGTGGCCATCCTACAAAGCGTTGATTCCTGAAGTTATTTTGATCATAGAAGTTCATAAGAACATATGTCCAAAAACCCTTAGTTCTAAAGTTGTAAATGTTTAATAGTAAGTTAACATAATTAATGTTTTTATTATAAATTAACAAAATAATTAGTAAAACAAAATTAACTTATACTAACTGTTGAAAATGACCGCCCTCAACTGCAATACAAGCTTCTATTCTCCGTCGTATTGACTGGCGAGTCTGTTCTAAAATACCAGGGGTATTTCGAATTATTTGAAAACCTGCGAAATACGATTTCTCAGTTCATCGACATTTTCAATGGAAGTCGTATAAACTAATGATTTAAGGTGACCCCAGAGAAAAAAAGTCCAAAGAATTTAAGTCTGGAGACCGAGGAGGCCACGGTTGTGGACCTCCCCGCCCTATTCACCGATCTGGATACGTATTGTCCAAAAACTCGCGAGCAACTAAACTGAAATGCGCTGGAGCACCGTCATGCATAAAATACATTTGTAATCTTAATTGTAACGGAACTTCTTCCAGCAGTAGTGGTAGCTCCTCTTCAAGAAAATTGCGGTATACCTCGCCATTTAACCGCATAGGTAAAAAATGCGGACCTATCAAGTGATCTCCAACAATTCCGGCCTACACATTGACAGAGAATTGATGTTGATGACCGGTATTCACTAGTTCGTGCGGATTTTCTTCGGCCCATATGTGATTATTATAAAAATTAATAATCGCGTTTCTAGAGAAAGTAGCCTCGTCGGTGAAGAATATTTGAGTCAAATAGTCAGGATTTTGTGCGATTTGCATCCATTCATAAAAAGCCACTCTTTGCGGAAAATCTGCCGGCAAAAGTGCCTGCACCCGTTGGATGTGATATGGATACAACAGTTGATCTTTCAATATTCTCCAAACTGTGGCCTGACTAATGTTTAAAGCAAACGCAATTTTTCTGGTGCTTGTAGTAGTAGGATGTTCCTCAATTTCATTTAGTACCATTTCTTCAACTTGTGGAGTTCTCATTGTAGATGGGTGTCCGTTATCAGTAGTCCGTTTCTTTTTAAAATTTCCCGTTTCACTAAGACGTTGGTGAAGACGGGCAAATATTGAATGATGCGGGATGATAAGATTCGGGTATCGTTCTTCATAAAGACGTCTAGCAGCACGCGAATTTCCATTGGCAAGATCGTAAACGAAATGCATATCACACATCTCAGCATTCGTGTAATTCATTTTAGAAAACAGAAACTGGCAATAAACTGAATGCATACTCTGACAACTATTGACAAATAAACAATTCCCTCTCAACACAATAGTTTTTGAAGAATCAACTGTGATATTATATCGTGTTAGTTATAGTTCATGATTTATTATTAAACATTCAATAACTTTAAAACCAAACCGTTTTGGACATATACCCATATGAACTTTTATGATCAAAGTAACCTCAGGAATCAGCTCTTAAAGTTTGTCACATATATTGAGAATCACCCTGTATTATGTATACTTAAAAGTATTTGTGAAATTACCAGTTACATGTGCTACATAGTCTAAGATCACAAATATTCACAAAATTCAGCGTATTATTTTATCTTTACCGAACAAGAAAAAAGAAGCTACGAAACTGTTCAACCGTGACTTGGCTTATATATACTTAATACAATGTCAGTTAATTACAAGCGAGGCTCCCTCTTTGAACCGTTCACGAAATCAGGATACCCATCTATATATATATATATATATGTATATATACCGAATCGCTTTCGTAACGGGAGATCCAATTGCCACGATTACACGATAATATACCTCCCGGGCAATCAACCAATCACAATAAAGTCGCGTAATCGGCAGCCAATTAATCTGTAGCGATAAGATCACGATATCGCCGCCAAGAAAGACCTAAGGCAGAATTCACACCAAAGCGATAGGCAACTAGCAACCAGCAACTAAAACACGAAACGTGCGATGTAGTATCGCTTCTGGATTCACACCAAAAGAACAAACGATTAGCTATCAGCAACTAGAACCACGCAAAACACTGTGCACTTGGTAACAAGATGTCCGTCGATAACGTTTTAGTTGTGTATTATATGCTTCGGCGGATGCGTAGAAGAAGGTGTATGAAGAAGAAACATAAACGGCGATATTGGGTACGTCCATTTAATCTACAAAGTATACAATACAGTGTAAATATAGTTGCAAGAGAGTTAAATGTAGACCGGGAAAAATTTAAAGGATTCTATAGGATGAATCAAGAAAACTATTTGTCATTACTTGCGCTAGTTTCCCAATCAATTACGAAAAAAGATACACATTACCGAGAGGCAGTGAGTGCCGAAGAACGCCTTCTTATTACTCTAAGGTAAATTAATACACAGTTATTTAGCTTATTTTATTTAAAAAAACGAAAGGTACAACAATACTGAGTTATTCAATTACTTTCGAATGATGCAAAGGCATGGGGTGAGGAAGGGCTACTTCTGGCATCGGCAGTGTTGATGACCCAGGATGTAATTGCCGAAGAGGCAGTTGGACGTTCCAATTCTTGAAAATTATTATTATTCCAGGATGTCATTGTTGAGGGCGTCCCAAGTGCTTCACGTTCTTGTTCATCTAAAATATTGTCAATCATTTGAAGCACAGACGTTTTGAATTTTCGTTTTCGGCTACAGTTCATTTTCTTCACATCCGGTAAAAGGCTCTGGAGGAATGTTAAATCGGCATCTGCTTTACTTTGCGTCTTTATATAATCTATAAAGCATTTATCAGCTTCATTCTCTAAAGCTGAAGTTGAAGGTGTTGCAGAAGCGGGACGAAACTTTCTCCGTGCAGTCTGATGATAAGCAAGTTCAGAGCGTCTAATACGGTCAATATTTGCGCTTTCTGCCGTATGGTGTTCACGGTTTTCAAAAACATTCGTTGGAGTTTCCGCTTCGTTTTGACCTTCAAGATGTTGATCATCAAGTTCCTGAATAGCTGCATCCGTTTCGTCCACAGGCCCGTCGTCACTACTGGGGGATGGTAAATTTCCTGACTGAGGTCTTGATTTTATGTATGGTAGAATAAATTGCATCACATCTTGGAGATAGTATTTCTGCTTGTTGCCTCCTGATCCCGATGGAGGCTTTCTTTGAGCTCGAGCAAAGGCAGTTCTAAGATTCTTCCATTTTTCCTTACATTGTATCACTGAAACAATGATAGTTATTATATTATGTGTTAATATTATACTTGTTAAGTGTATTGATATAATTTTTGCAGATATTTAGCAACGGGAAGTAGCTTTGCAGCGCTATCTTTTCAATTCTTTCGAGGATGTAGTACAATAAGCTACATTATTAGAGAAACAACAGCCGCAATATGGAAATGTTTACAACCCCTCCACATGCCGGTACCGGACGCAGCAAAATGGAAAACTGTAGCTAATCGGTATTATGAGCTTTGGAATATACCAAACTGTTTAGGGGCAATCGACGGAAAGCATATCCGAATCAAAAAGTTCCGTAACACAGGATCACAAAATTTCAATTACAAAGGGTACTTCTCTGTTGTTTTGATGGCAGTAGCTGACGCAGACGGAATGTTTATAACAGTTGATGTTGGTGATTATGGTAGAAATAGTGACGGCGCAGTATTTAGAGCAAGCAAGCTGGGACGACTGCTCAATCAAAACAATTTGAATATACCATCCCCACAACCTCTTCCACATGATGGACAGGATAATGCATTTCCCTTTTATTTTTGTGCTGATGAGGCGTTTCCTTTGAGAAAAAACATTATGCGTCCATATCCACAAAGGGTTTTAGATGACACAAAACGCATATTTAACTATCGATTATCGCGTGGTCGCAAAAGTGTTGAATGTTCTTTTGGTATGTTAGTAAGTAAATTTAGAGTCTTTGAAACTCCTATTGCTTGCGGAGAGGAATGCGTTGACAATATTATAAAAGCTGCTTGCGTTCTACACAATTTTATCCGCACCAAGGAAGGACGTTTAACAATACCTGGTCTAGTGCATGATGAAGCTAGATCGCAAGAAAATCAGATTACACATTTTCAATTCGTCCGTTCGAAATTAATGAAAACAGTTCGCAATCACACTGCGGGATTATCTAGCTGATTATTTTTAAATCCTGAAGCTGCAATCCCTTGGCAGTGGGCTTACTGTATTAACACATGATATACATAATAATAAGAACAAAGCACAATTGATTACATTGTACCATTTGATAACTATAATAAACAACTAAAAAACATAACCTGTTCACTTACCTGATATGTTTGCTTCCTTTGCTACTAAATTCCATGTTTTTTCGGTGATTTGGCGTTTAGCATAGTCAGGGTTTGTATACTCGTACAAACACGGGGTATTTTTCCACAATTTGCACAAATATTATATTTTCTTTTTCTCCCATTTTGAACACAATCGGCACAAAACTTCGACGATCACGCAACACGTGTCTCTAGCAATTGACACTCGATGTTGCTAGCGATATAAATCGTGTGTTGCCGACTGATATTCTTCCGAGCGATATCGCCGTCGTTCCGATGTGAATGGATACATAAAACAGTGTGTACTTTTTGAAAACGATATGTGTCGCATATCGCGTGTTGCTGGTTGCTAGTTGCCTATTGCTTTGGTGTGAATTCTGCCTAAGAGCGACTTGAGACTTGAGACATACACCGCCTATACCTATGTATAGTAGGCAGGGAACGTTTATACACAAAGGTGCATTGTCATTCCAATAACTCAGTAACAACGCGGCAGAATGGAAAAGATACTTAAGGGAGACAAGAAAAGATTATACGTTCAAGATACGTTTTGTAATGGTTGTTGTAGTAGTTTTGTCTTCTACTCGATTTTTCTGTTATATGTTCATTTATCAAACAGGCTTAAATAAAATGTTACCTATAGTTTCTTTCTACGCGAAGCCACATTTTGTAATACTATATGCAACTCTTAATATGGCAGGCATCTATATATGTATGTATGTAATTATTTTCTGGAAAATGCAGGTGTCGCATTATTCTTGGTAATGATCATATGTGCAACATCCAAAGAGGTATATTAAGCTTGATAATTGCCAAACGTTTTTAATTATGTCAATCATCTTCTTTGTATCTTCATTCTTTTCAATTCTTAGAATTTAGTAATGTTTTTGTTGTGTTTCCATACTTTGTAGCTTGAAAATCGCGCGCAGAGATTTCTAGCTATGTCATTGGGGTATACTTCATTTACCATAACAGACGAGGTACGTCATTACTTGCAAATTCGGGCCATGCAATACCATATCATTAAAATAACCAACTAACATATAACTTATTCATGTTCAATTAAAAATAATATGTTGGTGCCTACTGCTTTTTAAATTGCATGCTTGTCACATCTTCCCAATGTATTCCCACCAATTTATTTATTGCTGTCAACTGTCAAAGGGTTATATTCTGCATTTGCAGTAAAGTGTGGGAATTTGCGTTTATACTTTGCATATATTTATTTAAAATAAGTAGTTATTACAACTAAACCATACCGAAACCATTGTGTAAACAATCGAAGGAGTTAATAGTTTCGTTAATCGTGTATTTCGACGCAGAACGTGAGAACAACTGGCCGTTACTCCCGTTAACTTTCGTGGGAGGAGTATAAAATCCATATATTTTTAATGTCATATTCTTTACAATATTTCGCTTTTAGAGAGTAACGAGTGTTCTAAACATTCATGTTGCAAACATAAGCAAAATTTCATCCATGAGTAAACAAGGAATTACATCCACTAACCTAAAACGAAAATGCATACGAAATAAATGTTGTAAAAATTGATTATTCTACTTATTGTCAATGTGCTATTGGAAACACAATTTATGACAAGTACGAAAACAGTGAGTATATACAAATATTGTTTACAGAAGTGGTTCTTTCACATACATTTTTCAGACTAACATAACACATTAAACATTTTGGACAGTGTTCTTAAAGAAAAATACTTTTGTATGGTTGAAACACATTGTTGTGGTAGATATTATTTGTTCTCAAAGAAAAGGAAGTTTCTAACAAAACGATGGATGAAATATGGCAGATCGGAGGATGCATACAATAGTATAAAGCGGATTGAATTAAATTAGTCTGGAAATTTGACGTACTTGGTGTACAACATATTGGAAACGAAATTCAGAAGTAGTAAACCAGAGAGATTGGTTTTGATAGAGAAGAAACTTGCATACTAATCGTTACTATAATAATGGTCCCGATTAAATTTATTGTACTCACTTGTGCTTTTTTGTTATTTTTTTCCACTGCTATCATGATTAACATACTTTAAATCCTGATTTTCAAAAAGAATCATCACTAATATTAACAGTAAATGTTATTTTTAAGAGTTTGTTTATTCACCTGTCAAAAGTGTTTGACAGTTAAATAACCTAACGGTTTGTTTACGTTTTGACGAACAGAAAATTTGCAACACGGTCGTGACGTCATAGCAAACTGACTCACGTAGTACCTCGTCTGCTATAATAAATGAACTATAACTACGTTTCCCTTAACTTCAATTGCTTGTTGAAGTTTATTAGTTAACGAATTATATTGTAATTATGTTACAGTATTAGTGGATCTTCCGAATGGAAGGCAGATTTTAAATTTAAAAACCTTTCAAAATTTTAATGTCTTTTCAAGTTATTGCATTGTAAAGTGTGAATTATTAAACTAGGGGCTGATGAGTTTTCTTAATTATACAGTATGTCCCCGAATTGAGTTTGCAATAGGTATGATTGATCAAAAATTTTCGAATTGGAATTTCATATTTTGGGACATATCCAAATATTTTCCGCACAAAGACTATTGCTGAATGGTACAAAATAAGACTAATGCTTTTCAACCACCATCATTTTCTAGCCTTTGACACTAATGCAACTACTCCTTTATTTTTACCACACCGTTTTTTGCCTCCATCAGTTGTAAAACTCGAACTCTAACTTTCGAATTGTTTGAAAAGCTGCGTTAATACGATTTCTCAGTTCATAGACATTTTCAATGGGAGTCGTATAAAGTAATGATTTAAGGTGACCCCAGAAAAAAAATCCAAAGAATTTAAGTCTGAAGACCGAGGACGCAACGGTTGTGGACCTCCCCGTCCTATCCACCGATCTGGATACGTATTGTCCAAAAACTCGCGAGCAACTAAACTAAAATGCACTGGAGCACCGTCATGCATAAAATACATTTGTAATCTTAATTGCAACGGAACTTCTTCCAGCAGTAGTGGTAGCTTCTCTTCGAGAAAATTGCGGTATACCTCGCCATTTAACCACATCGGTAAAAAATGTGGACCTATCAAATGATCTCCAACAATTCCGGCTCACACATTGACAGAGAATTGATGTTGATGACGGGTATTCACTAGTTCGTGCGGATTTTCTTCGGCCCATATGTGATTATCATGAAAATTAATAATCGCGTTTCTAGAAAAAGTAGCCTCGTCGGTGAAGAATATTTGAGCCAAATAATCAGGATTTTGTGCGATTTTGTGTTACATCCATTGATAGAAAGCCACTCTTTGCGGAAAATCTGCCGGCAAAAGTGCCTGCACCCGTTGAATGTGATATGGATACAACAGTTGATCTTTCAATATTCTCCAAACTGTGGCCTGAGTAATGTTTAAAGCAAACGCAATTTTTCTGGAGCTTGTAGTAGTATGTTCCTCAATTTCATTTAGTACCATTTCTTCAACTTGTGGAGTTCTCACTGTAGATGGGTGCCCGTTATCAGTCGTCCGTTTTTTTTTAAAATTTCCCGTTTCACTAAGACGTTGGTGAAGACGGACAAATATTGAATGATGCGGGATGATACGGTTCGGGTATCGTTCTTCATAAAGACGTCTAGCAGCACGCGAATTTCCATTGGCAAGACCGTAAACAAAATGCATATCACACATCTCAGCATTCGTGTAATTCATTTTAGAAAACAGAAACTGGCAATAAACTGAATGAATACTCTGACAACTATTGACTGAAATAAACAATTCCCTCTCAACACAATAGTTTTTGAAGAACCAACTGTGATATTATATCGTGTTAGTCATAGTTCATAATTTATTATTAAACATTCAATAACTTTAAAACCAAACCGTTTTGGACATACACTCATATGAACTTTTATGATCAAAATAACCTCAGGAATCAGCCCTTAAAGTTTGTCGCATATATTGAGAATCACCCTGTATTTGCCCAAACTTTGTCTGAATCACCTGGCCTTACATATACGTCACGAAATAATAGCGATCGACAGCAATTAACGAGCCCAAGATTATTTAATGCTCCCCAGTGCAAACACCGATAAATCCCGCCGTATTTATAGCCGGGCCGAAAGTGTGGGGTACATAAACAGGGGCGGGCTGGGACACGGACGCCCCGCCGGCTTCGAAATTAGCTCAATGCCGCCCCGCTGTTGAGCCACCCGCCGGGCCCATTACCACAAACTAACATATTGTTTCAAATTCGGTCGGCGCCTTCTTTGTCATGCTAATCGGTCCGACGGTTCCACATGTAATTTTTTAATTTTAATTAAATAGCGCCCGGGAAACGAGAAACAATCAGAGACACGGAGAGAAGGACGCTGACGCGCGGAAAGAGAGAGAGGACGATGTTAGATTATTAGATTTCGTGACGTTTTGAAATTGTAAACTGCGCCATTAGGTACCGATGCGTGCGTTTCTAAATCTATTGTCTATTATCTTTCTCTCTTTCCGTATTATGTTAGTTAACTATAAGGTATACATATATATATGTATATATAGAGGAGATTGGAACCAATTAACTTTTGTATTTCTCGTCTGTTCCTGTTTGATTTATTAATTTGGGATTTTTAAATTAACGATTTTCTGTTCTGTAGAGTGCTAATGGAATTGTAAATAAGAATATCTTTTGGTAGTAATAGCTCCTTTGTTCTGTTATTTAAAGTTAAGTCGACGGTATATAGAAGTGAGTTTTGATGTTGTTGACAAATGAGGTTATGTTGGGGTCCATAATTAGGTTTCTTGTTAAACTTAGAAGAATTAGAATTTTTCTATCAGGCGGGACTTCAGAGTGACAAAATAATGAAATTTTGTCAAAGTATATACAGTCGCGAGCAAATGTTATAGGCACTTTGACAAAATCAATGGGTTTCACGTTTTTTGCATTTTTTTTGTAACAGATATTTCAACGTTTATATAATCGTCCTTATGGTTACAATAGTCTTTATAGATACCTTTTGTAAATGTATTATTTTTTTTTAAATATATTCAGGTCTTCGAGATGTCACTTTTCCCCCACCATCTAAAAACTATTATAGCTGTACTAAAAACACTCCAATATGCAACAAATTAATAAGATCGCTTAAAATACTACATATGTATAATGTATTACCTTCAAGTTTTTATTTTCTCATTTTTTACTGTGATATTCGCTCAAAATTTAGGGTGCCTATAACATTTGCTAGCGACTGTATTATATGGGTATAAATCATGAAAAAATGTGTACAAAGTGAATATATTTGCTTGGAAAATGTGCTGATATGTGACTTCACATCAGAAACAACAACTCTCTTCAGTGCCAGCAATAGTTGCCAACATAACAGAGCTTCATTTGCCTTGGTATCTCTTCTCCATGACTAGAATGTTCTGGTGAAGTCTTTCGTCATGCTCGTCACTGACTGCTCCAAGCTTTTTTTTGGGAAAAGTCCAAGTAGCAGTCAACAAAGTGTATTTTTAGGCCTGGTTTATTCACCGCCAATTGAAGTGCCAAGTACGTACTTGACAATTAAATTTACTTGTCACTAGTAAAATATTTGTGTCTTTTCGCGATATTTTAAATGATAAGTACCTACTTGACGGAAGTCAACATTTTTATGTCAGTAGTATTGTTTCTGGTAAGACAATAAGAGAGACGAAAAATCAATTTATACATGTGAAAAAGAGATAGTATGCAAATATATGTAAAGCACATGTTTACGGTGTTTAATTTGACGTTTATTAACGTCAAAGTTATTTTTGACATTTTTATTAAGGAATTCGCGAGTTTATTATTAATTTAGTTTGAATAGTGCTGTTTAAGGTAAGTTTGAATTGCATTCATACAGGAAGTTACATATATTCATTGCGAGATCTATAATTTGATTTCATTATGAAACGAACTGCTGCTGAACGTGACAGATCATCAAATTTTACTTTTGAGGAGACAAATCGACTGGTCAGTAATTGAAAATAAAAAAACTGATGCATGCACATGGCAAGAGAAAGAATTAACTTGGAGAAAGGTTACCGCAGAATTTAATGCTTTCGGACTCATTCAAAGAATACAGAAGGTCCTTAAAATAATTGTTGCCCAATATCAATATCACCTAAATCTACATTTTCTCCAATATCAAACAGAATCATTATTTTCACACGCAATATTGTGCAATATGGCTGTTCCTATAATGATATCCTGATTTAAAAGGACACAACATATCATTCCTACTGAAAGTATGGGAAACCGTCGCGTCGTTTCCAAATTCCGTACGTCCTTCCTTCTACATTTCTAATTCGTATTTGGGCTTCATTTTACAAAGTCTTCGCAGCAGTAACTGGATTATTTAGAGGTGTTATGAGATATTCTCTAACAGGATAACCGCTATCACCCAAAAGTAGTCCATTTCCCATTTCTCCAACTTCAAAACGCATCCTAACAAGTGAATTAAAAAAAAAATATTTTTATTATGTGCCGATCCAGGCCAACAAGAAACGATATCAATAATTTTATTAGAAGCATTACAGACCACTTGCACATTAATAGAAAATTAATAAAAAATACCCTTTTCTATTTCTGTACATTTCTGCATTTGCACCACCTGTAAAACAAGTTGTAACCATGTATACATAACTCTATAATTTATTTATGCTATACCCGGCGATTGGATTCGCACATGTGTGCCGTCAAGGGCTCCCAAAACATTTGGAAAACGTGACATTTCATAAAATTTATTATTTCATTTCTATCATGTGACATTTCAGGCAAATGAATAAACGTTGTTCTTAAACGCGCTAATACAACGGTAACTTTTCTTATAATTTTTGCGGCAGTACTCTT
Source organism: Protaetia brevitarsis (assembly GCA_004143645.1). Lineage (NCBI taxonomy): Eukaryota > Metazoa > Arthropoda > Insecta > Coleoptera > Scarabaeidae > Protaetia > Protaetia brevitarsis. The sequence continues at coordinate 247,159 of RXPK01000102.1, forward strand.
GTGCATCCTTCCGCAATCTGCTACTGTGATATAAGTACGTCGATCCCGATTTATATGATTAACAATTTCCATTTCTTCGTTGATAAATAGATTCGCATATTCTTCAAATATCTCCATCTTGTACTCAGAAAAGCCATCGTATATTGTTTTCTAACCTTCAAACACGACTTAACAAATGTCAAATTGTCAAGTAACATCTTAATCGGTGTTTGAGCTGTCAAGTAAAATATCTGGCCAGTAAGGAAACTTTACTTGACGAGTAGTTCTACTCAAAGGTGACACAACTTGGCAGTTTACTCAGAAATGAATAAACCGGCTCTTAGACTCATATTGCAACCCATGACTTTATATGAGGCCAGTAGATCGTTAACAATCTCTACGTAGTTTTGAAGAAGAATTTTGACGTGTCCGAGAATAAATCTTTTTCTGTAATTTTCTTTCTAGTTTAATATCTATTTATCAATAATAAGTACACTTAAGACACCAGTTCATCTTAGAAAGGTTGAACAGTAGCTTAATGACAATTTATTACACGTCTGTCATGTGGAATCTAGTGTGGCCAACCTTTAGGGACATTTTTACCTTTGAAGTACTGCAAAATGAGTGTTTCTAGACGGAGGCGGGAAAAAGATATTGTTTTAAGGAAATAGTTTGATCGCTTCCAAGAAAGCAGTAACATTAATCTGAAAATGAAGTTTCTTTATGTGAAGTAATTTTTTTTTCAGATATGTATTTCTTTGCGGAAAGTGTAGAAAACCGATTGTTTTTTTTGAATTTTTTTTTTGCATTCCAGTTAACAAACCACCTATACATTAAAATCTCCACATCTGAAAAGTTCGTAATAGCCCAGCAAACATGACGAAGCGCTTGGAAACATAAATTAAATATTAAATTTTTACCATGATTGCCCGGCAATTCGAATTGGCGAAATTACTTCCGGTATATACCTGATGTGGTAGGCCTATAAGGACGACGCTATAGAGTGAAGGCCATTAAGCGCGTGGCATCTATAAATAATGTATTGTGAAGTCGTAATTTATCCTCTCTTATCGGGATTATGGATCGGTCAAATAAGGGGATATTTTACCGTATAGATTATGCCCGGTTTTGACTCAGAAACGGACGACCATAAATAATAACTACGCCGGAAACGGGAAAACGACGTGTCATCCACGTATATCGCGAGTTGTAGATAGACAGTATATATAGTATAATTGGAATAATTCGTTTTAAATTGCCACAGGTCGGGAGATGTGAGAAAAATATGTATTCCATTCATATTATATTAATTCAATATTCGAATTTATTAGCTGTTAATTTAACGACTTTCTAAGCTTTTGGTTTTACTTTAATTCCTTTAGTTTAGAAAACCTTTTAGTACAGTCTTATTCAGAGTGAAATCAATGGGTACATTGATGTAGAAATCGGATACATCAAAAAAAATCATAGTACAGTTTTTAGTGTCTGTCATTTTATTTAAATGGTTAATAAATTGCATCGAGTTTTCCAATGTGTACCTGGGTTTCAACCAGTGGCGGCTCGTGAGTTATGAAAGAGGGTGGGCACAATATAAGAACTTGCCTATTTTTTGTACATAAAATCCATTCTCTTATTTTTCATGCTGGAAAAGACGTCTATGACTTTGTTGTAAAAATGTGTTCAGTCGATCTTCTCACATTGTGCTTCTCAGAAAAGTCTTAATGCGTTTGAGGGTGGAAAAACATCGTTCACATTCTGCTGTCGACATGGAGGTTATACAAATAATATCCAACATTTTATGTTTCCCTCAAAACTTTTTTTAAGTTGTTGTGTGTTATGAACACTAAAAGTGGCAAAACACCACCTACATCTATGTCACACATGTTCTCGCGCTCATAAATTACTGAAAGTTCACTTTTCAATTTTACGCTGTCCAACATACGATAAGATTTCACATTTTTTTTATACACATAATTAACCGACGCCAAATTCCATATGATTCAAAAAGATTGTCGTAAGAAAAAAACTGTTTTCCGAAAAAAATTATCTATACTTATTACCAATTTAATGAGCGAAGTTAGCTACATACAAATTTCATACATTAAATGAATTTTCTTGGCATTTAGCGACATTGGCGTGCGTGTTGCAGTATCTTTCGATTATTTATCTTATAATTTTTTTCAAATCGTTTATATTTACATCTAATATCATCAACAATAGTATTTCTGAATACTGTAAGAAAATAAGGCCATTTATCTGTGGTAATAGCTCAACAAACGTAAAAAATCAATATTAACATTAAGTGAAATAGTTTATTACATTTTATAATTTTATAGGCTTATCATACACTTCAGCGCAATGAGCTGTCAAAAGAAAGTTACATTTTCATCCCTATAAAGTTTCTACGGTACAGGAATTATTACCATTAGATCACGATAGGCGATTGGAATATTGTCATTGGTTTAATAACAATTTAAGGGGCGATGACTTGCTAAACAAATCATTTTTCTCGGATGAAGCCCGGTTTTATCTAACAGGCTATATCAATTCACAAAACTATCATATCTGGTCTGCAGAAAATCCACACGAATTTCGAGAAACGCAATTGCATCCCGTAAAAGTTGTAGTTTGGTTAGCTATGTCCAGGCAATGAATAATAGAGCCAATTTTCTTACAGTAAACTGTAACAGCCCAACGTTACCAACAGATGTTGGAATTGTTTATTGCAGAGTTACAAGAAAATGAGCTTGAAGCAGGTTATTTTCAGCGCGATAATGCTTCAGCACATACTGTTCGACAAACCTGCCAATATCTTCAACAGTTTTTTGCTGACAGGTTCGTTAGAGCACAAAGATGGCCACCAAGATTGCCTGATCTAACCCCATTAGATTACTTCATGTTCGGCTGTCTAAAAAATAGGATCTATAGAAACCGCATGCATACCATAGAAGAACTGAGAGATGCAGTTTTGTCACTTTATAATTATACTAATTGTATGTTATAATTTAAAGTAATAAATAAATTTAGTTAAACGCCAGTTAATACTGAATTGTAAAATCATAATTTAGTAAAGTTAAATTAATTACATTTTATTTTTACAAGCAGAAACACCAATCCATAGTCGTTTATATAATGCGAGTTCAAATATAGGTTACGTTTTCCTTATTTATGACAGATCCGTTTACTTTCTTGTGTTCCAACACCGACTTAGTTCACACCTTCATTACAAACACGCGGCATATACCTACACCTTCTTTATATGAAATCATGACGGTCCTGAAAAGGATCGTTTTTTCGAGACGGGAAGAATTTAAATAAAATGTTCGAAGTGGCTTGCACTCCAAGCGGCGAGCCACATAAAACTAACAGCGGTAATGGCTGAATGATAGTGGTATGTGGGGGTATACTCGGGTATACAGCATTTAGGTTGGGCACAGGTGCGGCTCTAGCCCACGGCATTTATAAAATATATTTTTTCTCGTTAATGCTTATAGAGAGACCCCCTGTGCATTAAGACTTTTTGATTGTACATGATTACAGCTAGTACATATTATTATATTTACCTCTATATCTGATACACCCTGTATATGCACGTAAATTCGTAATTAACACTTTTTTCCCATCTTTACAGGTCTGGTTCCAAAATCGTCGGGCTAAATGGCGTAAACAAGAGAAGGTCGGTCCCCAAGGCCACCCCTACACCCCCTACATGTCGCAAGCACCCGGCGCCCCAACTCCATCCGTAGTCGCACCCTCCTTACCCAACCCTTTCAGCATACCTTTCGGCCTACGCAAACCCTTCGACTCCCTAACATTCCGTTACCCTCCTCACATGCTCCCCGGGTACCTTCCGGCGCCTTCCCACTACCACAGAGGCGCCCCACCCCTCTTACCCCCTTCCGTAGGTCTTTACCCCTCGGCCAGTTCCTTCCAGACCCTTCTAGCCAATATCTCAGCGGCGCAACGGCCCAAACTGCCCGCTCAAGAGTTTACCGCGTCCCCACCGTTGAGTCCGGGAGCAGCTAGCGCTCCGGTGACGCCTCCGGACGTGGATCGCCGGAGTTCCAGCATAGCGTCGCTACGATTGAAGGCGAGAGAACACGAGATGCGCTTGGAAATGCTCAGACAGAACGGTGATTTGATTAGTTGAATCGTGTGTGTGAAGACATTAAGCTCTTCTTTTACCAGTATTTCGTTTAATGTAACGGCGGATAGATTTGCTCAAATTAAAAAAAAAATACGAAGATTCCAAGCTTATTTCTGCTAATAATTGCAATAATTATCGGTTATTACAGTTATTAGCAGAAATACATTAATTCGTTAAAAAAAGCGCAGTTAGTGCGCGTGTACCGGTATTGACCGGATTCGCCGCGGTAAATACCGAGTGACTTCGACGGTTGAGTACGGTAAAATAATCTGTGTATCGGCGATAGTTTTAATTTTTCGAAATTGATGAATTTCAGTACTTAAATTGATAATAATTAATGTAAAATATAGATCGGTAGTGGAAACGAAATATTGCAATAAAAATAAATTGTTTACTTAAGTAATTTATTACGAATACCTTCATGTACTTAAAATACAAGTGAACGAGTCCGTCCTAATGCATAAAGCAATGTTATATATTATCTATACATAAATATTATTATTATTATTAATATACGTGAAACAATCTGAAAAAAAAAATAAACGATGAAAATAAATATTTTATAAGATTTGAAATTTGTGTTTTCTGTTATAAAAATTCTTTTTTGCCATTCCTATTTTAATCCTGCATCGTGATATATCTTAAACATTTCTTTGAAAGTACATTCACATTCACAAAATACAAAACCTGCAGATTACAGACAAAATTAAAATCTTCTTAAGGGTTGTTTATTTATACTTACAATTAAAGAAATATTTAGTTCCAATGAACGATCATTTTTTTGGTATTTTTCTAATTTGGTTTTTGATGTAATTTTCTCAATATAATAATTAATCTGTTTGAAATTCGCTAAGTTTAATTATCTGCGGATATCAAAACATGGGAAATTTCAATAATTCATGATTATTATTATAAAGGTTCGCTTATTCGCAAGTGAATTGCTTGTTTTTGTTGCTGAAAGGTAAAATACAAAACGTATAAAAATATATATGTTATTTTAGGGCTCTTATAATCAATATGAGCCTCGAATATAATTCCGCTTAAACGTTTCACAGTTGACAGGGAAGGACTGAACAAAAAGTGAGAACAATTTTTTTCCTTAAATATTTAAATGAATAAATTTTGATATTTATTTATTTAAAGGGGTACAGGTAAGCTTTTTAAAAAAAAAACGATTCAAAGGAATTTTGAATCCTAAGGAACAATAATTGAATCTCAAACAGCCATGAAATACGGTCTTTTTGGAAAATCAACTTCTCAACTTTTTTTTTTTAAATCGACTCACCCTCACTTAATTTTTTTTTTAATTCTCACACCACCTTATTTATTTATTTATTTAATTATTTGAAAATCGACTCATCTCGATTTGATTTTTTTTAATCGGCTCTCTGTCACCTGTTTTATTTTATTTTCTTTTTTTTGTAAACCGACATCTCAAATTATTATTTTTTTTTTTAAATCGTCTCACATCCACTCAATATATGTATTTTTATGGAAAATCGAGTCACCTCCACTTATTATTATTATTATTATTATTATTATTATTATTATTATTATTATTATTATTTTTTAATTGACTTACCCCCATTTCATTACTTTTTTTTTAAATCGCCTCATTTCGAATTAATTATTTTTTTGAAAGATCGTCTCACCCGCCGCATAATGTATATATTTTTTTTAGCTCACCCCATCTGATTTCTTTTTCTTTTTTGTAAATCGACTCATCTCAAATTAATTTATTTTTTTAAAAAATCGTTTCACATCCACTCAATTTATTTTTATGGAAAATCGAGTCACCTCCACTTATTATTATTTACTTATTGACTTACCCTCATTTCATTACTTTTTTTTTTTTTTTTTAAATCGACTCATCGAATTAATTAATTTTTTTGAGAGATCGTCCCACATGCCGCATAATTTATATATTTTTTTTGGCTCACCCCATCTGATTTATTTTTCGTTTTTTTGTAAATCGACATCTCAAATTAATTTATTTTTTTTTAAAATCGTCTCACCCATTCAATTTATTTTTATGGAAAATCGATTCACCTCCACTTATTATTATTATTTATTTTTTAATTGACTTACCCCCACTTCATTACTTTTTTTTATCGACTCATCTCGTATTAATTATTTTTTTATTGAAAGATCGTCTCACCCGTGGCATAATTTATATATTTTTTTGGCTCACCCCATCTGAGTTATTTTTCTTTTTTTGTAAATCAACTGGCCCCTACTTTTTTTTTTCAAATTGGCTTACATTCACTTAATTATTTTTTTTACAAAATCGTCTACCCCACTCAATTTGTTTTTATGGCAAATTGACTCACCTTCGATTAATTTTTGAAAAATTGACTCACCCCAACTTAACTGATTTTTCTTTGAATCAGTTTACCCCAATCTTTTTTTTTTTTTTTTTGAAAAAGTAGCTTACCCTCACTCAATTTATTTTTTCTTTAAATCGGTTCACCCCACCTATTTTTTTTTTAAATCGACTCATTTCAAATTAATTTATTTTATTATTTATTGAAAAAAAATTGACTTATCCCCATTTAATTATTTTTAAATCGGCTCACGCCCACCTAATTTATTATTATTTAAAAAATCGTTTCACCCCCACTCAATTTATTTTTATGGAAAATCTACTCACCTCCACTTATTTTTTATATTTTTTTGAGAAAGCGACTGATGCGCACATAATTTTTTTTTTTTCATATGTTAGTTAAATTATTATAAATAATAATTTATTTATTATTATAAATAAATAAATTATTTATTTATTTATAATAATTTACTGCACTGGTATGCAAAAAAAAAATATCATTATTACTCCCTTATTCAAAGTTTAAAATTTAAAAATGAAATCAATGTTAATAAATAATAATAATAATTTGGAATGAAACAATTACAAATAAACTCATTAAAATCAAAAATGTTACATATTAATGTGGCAACTCCCCATTTCTAGAAGAATCTTCTTACTCAGCTGCACAAAACAACAAACTCTTTCTGATCTTCAACTAGCAAAGTTGCATTTTAGAATTGAAATAATAATTTTAAACTGCTATTAAAAATAAAATTACATTTATTCCAATATTTGACGTGTTCGGTTATAAAACGAGTTAAGTGAAAATGTGTTATTTCACAGAGAAAGAACAAATTTAAGTTAGATAATAATTTTTAAAAATACTTTTCATGCAAAAACTTAAAAACTGAGGAATTGCCACTTAACATATTTTACGACCAAACGCCCCATTTGTCTTGTCTATTTATACTTTCTGTAGAATGCAACATCCTTTAAATTACAGAAAGACAAACTCAACATTCACGTGAGTTTTTTTTTTTACATCTAAATCTCCCAAATATTGAGGGATTGCCGTGTACCTTTAGAACAAGTTTGTAAGTTTCAACTGTGAAGGTAAGTAAAGATTTGAATATAAAATTAAAGAAATGTATGTAAACTCTTTGAGAATTTATCTGAAACGATTGCTAAATATACATAAACTTTTTTGTAATCAAAAGCTTTTCAACGATATCATTGAACTTGTCAAATTTATTTTTTAGAAAGAATATTTTGTCCTGAGAGTACAATCAGAAAAAAATGTTTTCAGGCCAGAGTTATAGATGTTCAAATAGTTTTCCTTGTTCAAAGCCTTTCCGTCTAGAGTAACCAGAAAAACAGAAATCCTCAATAAATCCTGTAAAACGTATAATAGCACAAAGTTGCAAATTGTATTGTCGTCAATAATAAAAGTACAATAATTACCATCCTTGTTCGCTTTTAATCATTTTCAACAGCATCATGAAGACAAGCTTCTCTAGAATTAGGAGCTTCAATTGAATTCAATTCACAAAATTTTAAACAATCGCATGAATTCAAGTGTCTTAGTTAATATAGGAATAATTAAATTTAACTTGTCATACGCGGTAGTCCCAAAAAAAGAGAAATAGACGAAATCAACTCATGCAAGAAGTGTCTAAGAAGCATAATATAATAACAGATAAAATCAGAGGTGTCTGCATGGTTCCAACCACGATCCGATACGAAATTTACATAAGTAAATTGATCTGGCAAATAGGTTTAATTAATTATTTCGCCTGAGGCTATGAAGGCAGACCACGCATAAACATAGTAAATGGTGGGATCATTCTTGTTGAGATATACAGACGTGGATTGAAAGATATGACTGACTGTTTGGTTAGTAGCGTAAATTGTTGAAGAAAGATCTTCTTGTAGTTAGTTTCAATAAGTAATAACGTTAAATATTTAAAAAACAAATATCATACAAGGTGATTCTCAATATATGCGACAAACTTTAAGAGCTGATTCCTGAGGTTATTTTGATCATAAAAAGTTCATATGAGTATATGTCCAAAACGGTTTGGTTTTAAAATTATTGAATGTTTAATAATAAATTATGAACTATGACTAACACGATATAATATCACAGTTGGTTCTTCAAAAACTATTGTGTTGAGAGGGAATTGTTTATTTGTCAATAGTCGTCAGAGTATTCATTCAGTTTATTGTCAGTTTCTGTTTTCTAAAATGAATTACACGAATGCTGAGATGTGTGATATGTATTTCGTTTACGGTCTTGCCAATGGAAATTCGCGTGCTGCTTTGGCGTCTTTATGAAGAACGATACCCGAACCGTATCATCCCGCATCATTTAATATTTGCCCGTCTTCACCAACGTCTTAGTGAAACGGGAAATTTTAAAAAACGGACGACTGATAACGGGCACCCATCTACAGTGAGAACCCCACAAGTTGAAGAAATGGTACTAAAAAAATGAAATTGAGGAGCATCCTACTACTACAAGCACCAGAAAAATTGCATTCGCTTTAAACATTAATCAGGCCACAGTTTGGAGAATATTGAAAGATCAACTGTTGTATCCATATCACATTCAACGGGTGCAGGCACTTTTGCCGGCAGATTTTTCGCAAAGAGTGGCTTTTTGTCAATGGAAACAACTTGATAGGTCCACATTTTTTACCGATGCGGTTAAATGGCGAGGTAAGTATACCCGCAATTTTCTTGAAGAGGAGCTACCACTACTGCTGCAAGAAGTTCCGTTGCAATTAAGATTACAAACATATTTTATGCATGGCGGTGCTCCAGCGCATTTTAGTTTAGTTGCTCGCGAGTTTTTGGACAATACGTATCCAGATCGGTGGATAGGACGGGGAGGTCCACAACCGTGGCCTCTTCGGTCTCCAGATTTAAATTCTTTGGACTTTTTTCTCTGGGGTCACCTTAAATCATTAGTTTATACGACTCCCATTGAAAATATCGATGAACTGAGAAATCGTATTATCGCAGCTTTTCAAACAATTCGAAGTACCCCTGGTATTTTAGAACGGACTCGCCAGTCAATACGACGGAGGATAGAAGCTTGTATTGCAGTTGGGGGCGGTCATTTTCAATAGTTAGTATAAGTTAATTTTGTTTTACTAATTATTTTGCTAATTTATAATAAAAACATTAATTATCTTAACTTACTATTAAACATTAAACATAAACTTTAGAACTAAGCGATTTTGGACATATGTTCTTATGAACTTTTATGATCAAAATAACCCTAGGGATCAGCTCTTAAAGTTTGTCGCATATATTGAGAATCACCCTGTATATGAAGATTGACTTTTACAGGCTGATTTAAATTAAGTGCGCACCATTGCTGTCTCTGTTATTATTGATTCTAGAAAGTAGGTTAAATTAGCAAAGTATTAGTGTTTTTAACGCTGATTAATATGCAATATACGAAAAAACAATTGCATGACGCATTTCCGAGAAATTTTGAAATTTCTATATTTTTTTAAATTGAACACCCTGTATATTGTTAAAAAATGGAAGATATTTTAATTTGTGATGTGAACGTTTTAATACAATATTGTCTTAAAACGAATAATAAGAAAGTTATGGTGGTTTTTAATTGATGCCAAAGATATGTAAAATTCATAGTAGGCTTCTTTCACTTTAAGTCAAAACAAATAGTATGTTGTTTGAAACTGTCAAAAACGCACTGAGCTTAAATCTTTTACACGTTTAATTATTAAAAAAAAAGTTGGTTATTTCATTTTTGTGTTGTGTTCTTTACTTCTAATTGTTATTATTACATTATTATCATTAGTAGCTTGAACAGTTTTCGTTATATTTAGTTCTAAGTATTAGATAATATCTACCATGGTATTTTCTCATTTGGAGAAATGCGATATGCTGGAAGCATACATTGTATGCGGCAAAAATTCAATAAGGACTGTCGAATATTATGCAGAACAGTATCCTTTACGACAGCAGCCAGATCGACGTTACTTTCGAAAACTTTACAGACAATTTAGGCAACACGATTGCTTATTTAAGAAGAAAAGAACAAAGAATAATATCATTATCAACGAGGAGGTAGAAATTACAGTGTGAGAATATATTGAAGCCCATCGCGAATTTTCCATTAGTGATGCTACTAAGGAATTGGGTTTAAGTTACGCGTCAGTTCAGAGAATTTCAAAAAGGCATAAGTATATCCCGATTTAAGTACCGAACCCCACAAACATTACAACCAGGAGATTCGAACAGGAGGTTGGCTTTCTCTGAATGGTTTATTAATTTTTGTGTGATGAAAGTTTGAATGGAGCACAATGTATTTTATGGAGTGATGAAAGAAATTTCTCCAATAGAGGAATGTTTAATAAGAAGAATGAAAACTACTGGTCGCAAGAAAATTTATTAATAATGCGTCCACATGCTGCACAAGTTCGATTTAGTTTTAATGTCTGGTGCGGACTAATTGGTTCGACAGTCGTTGGTCTAGTGTTCTATAATGGTACATTGACAGCAGTGAGATATCTGGAATTTATTCGTACCGTTCTAGAGGATTTCCTTGAAAACGCCAATTACTTGATGCATCAAAATTTGTACTTTCAGCAGGACGGTGCTCCGGCACACAACTGCTGCATAGTTCACAACCCTCTGGACATCGTCTTTGCCGGTAAGTGGATTGGTACAAATGGGCCAATTCGATGACCAGCACGCTCTCCTGACCTTTCACCTTTAGACTTTTTTCTTTGGGGATATTTAAAAGGGTCAGATATACAGAACCTGGTACAACAACGTGAATGAATTACAAAATAAGGTTACGGAGGTTTTCCGCCAATTGGATAGGAAAGGACAATCTTAGGAGCTACCCAGAGTGTACTCAAGCGGGCACGAAAATGTATTGAGAATGAAGGTGATATCTTTGAGCAGTCCCCAGTGACCAACTATATTTATTTCATATTTTATAAATATTTAAAAAATATTAAATCTTTCTTGAATATTAATTATATTAATATAATATGCATAAAATATATATTATAGAAAATATATTAGGAAAACATTTAAAAAATATATATGTTATGTAGCATTAATAATATTTTATTGCAAATGTTTTCTCAATATATTTTTCATAACTCTGCAAGAATATTTTGCTTTGTATTTCTGTAAATATTTATTTCATATAAAAAAAAAGATTGAATTTTTGCTTTTGTACATTTGGTGCGTAGGACGAATAATATAAAATGGGTAAAATATGCATACATATTAAGTAGATATGTACCTATTTAAAATGATAGTTTAAAGATTAAATTAGATAATATATATCTAATATGATTTAATTAGTATCTAAGTTGAGCGCTGTAACTTTTCTATTAATATATCTGCGTTTTGTATTATATTATTTGTAATATTTGTAAGTTGCGAACGTCAACACAACACCTCTATTCATTACGGTGCCAGTGTTATATGATTTAGTACTGTTTATGGGTCTATGGATTAGGTACATGGAATGCATACGCGCACGTGCGTATCATCAACGTTTTCATTCGTTTGTCCATTACATGTTATAGTTTATAATAGTATACGATTAGGGCAGATTAGGGTTAACTGTGTAATTAATTGTTGCTGGGTGTGTTTTAGTTTTTTGTGGTGACTACGAGGTAAGCAAAACTTTGAACATGTCATGGCATTTATAAGATAATTGGAATGCTCAATATCGCTATGTACAGAAATCGTTAAAAATATAATTGTAGGAATTTTATGCATCATATATGTACTGCATCTACCAGATAAATTACTAGTTGATTTGCTTAAGAGATTCATCTCGGTAGATAAGCGTCATAACCTCAAATAGAGGTTAGAATACGTTGTGTTATATTATTGTTTGTACGTAGAATGTTTTCAAATATTATGAAATAAAGTAAAAATAAGTATCGTAAGTATTAGAATGTAGCTACCACTCCAATTATTGTAAATGCTCCAAATGTATTAGTAGGTGTTGATAATGTTGTACGATGTTTTATTCATGGTATGATCTAATACAATTGGCATTGTTTTAGAGGCCACAAGGAAACGCCATGAGAGCGCCACTACCGAAGATATGAAAAAAGCCATAGGGTTGTACCTTACACCAGCCAAGGCTAGACTTAAAAATGAGTATTTTTTATTTTTATTGGCTTATTCAAATAAAATGATAATAAATACGTTTGTTTTTTATTTAGAACACTTCAATTAAAAAATAGTGATTAATTTGATAAACCTCAGTATGCCTTAAAAGATGCCAGAATTATTGATTATTAACTTGTATGGTGAGTGTGCAAAAAACAAGTTCTTGCCTTTTAGACAACTCTATGTATGTTTCAACTTTTCGTTATCGACGTTATACATTCTAAATAACCAAGAACAATTTTAGTTCATTTTGACAAATGAAATAGATTGCATAAAAAAATCTCAATTTTCATATAAATATTTTACAAATATTTTAGAAAAAATATAGCGCTTACATTAAATTTAAAATATGGAATAAATATTTTAATTGAATATTTTATCTATATTTAGAAAAAAAATATGAAAAATATATTCAAAAACCTCTCACGAAAAATATTTATAAAATATATTTTTAAAAATATCTATGTAATATTTCTGGCTGTTAGGGTATTTATAAATTATGCATTTACTTTTTCCTTTTCGATTTAATTTCAACGACATTATTTTAAGATGTAATATGTTAAAATAAACATCAACCACAAAGACATGTATCTGTTTGTTAAAAGTTTATTCTTTATACTGCTCTACATTTTATTTGCTTCATAATTCCATTTCCCTAAATCACCCATCGACGCGTGTGCCCAAACTTCTTAACCAAGAATGTACGATAACGCACCTGAAGGGTTCGATATCCACATGCTCAACGAATGTCGCTTTTTTCCCATTACTAAGGTGCCATTAAAGTAATACGAGATAAGAATAATTAAATCCGTAAACGGTTGTAATTATGAGCGCGACTGGTGAACAGTCCTGTTGGCAGCGACCGCAACGCAAAGTCTGCCGATCTCGCAGTCCGATAACATTCGAAATTAATCGAAGTATACGACCTCGAACGGTTTATGAGGACGAAGTTTGGATATCGTATCTGACGCACACGACAAAGGAATTATTGTAATGTAAAAGTAAATCGATCCTTATTCTTATTCACAGAAAAGCCGTTACATGTAAGGCTGTGTTTCTTACTTTTCTGCTTTCTACCCACAGTACACAGAGATTCAAAATGATTATCAATTCCGCTCCTATAGATAGTAACAGGGTGTAGGTATATGCCGCGTGTTTGTAATGAAGGTTTGAACTAAGTCAGTGTTGGAACATAAGAAAGTAAACGGATCTGTCATAAATAAGGAAAACGTAACCTATATTTGAACTCGCATTATATAAACGGCTATGGATTGGTGTTTCAGCTTGTGAAAATGAAATGTAATTAATTTAACTTTACTAAGTTATGATTTTACAATTCAGTACTAACTGGTGTTTAACTAAATTTATTTATTACTTTAAATTATAACATACAATTAGTATAATTATTAAGTGACAAAACTGCATCTCTCAGTTCTTCTGTGGTATGCATGCGGTTTCTATAGATCCTATTTTTTAGATAGCCGAACATGAAGTAATCTAATGAGGTTAGATCAGGCGATCTTGATGGCCATCTTTGTGCTCTAACCACCCTCTCAGCAAAAAACTGTTGAAGATATTGGCAGGTTTGTCGAGCAGTATGTGCTGGAGCATTATCGTGCTGAAAATAACCTGCTTCGAGCTCAATTTCTTGTAACTCTGCAATAAACAATTCCAACATCTGTTGGTAACGTTGGGCTGTTATAGTTTCCTCGAAGAAAATTGGCCCTATTATTCGTTGCCTGGACATAGCTAACCAAACTCCAACTTTTACGGGATGCAATTGCGTTTCTCGAAATTCGTGTGGATTTTCTGCAGACCAGATACAATAGTTTTGTAAATTGATATAGTCTGTTAGACAAAAACCAGGCTTCATCCGAGAAAAATGATTTGTTTAGCAAGTCATCGTCCCTTAAATTGTTATTAAACCAATGACAATATTCCAATCGCCTATCGTGATCTAATGGTAATAATTCCTGTACCGTAGAAACTTTATAGGGATGAAAATGTAACTTTCTTTTGACAGCTCATTGCGCTGAAGTGTATGATAAGCCTATAAAATTATAAAATGTAATAAACTATTTCACTTAATGTTAATATTGATTTTTTACCTGTTTGTTGAGCTATTACCACAGATAAATTCCCTTATTTTCTTACAGTATTCAGAAATACTATTGTTGGTGATATTAGATGTAAATATAAACGATTTGAAAAAAATTATAAGATAAATAATCGAAAGATACTACAACACGAACGTCAATGTCGCTAAATGTCAAGAAAATTCATTTAATGTATGAAATTTGTATGTAGCTAACTTCGTTCATTTAAATTGGTAATAAGTATAGATAAATTTTTCCGGAAAAAAGTTTTTTTCTTACGACAATCATTTTGAATCACATTGTATATTGTTGTGAATTATTTTGGGTAATAACAGCTGTTAGGACCTCAAATATCACATCGCCTAAAATTTAAAAGAGAATTATTATTATGGTAGGATACATTACGTATTATTGATTATCTTACATTTATATTGAATATTAAGATTTTACATTTATTTACCTTACTACTATCACATACCTCGTATGTGAATATAAACGAACTAGTAGGCAATCGACCTAACCTTTCAGTTAATAGATCTAATAAATATTGTATACTTTTTTATAAATTTCGATTTACGGCGTATGCTTCGCTATACTTTGTTGGTAATTACTGGTAATTATGTACACTTATTATTATTAATTATTCTTATTAATTAATTTAATTAAATTTATTTTTTTGATTAACCGTGTGTTGTTTATTGCCCAATCCTGGTTTCCTTGCTGTTGACCACAGATGGCGCCCTCTTTAAAAGACTCACACCTTGCTCCCCGATTTATGAGCAGCGGATATCTGACGATTATTTTGCCGGATTTGAAATCCCATTATAAGGAAACTCCATGAGTAATTTATTTTCTTTTTTGGCAAAATTACGCAGAAACGTTATTCAACGAAGTGCTGATTCGTACCAAGAATATTATTGAGTGTATTTTAGGAATTTGGAAAACCTTTTTTCCAGTGTTTTCTATTGTAATGAGCTGCAGCATATCACTAGTGCTGATAATTATTCTTAATGTTGTAATAGTGCATAATAATGCCTACAAGAATCAAGATAATTTATCAGATGATGATCAAATAGATAACAAATGTGCTCAAAATGACTCTACAAATGGTGTTGTGATTTATCATTATGAATGATGATGCTGTTAGAAGAACAATGGTTGATTTTTTCAAAGTTTATTAAATAAAAATAATGTGTAATTTTATTTATATTTTAAAAAAAAAAAAAAATAACAAATTGTGTAAATTAAAAATTATCATATTCTTTAGTACCCCCAAAAACTAAACTATAATAACTCCTATCTTATAAGATTGCGATTAACAAATTATAGAAACAATGAATTTAAAGTTGCAAGATAATTTTAATAGTAATGAATCCGTATAAGAACATGGTAGGTAGGAGTTAATGTTGTTCAGCATGTGAAAAGACATGCTTTCTCTGTTTATTTCTGCACACTATGATCCCTGATTAAACCCATCCCAAAAAAAAAAGAAAATGAAAAAAGCTTTTCCACATCCGTTCGCTACAGTAATTCTAATAAATATCAAAAGTCATTTTCCAGAAGAAGATTGAGATTTTGTGAGAATATACCTAATACAAACATCTATTCGAGACTTCAAGCACATTTTTCACCATAAAACTAATTGGTTAATATGCGTGCTTAAATAGACTATTACAGATAATTTCATCAAAGGATTATAAAGCCAACAGGAGTTGTCTAGCACGTACTTAATACTTCAAGAGCTAGGAATCTGTTATTAAAATCTGATAATAAGCATTTACCGATCAATTCTCGAGTGGATAACACGCCTTGGAAAGTGCTTACACATCAGAAAATAACTAGATACATACATATTATATACCTACCAACTACCTGGCCGAGATGCATTCTTTTTACAACGTTTTAATCGCCGGGGAAATTATAAATTGTGTTATTAAGAAAATCCCACAAGAGGAAAGAAAAATAAAGACCCACCGATACCGGGAGATCGAAAACATATTGCCTACCACTACTAATACGCATTAACGAACACAGTAGCGGTACATAGAGATTCTTGCCCCATAAATCCTGATCTAGGTACGGTATTACGCTTTTTAATTATAAGTTTCTCTACGTAACCGGCCGGATACGATTCCTTTCGCGTTCGCTTGCTTACCGTGTTGTCCTGGGAGCGAAGGAATCGACTATAGTTCTTGTAAGGACTATCGCCGAGTGCCCATAATTTAATTTGATAAGAGGCGTAGCAGGTGGGGCCGACTGACAGACTGATTACAGGCTCTGTACGTTCTTATTCTGCCATGAGCGTTCCTCAGCATCGCCTCCGGGCCAACGGTTATAACTACTCCCAGGCCGTAATTAAAATTGCAAATTAGAAATTTAGTTCGTTATTCGATATGATTTATAAGGGATAAATTAGGTTAATTCAGTGGTAAAACGTCCCTCGTGTATGGGGCCTTGATGGGCCGCATCATGGTATATTCTTTCGTCATTTTTTTTTTCGCTTTTCAGACGAAATATCAGTGTTAAACGAACTCTGCGCAACACTATTTTTTAAGGGAGCCGTCTGATATTGAGAAGAAAAAGGTTTTGATAATATTTTTATTAAAAATATTTCCCCAGTGACCTACTATATTTATTTCATATTTTATAAATATTTAAAAGATATTAAATCTTTCTTGAATATTAGTTATATTAATATAATATGCATAAAATATATTATAGAAAATATATTAGAAAAACATTTAAAAAATATATATGTTACGTAACATTAATAATATTTTATTGCCAATGTTTTCTCAATATATTTTTCATAACTCTGCAAGAATATTTTGGTTTGTATTTCTGTAAATATCTATTTCATATAAAAAAAAAGATTGAATTTTTGCTTTTGTACATTTGATGCGTAGGACGAATAATATAAAATGGGTAAAATATGCATACATATTAAGTAGGTACGTACCCATTTAAAATGATAGTTTAAAGATTAAATTAGATAATATATATCTAATATGATTTAATTAGTATCTAAGTTGAGCGCTGTAACTTTTCTATTAATATATCTGCGTTTTGTATTATATTATTTGTAATATTTGTAAGTTGCGAACGTCAACACAACACCTCTATTCATTACGGTGCCGGTGTTATATGATTTAGTATTGTTTATGCGTCTATGGATTAGGTATATAGAATGCATACGCGCACGTGCGTATCATCAACGTTTTCATTCGTTTGTCTATTACATGTTATAGTTTATAATAATATACGATTAGGGCAGATTAGGGTCAACTGTGTAATTAATTGTTGCGGGGTGTGTTTTAGTTTTTGTGGTGACTACGAGGTAAGCAAACTTTGAACATGTCATGCCATTTATAAGATAATTGGAATGCTCAATATCGCTATGTACAGAAATCGTTTAATAATATAATTGTAGGAATTTTATGCATCATATATGTACTGCATCTACCAGATAAATTGCTAGTTGATTTGCTTAAGAGATTCATCTCGGTAGGTAAGCGTCATAACCTCAAATAGAGGTTAGAATACGTTGTGTTGTTTTATTGTTTGTACGTAGAATGTTTTTAAATATTATGAAATAAAGTAAAAATAAGTATCGTAAGTATTAGAATGTAGCTACCACTCCAATTATTGTAAATGCTCCAAATATATTAGTAGGTGTTGATAATGTTGTACGATGTTTTATTCATGGTATGATCTAATACCATTGGCATTGTTTTAGAGGCCACAAGGAAACGCCATGAGAGCGCCACTACCGAAGATATGAAAAAAGCCATAAGGTTGTACCTGGCACCAGCCAAGGCTAGACTTAAAAATGAGTATTTTTCATTTTTATTGGCTATTCAAATAAAATGATAATAAATACGTTTGTTTTTTATTTAGAACACTTCAATTAAAAAATAGTGAAGAGTGAACTATTCTATAACAGCTATCACACCTTCATAATTAATACAAGCTATTTAGATTACTTGTAATAAGGGAAGAGTATCATTAATGCACGTTCACTACATACCTGATATATACAAGGTAGTGGTTTGCTATAAATATACAATATACTTACCTTAAATTTGTTGTTCAACTATAGGTAGTGTAGGAAACGAGGAAGTTTAATGAATATTTATTAAGTAGTTTATTGTGTACTCTCTGTGAATAACTGATAAAGTGCAAAAAAAAAATTCCGCAAATCTTCGATTATTTATGCAATCGCAAGTATAAATACTCCGTATCGAGCAATGCGTAATTCAAAATTGTTTGCAAATAATTTTTAATTACTATTCAGTGTGCTGTAGCTTCGATTGCATTAATAATTGAAGATTAAATTCGCATTTATTTTGCTAAAGATGATATATAATACTTATTACTTAAGAAAAAAAGCAGTATTATTAGTAATAGTTTTATTTTGTATAGGACAAACACAGTGACTACCTGATATGAATGAAAGATATTGGTTTCACTTTAACAACAGTTTTCTTTTTAACAATTTACAACGTAATGACTCATAAAATACATTCCTTAATAATGAAAAAATGAACAAAGCAATAATAAAAGATAAGGTAAATGGAGCCCCCTTGAAACGTTATTTAGTTATTGAAATTATTGAAATCTAAACAAAGGACAAACAGAAATATGGCTTTGAAATTACAACTAATAACAAATAAAGAAATAATGTAGCCGGCAAACTTGCGCTTCTGTTGGTTCTTTGCACTGGTCGTTGTCTCAGCGAGTTGATCCTCTGTTGGCGTACGTGGCGGTTATGTCCGGTGATCGCCTCGAAAACGGCTACTTCGTCGGGGTATCCCTAACTGCAGGTGGCACTTGGACTGTGGGATCACTCAGCTAGCGACGGCATCCACACTTTAACTTCACCAGCGGGCACAGATATCATCACAATGATGGGGAATTCAAATATTCCACCACTTGGTTTAAAACTACAATCTTGAAACATCCGATTGCTTATAGGCTCGGTACTTCTTCTTTCGCTGGGATTCTTTATACGGATGGGGCCTTGAGTTAACCCACCCCGTATTTTTAATATATTCACGTTCTAACTGGCCTACAATGCCCGTACTCCTTGGCCACTCTTTTTCGACGACCTTTTCCCACTTCCGTAACTCTTACTTGGGGCTAGCCTGCGCTTGCGCGCGTAGCTGTCTCGGGGACTATTTCATTACTCCGCCGCATCAGCCAATCAGGAATAGTAAAACAATCTCGGGGTGGCAGCAAAACTCAAATAATCATAGTTGTGGCAAGTTGTTATCTATTTAAGAAAATACATGAGTTTAATAGCGATCAGCATTCTTGTTACTTCTACTAAGCATGTGCTGTAGTTAGATACAGTACCAGTAATCATAAGTAATACGTTACTTACTACAAATTTGTCAGGTACGCTGTGTAATAAGGTCTGGGACTTCTTCCCAGATCTTCCCAGAGTAAGGTTTTTGCCATGGTTTTCCCTTACTCCGTGGCCATTGATTTTATATAAGTATATTATATATAATCAGTGTCCTTGGCGAATGCTGGGAGATAACGAAAGTCGTTCCATGGGCGCATTTAATAATAACTGATAGCTGACAGATTTACAGTAGACTCGCGATTATTAACTAATCACATTTGATATATTTTATCATTTCTCAAAAGTAGTATTCATATGGTCGCGAGGCTACTGTATTATATTTTTGTTATTAAAAATCATAGGGAAATTATTTAGTTAGAGTAGTATCATTTCAATTGTTATGGAACCCATTTAGTACTTAGAATAGGTAGCCTCGTGTAGTACCTTTTCAGGTGGAGCACGGGGTTAGGATGATTTGTAACAATTTAGTTTTCATAAATAAAGTGTGTAATAGCCGTTAATAATAAAAGCACTATTTACAGTAACAATTTGCATTCAGGAAACTGGGTTTAGTTGCAGGTTTTAATTAACGAGAATAGTTGCAAGTAAAACTTTATCTACTGTAAATAATTTTTTATCAAGTAAACACTTTACTTAGCCCATTGTTCTCAGTGTAGAGGAATTACCTCCCAGTGAGACACTCTGTATGCTATAACATTCCTAACAGAATATCCTACAGCCACAAATACATACAAGACCAGCAAGCAAATTGAATACACTACATCATTAATATCCGGACCCATCAAGGGGTAATGAGACAATGATGATCAACTCTTAATGAGGCTGCCTTTAATCAATTTATTAATTAATGAGTCCACAAATTAATTTTCCCAAAACCAGCTTCTATAATCTTCTTCATCATATATTAGACAATTAGAAAATTGTCAAGTCAAGCCATCAGGTATACCGTTGAGTTGAACGAAAGAAATTATAGCTGCAACAGCGCCATCTGTTAGATGAAATACGCGCCATATACATATAATAATTGTTTCACGATTTATCTTTGCGAAATACTCGAATAATTAATGCAAAATCGATTTCGTTCGAGGCGTTAACCGAGACTCTGTCTCTTTTGGGACATACATACGGATTTAAGTAGGCTTAAATACCCGACCTGAGAGCCGAAATAAATGACGTTTAAATACGAAAAATGAACGACCAAAAAACAAAGGAAATTTACACCTACCTAATATATAAGGTATGATCTACGACTAACCCGTAGGTCTGACTCCGTTCCAGACCATCCGGATGGTTCTCATGTTAATATTAATTGAAAGTGCCAATCATAGTAATGAAACACGGGGGCTCACCACCGTCAGAGATGGACCTCTCTCGTCATCCGCACTCTCAGACCAATTATATCGGGTTAAATGGTTCACCCATCAACGTTCGGATGCTCTCTGTGTATGTATTTTGCTTTAAAGCGTTGCTGCGCGTAGAAACAATGGATTTTGTTGTGGTTAATGGCGTCACGGTTATAAGTCTCAACAACAGAGATTTGAAGAAGGCTAAAATGTATACGCTGAAGGAAGGACTAAGGTTAAGACAATGTTGTATTTGTAATGTTATAGTAACCAAAATTATTCGCAATTGATCGATGCAATCATGATATGAATTAACCTTTTTCCATATGCAATTCCTTGCACCTTTCTTAAACACTTGTCCTGATCTCATACTTGAAGTTACCCAAATGGCATATAATATACCGCACGAATCATCTCTACTACAGACACAAGCAAGTGTGCCATATACACAGAGATTCAAAATGATTGTCAATTCCGCTCCTATAGATAGTAACAGGGTGTAGGTATATGCCGCGTGTTTGTAATGAAGGTTTGAACTAAGCCAGTGTTGGAACATAAGAAAGTAAACGGATCTGTCATAAATAAGGAAAACGTAACCTATATTTGAACTCGCATTATATAAACGACTATGGATTGGTGTTTCTGCTTGTAAAAATTAAATGTAATTAATTTAACTTTACTAAATTATGATTTTACAATTCAGTACTAACTGGTGTTTAACTAAATTTATTTATTACTTTAAATTATAACATACAATTAGTATAATTATTAAGTGACAAAACTGCATCTCTCAGTTCTTCTATGGTATGCATGCGGTGATTTCTATAGATCCTATTTTTTAGATAGCCGAACATGAAGTAATCTAATGGGGTTAGATCAGGCGATCTTGGTGGCCATCTTTGTGCTCTAACGACCCTGTCAGCAAAAAACTGTTAAAGATATTGGCAGGGTTTGTCGAGCAGTATGTGCTGGAGCATTATCGTGCTGAAAATAACCTGCTTCAAGCTCATTTTCTTGTAACTCTGCAATAAACAATGCCAACATCTGTTGGTAACGTTGGGCTGTTACAGTTTCCTCGAAGAAAATTGGCCCTATTATTCGTTGCCTGGACATAGCTAACCAACTCTAACTTTTACGGATGCAATTGCGTTTCTCGAAATTCGTGTGGATTTTCGGCAGACCAGATACAATAGTTTTGTAAATTGATATAGTCTGTTAGATAAAACCAGGCTTCATCCGAGAAAAATGATTTGTTTAGCAAGTCATCGTCCCTTAAATTATTATTAAACCAATGACAATATTCCAATCGCCTATCGTGATCTAATGGTAATAATTCCTGTATCGTAGAAACTTTATAGGGATGAATATGTAACTTTCTTTTGACAGCTCATTGCGCTGAAGTGTATGATAAGCCTATAAAATTATAAAATGTAATAAACTATTTCACTTAATTGATTTTTTACCTGTTTGTTGAGCTATTACCACAGATAGATTCTCTTATTTTCTTACAGTATTCAGAAATACTATTGTTGGTGATATTAGATGTAAATATAAACGATTTGAAAAAAAATTATAAGATAAATAATCGAAAGATACTACAACACGCACGCCAATGTCGCTAAATGTCAAGAAAATTCATTTAATGTATGAAATTTGTTGTAGCTAACTTCGCTCATTAAATTGGTAATAAGTATAGATAAATTTCTCCGAAAAACAGTTTTTTTCTTACGACAATCATTTTGAATCACATGGTATAACAGAGTGTGGCACGATAAATGTTAGCGATGTACAGGGTGTTAGGTAAACATGCGGTAAACATTCAAGAGATTATTCCTTGGCTTATTCTAAGAATATTTTGTCTTATGATCATTTTTGAAAAACCCCTTTGTTTCGAAGATACAGGGCGAATAAAATTTGTGACAGCCATATTCGATATTCGATGAAATTGTTAATGTAAATAAAAGTATGGTGTACGCCAATGTGTTTATCAAGTACAAAAAATTGTTTTCAATGCGTTGTTATTTTTTCTATCTCGATCACATGAAACGGCTGTTTTATCTAGTAGTGGATTTCATTTGAATACGTCTCATCGGTCGCATTTGTTTAGATTGAGTGTCGTTTGTCTGTTTGACGTGTCTTTAATAGTTAGTGAAATCCTCTATCATGATGTATACGAACGCCGAGATGACTGACATGCATTTCGTGTATGGACTTGCTGATGGCAACTCATTAGAAGCTAGACGATTGTACATTGAACGATTTTCTGCCCGTAATGCCCCCGACCGAAAAATCATCGAAACCATTCAACGATATCTTCGTGAAACAGGCTCAATGAAACGAAGTGGGGGGCCAGGAAGATCAATGACTGCAAAAACGGTACAATTGGAACAGAATGTGCTGGAGATGAGTTCTACGCGAAAAATTGCAAATACTTTGAATGTAAGTCATGGGACAGTT
Source organism: Protaetia brevitarsis (assembly GCA_004143645.1). Taxonomy (NCBI): domain Eukaryota; kingdom Metazoa; phylum Arthropoda; class Insecta; order Coleoptera; family Scarabaeidae; genus Protaetia; species Protaetia brevitarsis. Next base: position 271,037 of record RXPK01000102.1, read on the forward strand.
TGGAAAATTTTTAAGGACTATTTGTTGTATCCATACCACATTCAACGCGTTCAGGGCACTACTACCTGCTGATTGCACTATGTCAATGGATATTGCTAACATTAGTTCGCATCCCTCTAGCCAGTTTCTCAAGAAATGCAATAAGGAATTTTCGTAATAACCATGTGTGGGCAGATGAAAATCCGCATGAGGCATTTGAAGATCGTTTTCAACATCAGTTCTCGTTGAATGTTTGGGTTGGAATTGTGGGTGATTATCTAATTGGATCGGTATTTCTACCAGGAAGACTTACTGGCGTGGTGTACCGCAACTTTTTGGAAGCAACGCTGTCTGAATTTCTGGAGGATGTACCATACGCGACAAGAATTACAATGTGGTTTATGCACGATGGTGCACCACCACATTTCAGTTTGGTTGCTCGTAATTTTTTAACAGCAACATACGGAGATCGCTGGATTAGTCGAGGTGAGCCACACGCATGGCCTGCTCGATCCCCAGACTTAAACCCCCTAGATTATTTCTTCTGAGGATCTCTGAAGTCTATAGTTTGGACGATTTGCGAAATCGGATAATTGCTGAGTGTAACTCAATTAGAAACGACCCTGATGGGTTTGAAAAAGTTCGATAGTCAATGACGAGAAAATTGAATGCCTGTATCCAGGCTCGAGGAAGCCATTTCAAACATTTATTGTAGATTGAGCAACTTTATGTGTACTTTTTGATAGTAAAATATTGTTACTGTCGCAAATCTTGTTCGTCCTGTATCTTCGAAACAAAGGGGTTTTTCAAAAATCATCATAGAACAAAATATTCTTAGAATAGGCCAAGGAATAACCCCTTGAATTTTTGCCGCATGTTTACCTAACACCCTGTATATATGGAAAATTGTTCATGAGATTTCGGTTATACAAGGTGTTACCACTAACTTTCTTATTTTAAATGCAACACTCTGTATATTTTTATATTTTTGAATTACCATTAAAATAGTAGTTAAAATCTGTGTAAGGATCCCTATACCGAAATTCATTTATTTTCGAGATATTTAGATTATTTGCAGAAAAGTAACATTTGCAGCCCTTATCAAAATGTTAATATTTCATATGCGCTTCGACTTTCCTTCAATCCACTTGGCGTACTTATGCACTGAAGGTAAATGTATTAAGATGGCGCATAAAAATTATTATATATATTAGTTCTGAAAAATGCGAAAAAGTTTAAAAAGTTTCCTCAACTTTTTCAACATTAGGAACAATCTGATCACGTGAAAGATCCAAATGTCTCTGTCCGGTTAGTGCATCATAAATGAAAAAAGGATCAATATTACGGTTCCTGAAAATACCAGCCCAAACGTTTAATTTTTGCGGATATTGTTATGCGTTGTTAGCACCCAACGTTATTTTACTGACAGAATGATGTTGGATGATGCAAGTTTACCAAATCGGTAACATGTAATGTGTTCTTTGAACCTGGTTGCGATCGCACGCTTTGTTTGTCCAATGTAAAATTTATCATACCCGCTACAATCGATTTTGTAAATGCCGGATCTTTCTTTGAGATGAGGTTTATCTTTCGCATTACCTGAAATATTTCTAATTTATGCCGCGAGGAAAAACAAATGGTTCTTTAAAAATATTATCTAGAACTTTTGAAATATGCTTTAAAGGTAATTTAACAAAGTTTCTTTACGCTCCGGACTGCATCTATAGAAAAGTAACCCTTATAAGATCGCTACCTTTTTAACTGACTTACTTATTAACAATATATTAAACAACTTAGTAGATTAATCATTATTCGTTTTCTGAATGTAGATTAGGGTGTTATTTTGTCGAATGTTTTTATATGAAATATTAAAGATTTCGACAGTATTATTAAAGTTTTATTTTTAATATTAATCGAATTTCTCGCATACAAATCTACAGGTATTTATATATACAGATGACGCTTTTTCGTAGAGTCGCACAGTGGGGGCAAATCTCAAAATCCTGGCCAAAAGCCGAAAACGTTTTCAAATTTGGGTGAAGTTTAATATTCTGAGGCTTTCGGGGTCAATGATTAAGCATCAAAGATCAAAATTTTAAAAACAAATTTGGCGGAAACATTATGGTTAAAAATTTATTTAAAAATCTATTGGATTTAGATGTAATTCCCAGATTAAAGGGGTCGCTGATTACAAATCTAAAATAAAAATTTAAATGGCAAATTCAAAATAGCTGACTTCTATAGCGAAAAGTTATTATTTCAGTTTTCCTTTCACAACAGCTAGGTGAACTTTTAATGGATATTTCATGTGATCCTAATATAAAAAAATTGTGATCAAAAGAAGTCGAGATACTTGCCCTAGGTTTTTCGAATATTTTTGTGTAGTTGAACTACCAAGGTAAGTTTGGCTTGAATATACAGTGTGTTAAAAAAAGGTTGTCGGATATTTTACCCAATTATAGTACTGGTGGAAATAAACAAAAAAGTCTTAGTCAACATGGGTCCGCAATTCAACTGTTTTTGACATATAGTCGATTGCATTTTAAAATAAAAAAAAACATTTTTCGGTTTTGAGAATAGTTCCCTTTGTCAAACAACTGATTGTGACTTAAAATTAGTTCTGTCAGACATCTGTCATCAGATTATTTATCATTTGCGTCAATTTTTTTTGTTCTCAAATTATGCATAACTACACAAATGCAGAAATGGCCGATATGCATTTTATGTATGGTCGTGCGAATGGTAATGCCACTGAAGCACGGCGTATGTTACCGAAGAATTTCCAATCGGTTATTATCGAGTGATAAGATTTTCTCAAGACTTCATATCGGCTGTCCGAAACTGGTTCATTTAAAATTAATGGTGGTTCTGGTAGACCTAGATCAGTTTTCTTCTCCCGCAGTAGAATGAGATATTTTGAGACGGGTAGAAGACAACCCAATATTAGCACCCGAAGACTTGCCGCAGAACTGAACGTCAGTCATCCTCTCATTTGGAGAATTCTGCGGGAACAGCAGCTCTATCCCTACCACATTCAACGCGTGCTAGTTCTTGCTGCTCACGATTATGATGCACAGAGGGTTTTTTGTCATTGGGTTTTACGAAAGCTGGCAGAAACTCCTAATTTTGCGACTCAGATTTTATTTAGTGACGAGGCTGGGTTTACAAGAGACGGAATATTCAATTTTCATAACAATCACGTCTGGGCAGATGAAAATCCCCATGCTATTGTTGAACTGCATCACCAAAACCGTTTTTCGCTAAATGTTTGGCTTGCTATTTTTGGAGACTGTTTAATTGGTCCAGTATTTCTCCCTAATCGTTTAACGGAACAAGTATACTTGGATTTTTTAAGAAATGAATTACCCGTTTTGTTGGAAGACGTGCCACTTTTTAACAGATTAAATATGTGGTTTATGCACGATGGAGCTCCCGCGCATTTTTCCATCGTAGTTAGAAATTTCTTAAATCAAGATTACAACGAGAGATGGATAGGACGGGGTGGACCAAGTGCCTGGCCTCCTAGGTCCCCTGACCTGACACCTCTAGACTTCTATGTTTGGGGGCATCTAAAACAATTAGTGTACGTACGATCTGTAAACAATTTGGAAGAACTCAGGCAACGAATCGTAAATTGTTGCGAGGAAATTCGGAGGACTCCAGGAAGATTGCGTCGATCTTTCATAAGAAGGTGTGAAGCGTGCTTAGAAATGAACGGTGGACATGTAGAACAATTTCTTTAGTTTTACTTTAAATAAACATTTGTTTAATTTACATTGCGATCAGAATTTTTTTGAAAATTTTTATCCTACTAAAACAATATGCAATCGACTATATGTCAAAAACAGTTGAATTGCGGACCCATGTTGACTAAGACTTTTTTGTTTATTTCCACCAATACTACAATTGGGTAAAATAACCGACAACCTTTTTTTAACACACTGTATAGTCGACCAAGTGGCAGGCTGGATTTGATTTACGTGTGGGTATAGCAAAATAATCATTCAAAATCGTTTGAAAACAGTTGTTGACATATTCTTTATGTAATGTAATTATGTACTTAATCATCTAAGCAACTGCTGGGTTTTTCAATCTTCAACTTTTGACCAGCTTTCTGGGGATCTGGACTCACTGTGCGTAGCTCCCTCGAGTTCTCAGTCATAACGACACAGATACTGAATCGTTTCGACCAGAGTTCCATTACCGCATTGGTTGTAGTAACATAATTCAGCTATCCCGTTCCTGAAAGACAATGTATACTTCTTCCGTATTTGTTCTCTATCTATTAAACACTGAATCAAATCGGCCAAAACCAGCGACACCCAAACACGTTCCGTAGAATGCATTTTATCTAAAAGAATAAGTTCAGGACATTCAATCAGAAGCGATGCGTCACATTCTCACCGTCGACAAGCATAGGTAACATTAAGTCTATGTTGATTTTCTTATATTTCTCCATCACCAGCATACCCAAAGGCATATTGAAGACCAATGGATTATTATTCGTGAAGAAAACCTGTAACAACAAGAAAAAAAGGTATTTTGGTTTTAAATAAATAGCGTGACATTCAGAGAAATTTCTTAAAAAAAAAATTATTTCGCCTCATTTGGTGAAAAAAAGTGTCATTAAGAGAAGTTACCCCAGTGACCAACTATATTTATTTCATATTTTATAAATATTTAAAAAATATTATTATCTTTCTTGAATATTAGTTATATTAATATAATATGCATAAAATATATTATAGAAAATATATTAGGAAAACATTTAAAATATATATATGTTATGTAGCATTAAACCTCTGCAAGAATATTTTGCTTTGTATTTCTGTAAATATTTATTTCATATAAAAAAAAGATTAAATTTTTGCTTTTGTACATTTGGTGCGTAGGACGAATAATATAAAATGGGTAAAATATGTATACATATTAAGTAGGTATGTACTTATTTAAAATGATAGTTTAAAGATTAAATTAGATAATATATATCTAATATGATTTAATTAGTATCTAAGTTGAGCGCTGTAACTTTTCTATTAATATATCTGCGTTTTGTATTATATTATTTGTAATATTTGTAAGTTGCGAACGTCAACACAACACCTCTATTCATTACGGTGCTGGTGTTATATGATTTAGTATTGTTTATGCGTCTATGGACTAGGTACATAGAATGCATACGCGCACCTATGTATCATCAACGTTTTCATTCGTTTGTCCGTTACATGTTATAGTTTATAATAGTATACGATTAGGGTAGATTAGGATTAACTGTGTAATTAATTGTTGCGGAGTGTATTTTAGTTTTTGTGGTGACTACGAGGTAAGCAAAACTTTGAACATGTCATGGCATTTATAAGATAATTGGAATGCTCAATATCGCTATGTACAGAAATCGTTTAATAATATAATTGTAGGAATTTTATGCATCATATATGTACTGCATCTACCAGATAAATTGCTAGTTGATTTGCTTAAGAGATTCATCTCGGTAGATAAGCGTCATAACCTCAAGTAGAGGTTGGAATACGTTGTGTTGTTTTTGTGTTTGTACGTAGAATGTTTTCAAACATTATTAAATAAAGTAAAAATAAGTATCGTAAGTATTAGAATGTAGCTACCACTCCAATTATTGTAAATGCTCCAAATGTATTAGTAGGTGTTGATAATGTTGTACGATGTTTTATTCATGGTATGATCCAATACAATTGGCATTGTTTTAGAGGCCACAAGGAAACGCCATGAGAGCGCCACTACCGAATATATGAAAAAAACCATAGGGTTGTACCTGGCACCAGCCAAGGCTAGACTTAAAAATGAGTATTTTTCATTTTTATTGGCTTATTCAAATAAAATGATAATAAATATGTTTTTTTTTTATTTAGAACACTTCAATTAAAAAATAGTGATTAATTTGATAAACCTACAGTATGCCTTAAAAGATGCCAGAATTATTGATTATTAACTTGTATGGTGAGTGTGAAAAAACAAGTTCTTGCCTTTTAGACAACTCTATGTATGTTTCAACTTTTCGTTTTTTATCGACGCTATACATTCTAAATAACCAAGAACAATTTTAGTTCATTTTGACAAATTAAATAGATTGCATAAAAAATCTCAATTTTCATATAAATATTTTACAAATATTTTGGAAAAAATATAGCGCTTACATTAATTTTAAAATATGGAATAAATATTTTAATTGAATATTTTATCTATATTTAGAAAAAAATATGAAAAATATATTCAGAAACCTCTCACGAAAAATATTTATAAAATATATTTTTAAAAATATCTATGTAATATTTCTGGCTGTTAGGGTATATTTAAGATTTATATTATACAGGCTAGGCGATTTATATACGAAAAGTGGTAACATATTTTCAATTTCTTTTGGTTAAGGATTATACAGGTTCAAAAGGACCACATTTCAAAATTATTTTGTAAAGTATACAGGGTGACTCAAAGAAAAATTACACACCAAAGTTGTGAAAAATTAAATGGAACACCTGTATATTGTGACATATTTTGATAATACAGACTAAATAAAGACAATTTGGGGTTAGGTTTCTTATATCTAACTCAACTCGTTTACGAGATAATTATAAATAAACTATTCTTCAAAATGTAGAGCAAAATTTTAAGAGGCATGCCTGTCATGCATATTTAAGCTAGATATTTTAAACTGTATTTATTTTTTAACTAAAGCATTACACTTGATAATAAAATAAAAGTAATGCAAAAAAAAATTATACAAAGTGAGCAAAAACATGCTTTTAATTTTCTCTATCTTTAAAGGCAAGTAACTTTCTTATTTTAAATAGAACACCCTGTATTTATTACCTTATTTAGATTCTAATTTTAACGGTATTTAAGATTGTATTAATGCTTCCTATACCTATCTGTTATAGTTTCTTAGTAATTCTAGAATTTTCTATTTCAAATATTAATTTTGCAATCTTCAGAAGTATGTTTTTTCCTACTTCCAGAGCACTTGTATATTGAGAAATATTTTTAGGTTATGCGGTAAAATTTTTGTAGAGACGATTTCTGCCAAATATATGAAAAATAAAAAATTATTGTGCCATGAAAAATAAGAAGATTTTTTTGCTTCAATGTAAAGACAAGGGTTTGCAACACCGCTTCCTCAATTTTAAAACACACAACATATCAAGTTTGAAAACAGCAAGTTAAGCAAAAAATTTACTCAAACAGTAAAAAATTTTAAATTTACAATCTTAACCTATCTCATAATAGGTATAACTTACAATATAAATTTAATTTCAAAATTAACCTCTAAATTACAAAACACGTTACATTCCTTAATTAGTAATGAAGGATTTTAACCAATTTCATAATTTTTTAAAACAACAAACAGAAAACTACCTTCTTCAGATTAAATACAAACAACAAAATAAAATTAAGAAACTTGAAAACAGAATACTTAAGAACAAAAATATAATTAATCAAAGTGAGGACAGCTGGATTGAAAACCTAACTGACAATTGAATTCCTGACAATGTCGCGGGCTTGCTCAGCCTGGTTCCAAATTTTTGCATACCATACAATTCTAATAATAAAAAAGACATCCCTATTAATAATATTGTGGCAAATATTGAATCTGCGATAACCACCTTTCAAGAAAATAATAAAACGCAAATTAGAAGCAAAATAACAAATACAATAAATAATTTTATGAATTCATCAAGAAATGATTCAGATTACAATCAAAAACTTATTCAAAAACAAATTAACCTAACAAAACGATTCAAAAAAGACAATCCTAATATTTTAATAGCCAAAGCAGATAAAAGTAATAAAACTGTCATTATCAACAAACACGACTATGAAAAAAAGATGCTAGACATTCTAAATGATACAACAACATATTTCAATCATTAAAAAAGATCCTACCCAAAAATATTAAAAACAAGGAAATGAATTAGTTAGTCAATGGGAAAAAAAAGGTTATATATCTACAGAACAAGCAAAAAACTTAAAAATCCACAATGCACATACACCTAAAATATACGGTCTCCCTAAACTCCACAAAAAAAAAAATGTCACACTTAGGCCAATAGTTTCATACATCCACAGTCCTTTTTATAATATATCAAAATATCTTGCCAATTCAATCTCAAATATAATTAATAATAACGAATATTATTTAAAAAACTCATTTGATTTAAAAAAAATTATTGACAATACAGATATAAAAAATAATGACAAATTAGTTTCTCTTGATGTAGTCTCTATGTACACCAATATTCCAGTTGATTACGCTTTAAATATTATAAGAAAAAATTGGAAGAAACTTCAACCACATACTGAATTACCGTTAGATGAATTTTTAAACGCATTTGAAGTCACTCTGTCAACAACCTATTTCTCGTTTCAAAATAAATTTTACAAAACAAATATTTGGCTACGCAATGGGCTCACCCATATCAAGCACAATAGCCCAATTAGTACTTGAAGATCTCGAAAGAATATTACCAATTAATTACCAATTTAGATTTTAAACCAACGTTTTATAAAAGATATGTAGACGATTGTTTAGCTTGTATTCCGAAAGACAAGATCACAAAAGTTCATCAGTTCTTTAACGAATTTCATCCCAAATTACAATTCACACTCGAAATAGAAAAAAATCAAAGTTTAAACTATTTAGATCTTACCTTGATTCGAGAAAATAATAAAATTTTGACAAAATTATATGATAAACCAACATTTTATGGTCGTTATTTAAATTTTCATTCTGCCCAACCTTTTAGTTACAAAAAAAAATGTTATGTCTGCCTTAGTTAATAGAGCCATTGTATTAACCAATCCAAAATATAGAAAAATGTATTAAACACAGTAAAAATTAATTTACAAAAAAATAACTATCCTTTACCGTTAATTCAAAAAAACCATTAAAAATAAAATACATCAACACTATCAAAATAATCTTACTGTTTAAAAAAAAAAAACATAATAAACACAGGTCATACCTTCAATTTCAATAGTACAACAATTTTAAATAAGGAAAGAAATTATAAAGCGCGATGCATATTAGAAATGATTCAAATAAACAAACATAAAAACTCAATAAATGATAAAACAGAAATAGAAAGTTTATCTAAAATTTATGCACCCATCATTTAAATACCACTTTTCGCTGTTACTATACAGGGTATTCCACGTAACTGGTTCATTAAAAGTTTATGATGTTCTATTATTTACTTATATTTGAGATTTTGGCACCAGTATCTGTTCGATTGGAACTATAAATGCAAAAATACTTTAAAACCAAAATATCACGTCCGGTGAACCGGAAATGGATGTCAACTTTGTTATTTTAAAATAGAATGATATAATTTTTTATTCATTTTTGGATTCTACAACTATAAATACGTCAGTTTTCATTAGCTATTCCTATAGCTACATGTTGCCGTTTTGAGTTATTTAAGTTTTTCTTTTTTTTTTAGTCATAATCATTGCGTCATTGAGAAATTAATATCTCGGTTAATACTGCAAGTAGATACTCCAAATTTGCTATGTTATGAATGTAGATATTACTCTAAGAAACGGTAAGCACGCTTTACATTCTAACATACAGGGTGTTCAAAACTGAGGAACAAAGTGACATATTTTCAAATACAGAAAACCCAATTTTTTTAAATAGAACACCCTGTATTTTAATTCGGAATTAGGAAGTAAATATCATCCCCTATCACTTTATGTGAGCATTCCCTATACCTATTTTTAATAGATTTTGAGATATGAGCGACTTTTCGTTAAACAGGCTAAGTAGCCCTATCTTTAAATGTTTGTAGCTGGCTCTGAAATGGATTCACGTCAAATTCATGTATTATTTTTGAATAACCATACAAGAAGGTCTGTTCGAATAGTCATTTCTATTAATATTGCGTTGTACGAAAGTGTAATTACAATGATATACATAAACACTTTTGGTTAGTCAATGAATTTGACATTAATCCTATTCAGAGCCAGCTACAAACACGCAAAGATAGGGCTACTTAGTCTGTTTAACAAAAAGTCGCTCATATCTCAAAATCTATTAAAGATAGGTATAGGGAATGCTCATACAAAGCGATAGGGGATGATATTTACTTCCTAATTCATTTGAAAATATGTCACTTTGTTCCTCAGTTTTGAACACCCTGTATGTATAGAATGTAAAGCGTGCTTGCCGTTTCTTAGAGTAATATCTACATTCATAACATAGCAAATTTGGAGTATCTACTTGCAGTAATTAACCGAGATATTAATTTCTCAATGACGCAATGATTATGACTAAAAAAAGAAAACTTAAATAACTCAAAACGGCAACATGTAGCTATAGGAATAGCTAATGAAAACTGACGTATTTATAGTTGTAGAATCCAAAAATGAATAAAAAAATATAATCATTCTATTTAAAATAACAAGTGACATCCATTTCCGGTCAACCGGAAGTGATATTTTGGTTAAGGTATTTTACATTTGTAGTTCCAATCGAACAGATACTGGTGCCAAAATTTCAAATATAAGTAAATAATAGAACATCATAAACTTTTAATGAACCCGTTACGTGGAATACCCTGTATATGTACATTGACAATAACAATTTTTTTAAAATAAACAGTAAAAAAAGCCCATCGCTGAGCGTGCCTTGCGTGTTGTTTTGAATATAAACTTCGGCACTTTAAATGTAATATGATTCACAACCAGTTAATAATTGTATGTGATGTTAGTATTGTTTTAAAAATGTAAATTTTAAAGTAATTTTAAAATATTTTGTGTCGTCTTTAAATGTTGTAAGTATACACATCAGCTATAGAATTTAAAAATTTTAATAATTCACACTGTTATTAATTATAGATAGAAAATTAAATTCTATTTAAAAAATTTCTGAAGAAGACAATAATAATAAAACTTGTCGAAACGACAAAGAATGCTTTAATTTGTGAAAAATATTTAATTCACTTTTAAACAAAAAAGCCGCTACTTCAAGAAAAAAGAAGAAACATAATTTGACATTATCGGCTAAGAACAATTCCATCAAAATGAAAAATAGAGCTGTACCCAAAGAACCAGTCTTAGTTGTTAAATTTGTCCCAGCCTATACGTGTGGGACACCGTGCATATCTCCCATAACCACTACAGCACAATACTCTCAACTCGAAATGAGGTAAAATGTAAAAACTGACGTACCCTTAGGCGAAGGCCGTAAGTATGGGTTGCCGGCCCTTGGCGATTTTCGGGTGAATACTTGGGGCATTTGTTTGATCCCCTGGAAGTGGCCTACAGTCAAATTTTCTTCGAGAAAAACATATTTTTTTTGAAAATCTTTGTTTCGTGATTGGATTGTTTGATCGGAATTTAAAGAACAGTAAATATGCAGTTTTTTTTGGAGACCATCAGGAAAGAAAAGGGTTTCCGTCAATAACGTGATGAATTTTTTTTTTTGACAAAATAGCCGTTTTGATACAATCACCACATTTTTACATTTGGAATATCTTCTCTCGCCACCAGCAACAGTAACTGGTAATGTCAAAAATATTCTCATGGTTATAACTAAATTTAGAAAGAAATATATAATATTGTTAGAAAGGAAATAATTGAAGATTTCCGACGCTTTCATGGGATCACTCGAAAATAAATGAATATTCTTTAACTTGTTGAATAATTCTTCTCGTGATACATCAGATTTATTTATTTTTATGTCGCGTAACATGTTTTCCAAATTCATACATTTTGCTGATCTATTCGACTTATCTAATTTTAAAAAGTCTGTGAAATCATCATTAAGAAATCAAATATTTCACAATTGTTTTTCAATTTCTCAAATCTTTCATTTACTCCCATCGAGGATAACAAAAATAAAAATTTATTTTAAATATTTCTTCAGTATTTGTCGGATTTTCATCTTTACTTTCGTAACTAAATATTAATTTTTTTTCTTTGTGGCCTCACAGGATTCATTGATGGAAGGTAAGGATTGTATACCGGTTTATCAGTTAACCGGTAAATTGACCAAAAAACGTTCGGTAAATTAGAAAAAGTCGGTAATGATAGATGTTTTTTGTTTAATTTTGATTTAAACTTTTATGAGATTGAAAGCCGCTGTAATGTCCTAAAACCCTAGAATATAGAATATAGAAAAGAAACTTACAAAAATTTTTGATTATACGTTTCTAATACAAAATCAAAAAACCTCTATTCCTTCGAGTTATTCAGAAACAGAAGGAATCAAAAAATTCTCAACAAAAAAGCAAAACATTGAAAAAAACTCGTGTAGAAATTAAAAAAAAAAGTCTCAAACGAGATGGATAACGAAAAACAACGCAAAGAAGAGCAAGATTAATTTTCATTTGTTCCTACTTGTTTTGTCATCAAGTGCAATTTCAATTCTCTCATTTTATGGTTTTGTTGTGTGGATTTTATTTATCTCTCGAAAAAAGTTGAGTTAGCACATATAATTTATGCTCTGGAGTTTTTTAAGATTTTTAAAATTTTAAAATCGTTTTTTTTTTTTTCAAAAGATTTAATGTCTCATTTTTTAATATTTAAAAATAATAATATATAAGAACAACATTTCACGTATTTAAATTAATAGTAATTTTGAATACACCACATTATGAGAGGACATTAAAGGAACATTATTGTAAAATAATATTAGAATTTGAACCTTAAATATTTATTTTTTACTTCTAACAACTGTTTAAAATAATTAAATACAAATATTTATTACAAAATTCTAATATTTTTAATAATAATAATAATGTTTATTTGTGAGATACAATAAGTATTTACAGACGTCATGCTTACGTAAATATAAAATATGAAACAAAATTATTTCTTCCCCACTCTTAATTTCTTTATTTTGGGCGAATACATGTATGTCTAGGTCTTTTTTGTTGTGCACATTATGAAAGATTACAAATTTGGTTTTTTCAGCATTTAAATATAATTTATTATTGGAAAACCATGTTGTAACATTTTCCAATAATATGTTCGCTTTATTTTCGCTCTCAGTAATATTATCACCAGATACCACTGCATTGGTATCATCAGCATACATTGCTACGCGAAAATCAGAAAGAAAGCTGATCACATCATTAACAAAAATAATAATAAACAACACAGGGCCCAAAACGCTTCCCTGGGAACCCCCTTTTTAACAGGTAAATCAGACGACTTAATGTTATTCATACGGGTTTCGGTTTTATGTTTAACACTTACAAATTGAGTTTCTCTCATCTAGGTATGTTTTGAATCATTGAGCTAAAATCCCGCGGATGCCATACTGTTCTAATTTGGTGAACATCATATTATGATCCATACAGTCAAAAGCGCGACTTAAATCGCAAAATATTCCAAGTGGAAGTGTCAACTGCAGTCAACTCGATAGCCATGCTGATTGGCTATCAAAATATTATTTTCATCTAAGTGTGAAAGAAGTCTATTTAGTATAGCGTATTCGAAGACCTTTGAGAAACTTGGTGAAATTGCTACTTGTCGATAATTTTCAAAATTCCAGTTTCAAAAGATAAATTAATTAATGAATTAATAAGAAATTTTAGAGACAACATCTTCTACAGACTGAATAAAATATTTATTAAACAATTCCACTATTTCGTATGGATCGCTTACGTTATTCCCATTATTTTCTAAGGTAATATTTTCGTGTTTACTGTAATTACCTGTCATTTCATTTATAATAGCCCAAGCTGTATTTATTGAGTTGTATGATTCAGTTATTTTTTTTTGAATAAAAGTTGCGTTTCGTTTCCTGTAGTACTTTTCGATGCCTTTCTTTTTCCCGCGCATAAAACTCTTTAAGAACAGTAAATTTCTTTTGCAAAATATACAAATCATTGATGCTTTGACTTGAACGCTATCAATGGAAAAATAAAAACTAAAAAAAAAAAATTGATCACGTGATCGACGGAAATTGATTTTTTTTTCTGATGTCTCCGAAAAAATGCATATTTACGTTTTTTTTTACGTTCCGATCACGAAATAAAAAAATTCAAAGAAAATTTTGCTTTTTTTTACTCGAAGATCGTTCGATATCCAGAACGGAAAATTTGACTGGAGGCCTCTTCTAAAAGCCCCAATTTTCAGCCAAAAGGAAGGGGGTTAGAAGCAACCCATACTTACCTGCCTACCGTCTTTATTTTATACCATAAAATTGTTGTAGCGCAGATACATCGTATTCCGGCTTTTCACTTTCTCCATACACTCGAAATAGGTGTCGCAGATCAGATCAGGTTTCTTTTGTACATTGAAACCTATTTCTGCCGTCTCAGGATGACGTAACTTGCTTCTGAATTGGTGTAATGGATCGACATTTTCCCATATGTCTCTCCAGTTGTAGATGTACGGGCAGGCTGAAAACGGAGGAATACATTAATTACAATAATGTGGAAATTCGAAAAACATTAACACTTTGAAAATGCATGGAGATAGGACAGAAGAATCAGTGAAGGTTACAACTCAAGAGCATACTTCCCAGTTCATATGACATCACTTGTAAAGAATTTATTTCGAAAAAAGTATAGATATAGTAAACCCAAATGCAGGCATTACTATACAGCAAAAAGTCAAGTTGGAACCTTAAATTCAAAAAACCACCCCCTAAAGGGAACTTTGAACTTCGTGTACGGGGCTAATTATTATTTTATATTGATTATAAATACTTATATGTTAATAATAAATGCAACAACAGATAATATATTATATAATAATATATATATATATATATAATATATTACATAATAATATATTATCGACTATTCCGTTTTAACCACCTTCTATGTTGCTTTGCTGCGGTTAAATTATGAAAATTGAAAAGTCCGCTAGTTTTCGAGGGGGTATTTCACCCCTTAAAAAAATTATGCGTATTATACTTAAGTACTTTATTATATATTCCCATTTCCGAGTTTAGGATCACTCCTTGTAAACACCAATATCGCGTAGAAAATTACCTGCTTCATTTCCGGTAGTTAACCACGTCACTAGAATTAAACTCGAAATTATAATCCGAATCATGTTTCTTCTTAATACTAACGATTTGGAAAAATCGTTTTATAAGCAATTCCTCTTAATAATAGGTGCTTTATTTAACGATCAACTTACTCTGAGCACTGCTTACAAATGATAATTATAGAATACACCTGGACGCACCTACGACACTATACAGGGTGACCAAATCCCAAATGAAAAAAAAAAACTTATTTTAATTAATGATTTAATTTAAAATTTTTAAAGTTAAATAAATCACGAAAAAATGCCATCATGAGAAATCATCATAAGGATCACAATTAACTGTTTTTTTTGTTTGTTAAATCCATTATTTATAATAAACAAATAGACTGAATTCAAGTTTCATGTAGTTTTCCGACATATTCTAAAATGCAGCTCTATGACACTCATTTGAGAAGCTCACTCACTCGCTATAGTAACAATTTACACGTTGACAGACAGTGGCAGTTAGGTGGCTGTGTATAGATGGTTGTTAACTATTTATATAGTGCTATAAATACAGCTGGCGTATACAAAATTTTACTAAATTTGATCAATTACCAGAGGATTGGGAAACATTTAAGAAAAAGCAAAACTGGCTTAACCTAAAAATCATTTTTTCTAAAGAAATATTGTAGACATTAAATTTGTTTTAAATTGTAGCTTCGAATTGTTCGTTACTGACTCAATTTTCATATATTTCTACCTACTTTATGAACAAAATATAATAAATAATACATATACAAATTAATTTATAAACTTTTCTCGCCAAGAAAATCGCCAAGAAAATACCATCGTAAGATATTAGATACCCTGTATATTACACAATTTACATTTGTTTGAGATTTACGTAGGTAAATGTGGGATCCACATAACAATACTGCTGCTCTAAATCGATTTACCCACACAATACCATCGTTAAACGTTCACGTAAGCCATGATTGTTGATATTCTACAAAAAAAAATATTCAATTAAAAAGACGTTAAATACGATAAGAAATTTTCTGAACGATATTATCCTTATTTCATGCGCGATCAAAGCGCATTTTTACCATTCCTCTTACGTTATTAAAACAAATTTTGATATACAGGGTGATTCTCGATGTATGCGACAAACTTTAAGAGCTGATTCCTGAAGTTATTTTGATCATAAAAGTTCATATGAGTATATGTTCAAAACGGTTTGGTTTTAAAGTTATTGAATGTTTAATAATAAATTATGAACTATGACTAACACGATATAATATCACAGTTGGTTCTGCAAAAACTATTGTGTTGAGAGGGAATTGTTTATTTGTCATTTCAATATTTGTCAATAATTGTCAGAGTATTCATTCAGTTTATTGCCAGTTTCTGTTTTCTAAAATGAATTACACGAATGTTGAGATGCGTGATATGCATTTCGTTTACGGTCTTGCCAATGGAAATTCGCGTGCTGCTAGACGTCTTTATGAAGAACGATACCCGAACCGTATCATCCCGCATCATTCAATATTTGCCCGTCTTCACCGACGTCTTAGTGAAACGGAAAATTTTAAAAAACGGACGACTGATAACGGGCACCCATCTACAGTGAGAACTCCACAAGCTGAAGAAATGGTACTAAATGAAATTGAGGAACATCCTACTACAAGCACCAGAAAAATTGCGTTTGCTTTAAACATTAGTCAGGCCACAGTTTGGAGAATATTGAAAGATCAACTGTTGTATCCATATCACATTCAACGGGTGCAGATACTTTTGCTGGCAGATTTTCCGCAAAGAGTGGCTTTTTGTCAATGGATGCAACATAAAATCCTGACTATTTGGCAGAAATATTCTTCACCGACGAGGCTACTTTCTCTAGAAACGCGATTATTAATTTTCATAATAATCACATATGGGCCGAAGAAAATCCGCACGAACTAGTGAATGCCCCTCATCAACATCAATTCTCTGTCAATGTGTGGGCCGGAATTGTTAGAGATCACTTGATAGGTCCACATTTTTTACCGATGCGTTTAAATGGCGAGGTATACCGCAAATTTCTTGAAGAGGAGCTACCCCTACTGCTGGAAGAAGTTCCGTTATAATTAAGATTACAAATGTATTTTATGCATGACGGTGCTCCAGCGCATTTCAGTTTAGTTGCTCGCGAGTTTTTGGACAATACGTATCCAGATCGGTGGATAGGACGGGGAAGTCCACAACCGTGGCCTCCTCGATCTCCAGGCTTAAATTCTTTGGACTTTTTTCTCTGGGGTAACCTTAAATCATTAGTTTATACGACTCCCATTGAAAATGTCGATGAACTGAGAAATCGTATTATCGCAGCTTTTCAAACAATTCTAAATACCCCTGGTATTTTATTTAACGGACTCGCCAGTCAATACGACGGAGGATAGAAGCTTGTATTGCAGTTGGGGGCGGGTTTTCAACAGTTAGTATAAGTTAATTTTGTTTTACTAATTATTTTGTTAATTTATAATAAAAACATTAATTATGTTAACTTACTATTAAACATTGTACAACTTTAGAACTAAGCGATTTTGGACATATGTTCTTATGAACTTTTATGATCAAAATAATCCCAGGAATCAACGCTTAGAGTTTGTCGCATATATTGAGAATCACCCTGTATATCTGTACTTTTGTTTGTGATGTCAAGTAATAAATGTGATTATGCGGAGAAGTGGCTAAAATTCTAACCCAAGACGTTTACATAGCCAGTCTAATTACGATTTTTCTCGATAGTTCGTTATAACTTATAAACGTACAATGTATTATAGTCTACGCATTCACTTGTTCCGTCTGTCAAAATTGAGCGATGTCCATTTTTTTTTTCTCGCAGCCTTCTCAAGGCGAACCTCCGAGTCAGTCCTATTAAATTAAAAATTCATATTTGTTTGAAATTGTAGTCATCTTGATGTAAATGAGGTAATGCTACCCGGGTCTACTATATTTCACGGAGCTGTCAGTGGACATATACATATATATACGTACGCGGGGTATACACATAATAAGTTGGTATACCTGTGGCCGCCTCGAGAGCGCCTTTAAGCAATTATCTAATTAAAATTAATGTCCGTTTAAGACCCGAACTCATCAGAGACCGGAGCCCACGGACTAAATTAATCATGGAGTAATCGAGTTGCCTGTTGATGGATATTTTTAATTTAATAAATAATGAGAAATATATTAAGGTCTAGTTAGCAGGTGTACAAAAAAGGCCGAGTCAGGTTTTCGGGACTCTAAAAACTGTACCTTTGTGGTAAAACAGATACAGGCGCATAGGTCACGTACATACATTACCAAATAACAGCAGTGCCACATATTTTTGCTGAAAAACTCTCTCGAGTTTTGTTTTAAATTATTAGTAATTGATTTTCTTTTGTGAAAGTCATGTTTATTTCGAGATGTGTATCATCAATATCATAATAAAATCAATACTAACATAGACACAGTTCTGTGGAATAAACTCACGTAAAGATGTGGGAAGTATTTTACGGAGAACAATTTAGTAAGGAGGTAATCTTCTTCATTCTTATCAACTGTGGTATTTTCTCGAGTAACATAAGTGTATAAGGAAAATAAAACAGAAAAAAAAATAAGTTTATTATGATACGGTACATCCGCCTCGATCGCAAAACCGATTTTTCACTTATCTCACATACTATCTACACGAATTTCAAAAAAAAAATCTCAACTAACAAAGCTATGTGATCATTCCAGGAGTTTATACTAACCCTGTATAAGAAACATAGAATAATCACTAATCCGGATTTTCTTCCGAAACCCGTTGCTGTATTTACGATATCAATTAAGAACCGGTAACAATTTTCTTTCTTGTAGTTACTGAGTGCACTCGGAACACATATCAATGGAACTTTGCATCTCTACTTTGCACATCAAACACAAATTAACAATTGAATAAACTCATGTAAAGATGTGGGAAGTATTTTACGGAAAACAATTTAGTAAGGAGGTAATCTTCTTCATTCTTATCAACTATGGTATCTTCTCCAGTAATGTAAGTGCATAAGGAAATAAAACAAAACAGAAAAAAAAACAATAATTTTATTATGATACGGTACATCTGCCCCGATCACAAAACCGATTTTTCATTAATTTCAATATCTATCTATACGAATTTCAAAAAAAAATCTCAACTAACAAAGCTATGTGATCATTCCAGGAGTTTATACTAACCCTGTATAAGAAACATAGAATAACCACTCATCCAGATTTTTTTTTCCGAAACGCTTTGCTGTATCTACGATATCAATTAAGAACCGGTAACAATTTTCTTTCTTGTAGTTACTGAGTGCACTCGGAACACATATCAAAGGAACTTTGCGTCTCTACATTGCACATCAAACACAAATTAACAATTGAATAAACTCACGTAAAGATTTGCGAAGAATTTAACGAAAAACAATTTAGTAAGAAGGTTAATCTTCTTCATTCTTATCAACTGTGGTATTTTCTCGAGTAACGTAAGTGTATAAGGAAATAAAACACAACAGAAAAAAACAATAATTTTATTATGATACGGTACATCTGCCCCGATCACAAAACCGATTTTTCATTAATTTCAATATCTATCTATACGAATTTCAAAAAAAAATCTCAACTAACAAACGTCTGTAATCATTCCAGGAGTTTATACTAACCCTGTATAAGAAACATAGAATAACCACTCATCCAGATTTTTTTTTCCGAAACGCTTTGCTGTATCTACGATATCAATTAAGAACCGGTAACAATTTTCTTTCTTGTAGTTACTGAGTGCACTCGGAACACATATCAAAGGAACTTTGCGTCTCTACATTGCACATCAAACACAAATTAACAATTGAATAAACTCACGTAAAGATGTGGGAAGTATTTCACGAAAAACAATTTAGTAAGAAGGTTAATCTTCTTCATTCTTATCAACTGTGGTATTTTCTCGAGTAACTTAAGTGCATAAGGAAATAAAACAAAACAGAAAAAACAATAATTTTATTATGATACGGTACATCCGCCTCGATCGCAAAACCGATTTTTCACTAATTTCAATATCTATCTATACGAATTTCAAAAAAAAATCTCAACTAACAAAGCTATGTGGTCGTTCCGGAAGTTTATACTAACCCTGTATAAGAAACATAGAATAACCACTCATCCAGATTTTCTTCCGAAACGCTTTGCTGTATCTACGGTATCAATTAAGAACCTGTAACAATTTTCTTTCTTGTAGTTTACTGAGTGCACTCGGAACACATATCAAAGGAACTTTGCATCTCTACATTGCACATCAAACACAAATTAACAATTGAATAAACTCACGTAAAGATGTGGGAAGTATTTTACGCAAAACAATTTAGTAAGGAGGTAATTTTCTTCATTCTTATCAACTATGGTATCTTCTCCAGTAACGTAAGTGCATAAGGAAATAAAACAAAACAAAAAAAAACAATAATTTTATTATGATACGGTACATCCGCCCCGATCGCAAAACCGATTTTTAACTCATTTCAATATCTATCTATACAAATTTCAAAAAAAAATCTCAACTAACAAAGCTATGTGATCGTTCCGGGAGTTTATACTAACCCTGTATAAGAAACATAGAATAACCACTCATCCAGATTTTCTTCCGAAACGTTTTCGTGTATCTACGGTATCAATTAAGAACCTGTAACAATTTTCTTTCTTGTAGTTACTGAGTGCACTCGGAACACATATCAAAGGAACTTTGCATCTCTACTTTGCACATCAAATACAAATTAACAATTGAATAAACTCACGTAAAGATTTGCCAAGAATTTAACGAAAAACAATTTAGTAAGGAGGTTAATCTTCTTAATTTTTATCAACTGTGGTATTTTCTCAAGTAACATAAGTGTATAAGGAAATAGAATAAAACAGAAAGAAAAATAAGTTTATTATGATACGGTACATCTGCCCTGATCGCAAAACCGATTTTTCACTTATTTCGATATCTATCTACGCGAATTTCAAAAAAATCTCAACTAACAAAGCTATATGATCATTCCAGGAGTTTATACTAACCCTGTATAAGAAACATAGAATAACCACTCATCCAGATTTTCTTCCAGAACGCTGTGCTGTATCTACGGTATCAATTAAGAACCTGTAACAATTTTCTTTCTTGTAGTTACTGAGGGCACTCGGAACACATATCAAAGGAACTTTGCATCTCTACTTTGCACATCAAATACAAATTAACAATTGAATAAACTCACGTAAAGATTTGCCAAGAATTTAACGAAAAACAATTTAGTAAGGAGGTTAATCTTCTTAATTTTTATCAACTGTGGTATTTTCTCAAGTAACATAAGTGTATAAGGAAATAAAATAAAACAGAAAGAAAAATAAGTTTATTATGATACGGTACATCTGCCCTGATCGCAAAACCGATTTTTCACTTATTTCGATATCTATCTACGCGAATTTCAAAAAAATCTCAACTAACAAGGCTATATGACCATTCCAGGAGTTTATACTAACCCTGTATAAGAAACATAGAATAACCACTCATCCAGATTTTCTTTCGGAACGCTGTGCTGTATCTACGGTATCAATTAAGAACCTGTAACAATTTTCTTTCTTGTAGTTACTGAGGGCACTCGGAACAAATATCAAAGGAACTTTGCATCTCTACTTTGCACATCAAACACAAATTAACAATTGAATAAACTCACGTAAAGATGTGGAAAGTATTTCACGAAAAACAATTTAGTAAGAAGGTTAATCTTCTTCATTCTTATCAACTGTGGTATTTTCTCGAGTAACGTAAGTGCATAAGGAAATAAAACAAAACAGAAAAAACAATAATTTTATCATGCCTCGCGCAAAACCGATTTTTAACTCATTCAATATCTTATCTATACAAATTTCAAAAAAAAATCTCAACTACCAAAGCTATGTGATCGTTCCGGGAGTTTATACTAACCCTGTATAAGAAACATAGACATAGAATAACCACTAATCCAGATTTTCTTCCAAAACACTTTGCTGTATCTACGATATCAATTAAGAATCGATAACAATTTTTTTATAGTCGTACTAAGTGCACTCGGAACACATATTAAAGGCACTTTACACATCAAACACAAGTTTATAATTGATTGAACTCACATACATATAAGGACAACAATTTACCAAGGGCGTAATTTTTTTAATTCTTATCAACTATTTGCTCGAGTAACATAAGTGTATCCACGAAATAAAACAAAACAGAAAAAATAAATAATTTTATTTAAAACAGAATTTAGCCTTAAGTAAACGCGCCCTCGCTACTTATACGATACGATACGGTACACGCGCCCCGATCGCGAAACCGATTTTTCACTTAACTCTTACGAGACGATTACTAAAAATTTACACATAGATCACACATCCTTGAAATACGGACTCTCCTCGTGTCCACCAAGGATGACGCTTACTAGGAGCGGATGAGCGTACATGGGGAGGTACAGCATGTGGTCGGAGAAGAAATTGAGTATCTTCTGCATTATCACGTCCTTGTAGTCCGATCGCAAGAAATTGGTCTTCAATTCCTTGAGGGCCAACGGTTTTATCTAAGAGGGAAGTTAGTCGCATTCGATAATCATCATTCTAAATAAATATCAGAAGGCGTACCTGTTTCCAGCCGACCTCTTCGAATTTCCTGAAAACGTCTTCGATGAGGCTGTTCCCTTCCTCTTCCTATATAAATGAGAGATAAAAAAATTATAAGAGGTGTAAAACGGTTGAAAAATTGAGATCCCACCGTCAAGGAAACCAATATATCGTTGATGTCATTATTCAATTTCTTGTAATTGTCGTGGTAGATGACGTACGCCCAGTCCTCCTTGAAGAATTCGAACAAATCGGGCACCAATACCATTTCGAAACGTTGCACTAGACTGTTCAAAAGCCGTTCGTGTTTACCCCACAAGCAAGTCAAGTTCACTTTTGGAATGGGCTGTGGATGATTTTTTTAGATTGGATGATGAGGTAAGACGATTATCCGATCGTGGATTTGACTTACGAAGTGCGCCAAGCAGGTGATTGTCTCGACGATGTTGCCTTGGTTCAAGTGCAGTCTGAAGTATCCTTGTCTCTCTAGAGATTTGCAGTTACCGCTGAGTAACACTTGTCCCTAAAGGTGTATCATAGTAATTTTAAATCGTATTTCTGTACAATTGGGAAGGTTAATGATTCGCATTGTGAATGTGGTGGAGTGCATATAGTGGGGAAGGTTTTATTTGAATATCCCTCACTGATAAGTGGCGGTCGCGTACGGAAGTTAGAGCATTGTTGTTGACATTGATATTAAAAAGTATCGTAGAATAATATAAAAGAAAAACATTTTAGACAGAACGATAGCATATAGTTCCATGTAATGTATGTAGAAAGTAAAACTGTACATAGTTACTAAAGAAAGAAAAAATTAGATTCGTGCCTACTGTTATTTATCTTTCCATAGGTGCGTTTAGATATTTATTCAGAATTACTCTATGGCGTCAATTTGACGTAAGTAGTGCTATGGGTTAGCAACCCATGTTTCCTGAGTGTATTTTGAGTTGCATATTTTGATTTGTTAAAAACAGCTGTTTCAGTTTACCGAGAATTTTTCACAATAATATTTAGTTTGTTTAAATTTTAGTTAAAGAATTAATTGTTTGATTTATCTATTTAAGTGTTAAGTTTTTTTTTTTAAATTAATTCCATTAATTTATTTGTCTTTTGAATATTGGCGTATTGTTTGTACAACTGCATTGTACGTGTTTAAGACAGGGACTTTTGTAAGAAAAACGATTGTAGAAGTTTGTTCGACAGTTCCTTGTTCGACTGTTAACGTGAGTAGACGTATTGTTGTATATTATTGATGCCATTTTGTAATTCATTTTGATATTCTAAATTTTTCGCATAAATTGAATTTTATATAGTCCTTCAAGGAATTCATTTAGTAATAATTGTTAATATATATAAATATTGATACCATCATTGTATCATCAATTCATTCGTTGTTATTAGGTTATTTTCCTCATCTCCTATATATTGGACCTCTGACTTGTTGTTTTTCCTAAAACTTTTAAGGGTTTTATATAGTAGTTTCATATTTCCTTTGCTATTTTGTTCCATTTTGTTTCCAAATTCTTCCCATTTCCTTCTTTTCGCCTTCTGTACTACCTTCTTCACTTGTTTCCTCTGCTCCTTGTATAGTTTATAGTTTTGTTCGTTTTTTTTGGTTTAAATAATATTTCCATAATATTTTTTTCTTTTTAATTTTAAATTTAATATTGTTTTCCCACCACGCTGTACATTTCCGATCTCCTGTGGTTGTTGTGCCGCATACCTCCATACCTACCCTCATTATTTCCTTCTTAAACTTCTTCTTTAGGACCCCCAGGTCAGTTATATCCCCCCATCTTACCCTATTCAATCTCTGATCTAACCCGTTGCTATATTTCAATCTTGTTTCTCCATCCAGTAATTTATATATTTTAATACTTTTATTTTTGTTTACTTTACAACTGTTTACACTTTTACCAATTGTTTGCTGTATTAATTCCTTAATTTTCAGTTCTACCAGGTAATGATCTGTGCCTATTTCCCATCCTCTTTTTTACTTTTTCAACATTTCCGTCACCCATTATAATACTTCTATCGTCAAATATATAAACTTCGTCCTGCAACTTTGACCAAAATTCATCTATATCTATCTATCTATCTATATCTATACACCTTTGAAGGTAGGAGAGGACGGATTATGTATGTATGTTAATATGTTGACGTGTACACGTTGTAGATATAATATCATTTATTATTTTTGTGCAGGAAGATATATTTTAGTTGTAATCTTCTCATTTTAGTTTAAAGAGTTAATTTTTCGTTATTCAATTTTGCTGTTTCATTTTTATTTATCTATCACCTGGGTTTGGCTGAGTAGAAGCTTTGTTCTTGCATTTAGTTTACGATTTTATAGATTTCTAGTAATTGTCCACGTTTAATTAATTTTAATTTGATACCACGTGGATTGAATTTGAAAGATTTAGGATAATCTTCCTGAACAAACTAAACTTTTGCTTTGTATAGGAAATAGCATTGTCCTATTGTAATTTAGAATCAAATGCAGTTTTTAATTTAGGCCAGAACCTTCAGTTCACGGTTTTTTCTGCACAAGTTGTAATAAACCCCACCCCAGTGACCAACTATATTTATTTCATATTTTATAAATAATTAAAAAATATTAAATCTTTCTTGAATATTAGTTATATTAATATAATATGCATAAAATATATTATAGAAAATATATTGGGAAAACATTTAAAAAATATATATGTTATGTAGCATTAATAATATTTTCTTGCAAATGTTTTCTCAATATATTTTTCATAACTCTGCAAGAATATTTTGCTTTGTATTTCTGTAAATATTTATTTCATATAAAAAAAAAGATTGAATTTTTGCTTTTGTACATTTGGTGCGTAGGACGAATAATATAAAATGGGTAAAATATGCATACATATTAAGTAGGTATGTACCCTATTTAAATGATAGTTTAAAGATTAAATTAGATAATATATATCTAATATGATTTAATTAGTATCTAAGCTGAGCGCTGTAACTTTCTATTAATATATCTGCGTTTTGTAATTACATTTTTGTAATATTTGTAGTTGCGAACGTCAACACAACACCTCTATTCATTACGGTGCCGGTGTTATATGATTTAGTATTGTTTACGCGTCTATGGATTAGGTACATAGAATGCTTACGCGCACGTGCGTATCATCAATGTTTTCATTCGTTTGTCCGTTACATGTTATAGTTTATAATAGTATACGATTAGGGTTAACTGTGTAATTAATTGTTGCGGGGTGTGTTTTAGTGTTTGTGAGGTAAGCAAAACTTCGAACATGTCATGGCATTTATAAGATAATTGGAATGCTCAATATCGCTATGTACAGAAATCGTTTAATAATATAATTGTAGGAATTTTATTGCATCATATATGTACTGCATCTACCAGATAAATTGTTAGTTGATTGCTTAAGAGATTCATCTCGGTAGATAAGCGTCATAACCTCAAATAGAGGTTAGAATACGTTGTGTTATATTATTGTTTGTACGTTGAATGTTTTCAAATATTATGAAATAAAGTAAAAATAAGTATCGTAAGTATTAGAATGTAGCTACCACTCCAATTATTGTAAATGCTCCAAATGTATTAGTAGGTGTTGATAATGTTGTACGATGTTTTATTCATGGTATGATCTAATACAATTGGCATTGTTTTAGAGGCTACAAGAAAACGCCATGAGAGCGCCACCGCAGAAGATATGAAAAAAGCCATACGGTTGTACCTGGCACCAGCCAAGGCTAGACTTAAAAATGAGTATTTTTCATTTTTATTGGCTTATTCAAATAAAATGACAATAAATACGTTTGTTTTTATTTAGAACACTTCAATAAAAAATAGTGATTATTTGATAAACTTCAGTATGCTTTAAAGATGCCAGAATTATTGATTATTACTTGTATGGCGAGTGTGAAAAAACAAGTTCTTGCCTTTTAGACAACTCTATGTATGTTTCAACTTTTCGTTATCGACGTTATACAATCTAAATAACCAAGAACAATTTTAGTTCATTTTGACAAATTAAATAGATTGCATAAGAAATCTCAATTTTCATTTAAATAATATTTTACAAATATTTTAGAAAAAATATTGCGCTTACGTTCATTTTAAAATATGGAATGAATATTTTAATTGAATATTTTATCTATATTTAGAAAAAAATATGAAAAATATATTCAAAAACCTCTCACGAAAAATATTTATAAAATATATTTTTAAAAATATCTATGTAATATTTCTGGTTGTTAGGGCATTTAAAAAAAATAAAATTGTTTGTTAATTAGCATCTTTGGGTTGAAAATTCTGTTCTTTTATTTTATAATAAACCTTTTCAATTTTTGGGGTTAATTAAGAGAGTCTGATTACATTCGCTCACAATTTACTTTTTGTGGTTAGATTCAAGTTTTAATTCGGGAGGGTAACTCTGAGACTAATAGTTTTTTTGTGTTCTTCAAAATTTTATCCGTTGAGCTAGCTAATTTAATTTTTTTTTTTTTCATGTTTATTTCATTTTGCATTTTCATTAAATTCAATCAGTACACAGCAGTAGGTAGTACCTGACCAATGACGCAGATTGTTGTGTATCCAATTGACGTCATAGAGTAAGTCGGAGTAGATATTTGAACGCACGTTATAAATAAATTGCAGCAAAAAAACTCACGTATTCATCCGATGTCAGGGCAATATCCTGCGGCACAGCTAGTCCAGGCTTTCTAACGTTCAGATAATACAACTTGCCCGGCAACACTGCATATATGACCAGAGGATCCGTATACTGGGGCACCAAGAGCTTATTACTGTCAGCGCATCTCGAGAACAACGTCTGCGTCTCAGCCCCCTCTAGCAAGTGGAAGATATTGACGCTGAAATGTTCCGCTAGCTTCCGTCCGATCTCCTCCTGATTGTAGTACTGATGCTTCTTATCGTCAGCGTAATACCTCCTAGGGTACTTCGTTATCGAACCGGCAGCATAGATATTCGGATCGTTGGTCTGACAGTCCGGACCCACCACTAGGCCACCATCGAACACCAGGCCGGCGTGATTGATGGCCAGGAAGGTAC
The DNA here is from genome assembly GCA_004143645.1 of Protaetia brevitarsis. Lineage (NCBI taxonomy): Eukaryota > Metazoa > Arthropoda > Insecta > Coleoptera > Scarabaeidae > Protaetia > Protaetia brevitarsis. Next base: position 298,710 of record RXPK01000102.1, read on the forward strand.
GCTTGCTGATCATCTTATCGCAATAGGCGAACATGCCGATGCACTCGACTTCCTCTATCTTGTGCTTGGATTCGAAGATGACTGTCGTTATGCCGTCGTTATTGGCGTCGAATATCCAGTCGATAAAGTGGAATCCCTTCAGGATTCTGATGCCCAATTCGTCGATCTGTTTGAAGACCGCGTCTTCTACGTCACTATCGTCGAAGATCAGAACGTGGTCGTAAACTGCGTCATCTTGCGGCGTCGGATCCACGTAAACTAGATTCTCACTGACTATTCCGAATTCTAATAAGGCGGCCAGGCAACTGAGGGATTCCATGTTGTGACCGTAAACTATGACCGTATCTGCGTGGGAATAACGAGATCGTTGGATGAATAAGGAACGACATGTATGGATTGCGATGGTACCATATGGTCTAATATTTCATACCCTTTAGGAGGGCATGGAATTTTCCTTTTTTAAACAGAAGTTGGCAGTATAAGTGTAAAAACGTGTACTTATTCTACGGAGTGTTTGTTATACCGTTAGCTGATTAGGTTTTGTCGTTTTGACAAATTTAATAACTACTACAAACGTTTCAGTTGAAAAAATAACAAATTTTATAATAATAAAAAAAAAACAGCTACAATAAATGTTTAAAGTGAACTCCTTCATTTCCTATACATTTCATGTCATTGAATAAGGCATTCCTTGTAAGAGACTGCAAACAATCCCTCAATACAGCGTTGTTACGGTTTTTTGCTTCGCTGACCTCGCATTTTGTTACGGTTTTTTTTTTACTTCGCTTACCTCGAATTAGTTCTTCACTAGTCTTTTCGACAAGCTTTTGTAATCCTATTTTCCCCTATGTCCGGCCTCTACCTTCTTTTACTTTCAGAGATGCTCCTACGTCTTGTAATTCCTCAACGTAAACATTATCGTTTAATTTTTGACTTTCAAATTGTGTCTTCTTTCCCATGTTAGTGCGTCTCAGCTAAAATTTGTATCTTTTAGTCTCATTTACTTACAGTTAATTCCTTATACTTATTACGGTGTAGATTTTCGTTTAATTTCTTTCAATTTTAGTAAATTCCTTCAATTCCCATGTTTTGACATTTGACGTTTCCCTTCTAGGAAAGTTGAGGTCTGTTCGATATACACATCCCGGCATTATCGATTCGAGTTGTCGATTGACCGTGTTCCTTTCATCTGCCCTATTTTGTGTTTACATCTTTTCGACGTTAGAGGGCGCCTCGATGTCTGTATTCTTATTTTATCTATCTGTCTTCTGATTGGTTGTATGACGTATTTCCTTCCTTCCGGCTTGCTGGCCATTCTTGGTTGTTTTTTTGAGACGTGTTCTTACGCGTACATCTTCCTATCTTTGGAAATTTCGGGATATTTTCACACATCTGTGGATTTTATTGGAAGATTGCTTGAAATAATCATTGGCCGTATCTTCGCTTGTGTTTGGTATGGAATTTTTGTGAATATCACGACTGATTGGCTCGATTTATTGGGATATAATTTGAGAACACGCGCGTCTGCGACGCCATATCGGTTTCTTTCTTCTCTTCGTTGTAAAACCTCGTTATTTAACGGTAAGCAGATCTTGTCATTTCCTTTAAACTCACTAATTTTGAGGTTTCTGTGTTTTTAGAGGTTTTTTTCAATACCCCTTATTTCTTTGAATTTTGGTATCTTCGTTTGGCGTGAGATTTTGAACACCCCCGTGCGGCTGAGGACTTCTGCGACCTTTTTAAGTCCCTTTGGAGAATCCTACTTTCCTTGAATTAAGTGGACCACCTGCTTCGGATAGTACCGAGTCTGCCCAGAGGCTACGATCTGTTTGGATAGGAGAGGAGTTCCAAGGCCGTAACGGCTAATTGAGAACAAAAGCTAAGTTTACACGTTTCCTTTTTATTTGTAAATTTTGTCCGCATGATTGCCAAATATCCACCCACTTCTTCGAAGGTTTGTAAAACGGAAGTGCATCACCTTTTGTCTTTTTATTTTGAGTTCTTGCCTCGCGATTCTTCACGGTACTCGACCGTCACTTTCGGTGCCGGAAATTTAGGTAACAATATGTTCGTGTCGAGCTCATATCCTCCTCGGTTAGCTCTTTTCGACAGGATTTTTATAATTCTATTCCATTCTTCTACCTTCAGAGACGCTCCTACGTCTTGTAATTTCACAACGTAAACATTAATTGTTTAATTTTTGGTTCCTGATTTGTATTTCTTCCCCCTGTTAGGGTGGCCTTGCTAGAATTTGTAATCTTTTAAGTTCTCATTTACTTACAGATAGATTCATATACTTAAAACGGTCTCAGATTTTCGTTTAAATTCCTTCAAATCCAGCGTTAAACCAGATTTTTGTTGACATTTCATCTTGGGGGTTAAGACTGTTAGTTTTGGACAGAGTACATTTTTTTTCATGTCGGTATTATCGGTTCCACGCATCGATTCGTTCAATTGATCGCTGTTTCATTTAGATCCGTTAATTCTATGTTTACACCTTTTCGACGTTAGAGGGCACCTCCATGCCCTTATTCTTGTTTTAATTAGCTGTCTTCTGATTGGTTGCGTGACGTATTCATTCTTCCGTTTCCTGCTTCTTCTTGGTTGTTGATAGACGCACTCTCACGAGTAAATCTTCCTATCTTTGGGAATTTTGGATATTTTCACACATCTGCGGATTTTATTGGAAGTTTACTGGAAATAATCATTGGCCGTATCTTCGCTTGGGTTTGAAGTGGAAATTTCGTGATTATTACGGCGGATGAGCCTGATCTTTTGGGATATAATTTGAGAACCACGCGTCTCCAACGCCATTTCTGTAATCTGTTTCTTCTCTTCGTTATTTAACGGTAAGCAAATCTTGTCACTCCTTTTATTTCATTAATTTCGGGATTTCTGTGTTTTAGTGGTTTTTTTTTTAATCCCCCTTAATTTTAACTCTGGAATCTTTCCCTGCGTTTTGTGTGAGGTTTCAGACTACCCACGTGCGGTTGAGGACTTCTGAGACTTTTTAAGTCCTTCGGAGAACCTACCTCCTTTGGAATTACACGGACCACCTGTTTCGGTGGCTGCGAGTCAGTCCTAGAGGCTACGATCTGTCTGTCCGTATAGGAGAGGCTCTCTACGCCTCGCCAACAGCTGAACGAGGGCAAAGCTAAGTTGCACGTTCCTTTTTTTTTGTAATCTCTTTCGCGTATAAAACTTTAAGAATAGAAAACCACCCCCGATCATTTATCTTTTTCTGCATTTTCGATTACGAACCTGTAAATTTCATACGCTATATCCTGTTCGTGTATATGTGTATTGCCGAATATCATCCCTCGTATTCGAAGGTTTGTAAAATGGATCACCTTTTTTTTTTGAATTCTTGCCTCGCGATTTTTTCGCGGTACTCTAGCGTCGCTTTCGGTGCCGGTAAATTAGGTAACAGCGTGTGTCACGACGAGCTTCCATTAAAAGTTTATGGAGAAGCAAATAAATGCGAGATTTAAAATCGTTTGCAGTAGTTTAGCTAAAATATTTTCAACTTCCGGTAATGTTCCCTAATACCGGAAGTAGATGCCAACTTTGTCACTACTAATATGATATTTTTAATAAATAACGTCATAACTTACTAGAGGGTAAATCTAATTGGTCATATTGTACGAAAGGTAATCTAAGGAAATATCAGTTTTTTGAACCATCAATAGTGATGAATTGATAATGGACCAGTCCACAAGTGAACGTTCCCCAAAAACAAAAATTAGAAAATCACGTTATTGGGTATAGCAAGATAAGCTACTAAAAAAGTGTCCCCAATAACTAACAGCTTCTTGCGGGTTTCGCCGTGTGTCAAAACTTTCGCTCGACGTTTCGCTGTTCATACTGACAGCTTCTTCAGGATAACTGAACTGATTCTCCATGGTCCGACATTCTTCTTATATACGCCCCTGGTGCATCCAACCGTGTAGTTTCCGCTCCATTGACCGTGACGGTTCGTAGTAGGCTCTTCCACGTGTTGCTAAGGTGGTACCCTTCTTCTCTGTTAACGGTTTTATTCTTCTCTATTTCTATGGCTTCCCTGATGAGTCTTTTCCCGTAGTTCTTGGTGGTAGTTATTACTTTTACATTCTTGAAATCCATTTTGTGTCCGGTGTCGTGCATGTGTTCTGCCACCGCTGATTGCTCGGTCCTTCTTAATCTTGCGTCCCTCTCGTGTTCTTTTATTCTTATGTCGATGGCTCTTCCTGTTTGTCCGACGTAGCACTGTCCGCATTGGCATGTTATCTTGTGCGCCCCTTGGGTATCTTATCCTTTGCGGTCGATAGATACTGCTGGATCGACATTGCAGTCCCGAAGCGTACTTGTATGTTACGTTTCTTCAAAATTCGGCCTACTTTTTCGGTGGCTCCTGCTATGTAAGGTAAACACGCCATCCCTCTTCGTGGTTCTGTAGTTGTCTCCAGTGTCGTCTTCTTCTTAGTGGCTCTCCTTATGTCGATGTCAGTGTAACCATTCTTCTTTAGTGCTTTCTCCAAATGTATCTTTTCACTGGTAAGATGTTGTTCGTCACTGATGGTTTCGGCTCTGGATAGCAATGTTTGTATTAATGTCTTCTTCTGCATCGGATGATGGTGAGATCTTGCATGCAGATATCTATCGGTGTGCGTCTTCTTTCTAAATACTGCGTGCTGTAGCATTCCCTCTTTTGTTTTCTTAACCATAACATCCAGGAAAGGGAGAACAAAAAATGGAAATGGAAAAATGGAAACCGAAAAAGTAGGCCGAATTTTGAAGAAACGTAACATACAAGTCCGCTTCGGGACTGCAACGTCGATCCAGCAGTATCTACCGACCGCAAAGGATAAGATACCCAAGGGGCGCACAGAAGGTATCTACAAAATAACATGCCAATGCGGACAGTGCTACGTCGGACAAACACGAAGAGCCATCGACATAAGAATAAAAGAACACGAGAGGGACGCAAGATTAAGAAGGACCGAGCAATCAGCGGTGGCAGAACACATGCACGACACCGGACACAAAATGGATTTCAAGAATGTAAAAAGTAATAACTACCACCAAGAACTACGGGAAAAGACTCATCAGGGAAGCCATAGAAATAGAGAAGAATAAAACCGTTAACAGAGAAGAAGGGTACCACCTTAGCAACACGTGGAAGAGCCTACTACGAACCGTCACGGTCAATGAAGCGGAAACTACACGGTTGGATGCACCAGGGGCGTATATAAGAAGAATGTCGGACCATGGAGAATCAGTTCAGTTATGCTGAAGAAGCTGTCAGTATGAACAGCGAAACGTCGAGCGAAAGTTTTGACACACGGCGAAACCCGCAAGAAGCTGTTAGTTATAGTTACACCGGCCGTGAAAGCCTACGCAGTGTTAAGTGTCCCCGATGATATCGAATTCAAAACCCAACCCTGTATAAAATTTTAGCCCCCTACAACTGATAGGAGGTCGACAGAAGCAGCTAAATTCCAAGTTACTAATTTCATTCAACTGTGTAACTATACGTTAATAATGCAGGGCGAAGCCAAAGAATGAATGAAACGAATGCTCAAGATTGCTCGGCATGGCTTCTATGATAGCTTACATTTTAATTTTTAGACAAATAAGTTATTGATAAAATAAATAAATTATTTACACAAAAGCACATTTGTTCTCCTGAAGGCAATGTGAAAGATCTACTTCTGAATGAAATAGACCCTGATCTGTCGTGAAGTACTTTAATAATCTCAACTTACACTGAACTTCGTACGTATCGCTGATGATCTTATTCAACTTGGTCAACGCTATATCGACATCTATCTCACTGTTGACGATGAACACATTATTGGGAAACTCCGCCCTCCGGCCGCGCAACTTCTCGCTCCTCTGCGGCATCTGGTACTGCCGCCCGCACGCCAGCACCAAGTAATCGTAAGGCAGATAGCTATCGTTGACCGTGATAGTCTTATGTTTCCGATTGATGGCCGTCATAGCGCCATTCACCACATTCACGTAGGTCCTCAAGGACAACTGACTCAAATAGTGACCGTGCAAGATACTCTTGGACGGTATGAGGATATCGCGGATTTTATTCGTCCTCTGCCTGCAGACGCCGTGCGGCGACACCAAAGTGACATTATTGAAAGTGACGCGATAATTGGGATTGTTCTTGAAGATCAGTTCCACCAGGAAGGCCAGGGCGACGTCGCTACCACCCACCACGACGATTTTAGCGTTGACCTCGGTGCGACTGAGGCCACAGTGGAGGGGAGTGGAGATGTACAGAGAGAAGGGCGGTTCCACTTGGTTCAGGACGTCGGGTAACTTCCAGTATTCGTTGGATTTGGTGGGGTATTCCGAGACGTTGGTCGGAACGACCGGCAACAACATACCTAAACCGCAGGCTATCCTGCGCGGGTGGACCAGCGTCACGTCCTCCGGCGAAATCTTGTAGTAAAGTACGGAATAGTCGCTCAATCGGTGCAGTTCCTGCAGGAAGAATCTGGTATGCTTGTCGAATATCGGCGACACGATGAAATAATTGATGGCGCCGTGGCATCCCACCTAGTGATGTAAGATTTCGTTACTTATACGGTGAAATTCAAAACTCATATCTCCCTAAGGTATTATTTCTTTCTATTTTTTAAATACAGGGTGATTCAAAAGCCACCTTCTAAAAGGCGTCAAAATGAATCATTGACGACAATAATGCAATCGGAATTTCTTTAGAACTTTTAATTTAAAAAAAATGGTATTTATAAATGACACAATCCGGCAACAACATTGTGTAACTCATGCTAATGCTAAAACTATACATTAATAGACAATAAAACTGTAGTCATTAGAAATCCAAAAATTTCATTAAATTTCAAATCACACAAGATCTGCCATAGGCCGACGCTCTAATGTAACAAAACGGGAAGCAGAAATTACGCGAGGTGCATCCGAAAGCCGACACTGCAACGTAATAAACGGAGCCACACGAGATCAGCCCTAGGCTGACGCTCTAATACAACAAAACGGGAATTGGAAATTGCGCGGAGTGCAGCCGAAAGCCGACACTCCAACGTAATAAACGAAAGTCATACAAGATCTGCCGTAGGCCGATGCTCTAGTGTTACAAAACGGGAAACAAAAATTGTGCGAGGTGCAGATGAAGGCCGACACTCCAACGTAATAAACGGAAGCCACACAAGATCATCCATAGGCCAACGCTCTAGTGCAACAAAACGGGAAGCAGAAATTACGCAAATTACGCGAAATGCAGTTGAGGGCCGACACTCCAACGTAATAAACGGAAGTCGCCACAAGATCAGCCATAGGCCGACGCTCTAATACAACAAAACGGGAAGCAGAAATTGTGCGAGGTGCAGTTGAAGGCCGACACTCCAACGTAATAAACGGAAGCCACACAAAATCAACCATAGGCCGACACTCTAGTACAACAAAAGGGGAAACAGAAATTACACGAGGTGCAGCCGAAGGCCGACACTCCAACGTAATAAACGGAAGTCACACAAGATCTGCCGTACGCCGACGCTTTAGTGTAACAAAACGGAAAGCGGAAATTGCGCGAGGTGCAGCCGAAGGCTGACACTCGAACGTAATATTAATTTTTTAATTTTTACATACACCGTCCTAACGAAGGTTTTCTCAAACCTAATTTTTTAAGTGTATTTATTATTACTTTGACATTGTTTTTTACATTTTGACGAATCATATACTGTACACTTTGTCTTTGTACACTTTTTTGAAATATATCTATCTATCTATCTATCTATAAACGGAAGTCATACAAGATCAGCCATAGGCCGACACTCTAGTGCAACAAAACGGGAAGCGGAAATTATGCCAGGTGCAGCCGATGGTCGACGCTCGAACGTAATAAACGGAGCCACACAAGATCAGCCCTAGGCCGTCGCTCTAATACAACAAAACGGGAAGTGGAAATTGCGCGATGTGCAGACGAAAGCCGACATTCCAACGTAATAAACGGAAGTCACACAAGATCCGCTGTAGGCCGACACTCTAGTGCAACAAAAGGGGAAACAGAAATTACGCGAGGTGCAGCCAAAGGCCGACACTCCAACGTAATAAACGGAAGTCGCACAAGATCAGCCACAGGCCGACGCTCTAGTGCAACAAACGGGAAGCGGAAATTATGCCAGGTGCAGCCGATGGTCAACGCTCTAACGTAATAAACGGAAATGGTACAAGATCAGCCGTAGGCCGATGCTCTAATACAACAAAACAGCAAGTGGAAATTGCACGATGTGCAGCAGAAGGCCGACACTCGAACGTAATAAACGGAAATGGCACAAGATCAGCCCTAGGCCGTCGCTCTAATACAACAAAACGGGAAGTGGAAATTGCGCGATGTGCAGACGAAAGCCGACATTCCAACGTAATAAACAGAAGTCACACAAGATCTGCTGTAGGCCGACACTCTAGTGCAACAAAAGGGGAAACAGAAATTACGCGAGGTGCAGCCAAAGGCCGACACTCCAACGTAATAAACGGAAGTCGCACAAGATCAGCCACAGGCCGACGCTCTAGTGCAACAAAACGGGAATCGGAAATTATGCCAGGTGCAGCCGATGGTCAACGCTCTAACGTAATAAACGGAAATGGTACAAGATCAGCCGTAGGCCGATGCTCTAATACAACAAAACAGCAAGTGGAAATTGCACGATGTGCAGCAGAAGGCCGACACTCGAACGTAATAAACGGAAATGGCACAAGATCAGCCCTAGGCCGTCGCTCTAATACAACAAAACGGGAAGTGGAAATTGCGCGGGGTGCAGCCGAAGGCCGACGCTCCAACGTAATAAATGGAAGTGATACAAGATGAGCCATGGGCCGACGCTTTAATGCAACAAAACGATAAGCAGAAATTGCGCTTCTCGTTTTGTTGCAGCCGTCGGTATACCAGTTTGAGTCCGCTCTTACTAGAGTACCTATCTTCCCGTCCTTCTTATCTGGTATTACAACCTGATATTTTCTATCTAGGTTGAATTTTTGAACCATGGCGTCACATGACATTTCTAAAAGGGGTGCCTCCTCGAGTTCATCTAATAGTTTTTGATAGTGCGATTTAGTTATCGGTACTTGACATGTATAAGTCTATGTCTTGCAGCTTCTTATATGTCTGTAGCTCCGTGCGTTACCATGGATCTAATTACCCTTGTGTATAAGCACAGAGTCAGTCATTTTGAGGCGAAATCCCCAATTCCTTTCATACAGCCTTCTGCACCTACCTAGGGCGATAGTGGCTTTGTTAGTTGCGTTTTGGATATGTGGGTTCCATGTATGTCTTTGATCAAACCATACCCCCCAGTTATTTCGCTTCTTTGACATATGCAATCCTTTCGCCTCCTATCACTAGTGGCTGTGAGCCTTCTAGCGTTTTTTATCTCGTGAAAGTGACAACTCGTGTGCACTGTGAGCACTGAATCTTAAAGAATACTTTCGCCAGCCCGTAAGCGACGATGAACGAATACTACCCAGCGAATACTCATTTTATTTACATCTCTAAATTCCTACCTTATGCTTCGTTATATCGGTCCAAGTGGTCAGCTGGTAATGCGATTTGATATACTCGATGTTGTGCTGTTCGCTCAATATAGTGAAACCGACGATCATCGAACGGCACTGGAAGACGTAACTGCTGTACTGCGATTCCAATTGCGTCACCGACAGCATCAGCTGCTGGTATATAGAGGGATTCTTCAATTTGCCTATGAGCGCCTCTATTACGGGGATGTCGGCCTGGCTCGCTTCGCGCACCAGCAATTCGGAGCGTATGCTTTCCCTGTGCGTCACGTACAGTTCGTTCTCGAAGTTGGACGAAGGCCGCGGAGTGACGCGCACCATCAGCTTCAGTAGGGGGAAGGTGGGTTCGGTGCTGGGCACGCAGAGGATGCCGTAGTCGCGATCCGCAAAACTCTCGAACGCAGCTTGCAGGAGATAGCGTAGGGCGCATTCGTGGTCAGGTTGCGCGGCCAATACCTCTATGGCGAAAGCGTTCGGCTCGCCGTGATAGTCGGGTATTCTGGGGTGATAGATTTGCATAGGCTTGACTGGAAGGGAAAGCAAAAATTAGGAAAAAAATCTACGCGTCACAACCCTAGTGACCAACTATATTTATTTCATATTTTATAAATATTTCAAAAATATTAAATCTTTCTTAAATATTAGTTATATTAATATAATATGCATAAAATATATTATAGAAAATATATTAGGAAAACATTTAAAAAATATATGTTATGCAGCATTAATAATATTTTATTGCAAATGTTTTCTCAATATATTTTTCATAACTCTACAAGAATATTTTGCTTTGTATTTCTGTAAATATTTATTTCATATAAAAAAAAAGATTGAATTTTTGCTTTTGTACATTTGGTGCGTAGGACGAATAATATAAAATGGGTAAAATATGCATACATATTAAGTAGATATGTACCTATTTAAAAATGATAGTTTAAAGATTAAATTAGATAATATACATATATCTAATATGATTTAATTAGTATCTAAGTTGAGAGCTGTAACTTTTCTATTAATATATCTGCGTTTTGTATTATATTATTTGTAATATTTGTAAGTTGCGAACGTCAACACAACACCTCCATTCATTACGGTGCCGGTGTTATAGATTTACTATTGTTTATGCGTCTATGGATTAGGTACATAGAATGCATACGCGCACGTGCGTATCATCAACGTTTTCATTCGTTTGTCCGTTACATGTTATAGTTTATAATAGTATATGATTAGAGCAGATTAGGGTTAACTGTGTAATTAATTGTTGCGGGGTGTGTTTTAGTTTTTGTAGTGACTACGAGGTAAGCAAAACTTTGAACATGTCATAGCATTTATAAGATAATTGGGATGCTCAATATCGCTATGTACAGAAATCATTTAATAATATGATTGTAGGAATTTTATGCATCATATATGCACTGCATCTACCAGATAAATTGCTAGTTGATTTGCTTAAGAGATTTATCTCGGTAGATAAACGTCATAACCTCAAATAGAGGTTAGAATACGTTGTGTTGTTTCATTGTTTGTACGTAGAATGTTTTCAAATATTATGAAATAAAGTAAAAATAAGTATCGTAAGTATTAGAATGTAGCGACCACTCCAATTATTGTAAATGCTCCAAATGTGTTAGTAGGTGTTGATAATGTTGTACGATGTTTTATTCATGGTATGATCTAATACAATTGGCATTGTTTTAGAGGCCACAAGGAAACGCCATGAGAGCGCCACTACCGAAGATATGAAAAAAGCCATAGGTTGTACCTGGCACCAGCCAAGGCTAGACTTAAAAATGAGTATTTTTCATTTTTATTGGCTTATTCAAATAAAATGATAATAAATATGTTTGTTATTTATTTAGAACACTTCAATTAAAAAATAGTGATTAATTTGATAAACCTTCAGTATGCCTTAAAAGATGCCAGAATTATTGATTATTAACTTGTATGGTGAGTGTGAAAAAACAAGTTCTTGCCTTTTAGACGACTCTATGTATGTTTCAACTTTTCGTTATCGACGTTATTCATTCTAAATAACCAAGAACAATTTTAAATCATTTTGACAAATTAAATAGATTGCATAAAAAAATCTCAATTTTCATATAAATATTTTAGAAAAAATATAGCGCTTACATTAATTTTAAAATATGGAATAAATATTTTAATTGAATATTTTATCTATATTTAGAAAAAAATATGAAAAATATATTCAAAAATCTCTCACGAAAAATATTTATAAAATATATTTTTAAAAATATCTATGTAATATTTCTGGCTGTTAGGGAACCTCACGAGTAAGTTAGACGCTTTGCTGGAGCTAATTATAAGCCAAGAGCTGGCGTCAAAAAAGTGCAGCAACATTTTTTGGTAAGGTTAATATTTTCAAAGGAAGGATCTATTGGAACCGTCGAAGGTTCTCAAGTTTCCACTGGGCAAAATACTGGGCTTTATAGAGAACACCAAGGTGCTCGAGTGGAAGTAAGAGATTTAATAGGGACGGTACAATGAGCACCTAGCTCAAGTGCCTGGACTATAGGTGCCCACCCTAACTTAATGAACGAATGAATTGTACTTTAGTGATAAAGAGCCACCGTAAAGTCAGCACTTCAGCTGTCGAGACAACTGGCGCTGGGGCATTCAGAACAGCAGCATAATTAATTATCATCTCCAAACTGTTTTCTGAAATCTCAAAATTTCTAATGATTAGTGAATGTAATGTGTGGGATACGAATCTAACACTCAAACAACAACAAAATAAAGGGACGCGTGACGTCAGCACTATTGCCAATATTTCGAAAAAATTACGTCAGTTCAGTCAAAATACATTTACTTTTGAAAAAGCCTATACTATTCCTCCCCTCCCCCTCCCCTATTTCTCATACCGTTTATCATGCTCCTGCTTTTCTTCTTTTCCCATTTGTCCATCGTCTCGTTCGTACAGGACAGCATCACACACACGGCCTGATCCTCCAGAGTGCCCAAGAAGGATAGACTATCGTCGCCTGACGAGTCGTCCTGGTCGCCCATATCTTGCGAGATTATCATTTCTAGATCGGCCGCCACGTCAGTTGGTAATTCGTAATCGTCATCCGTAACGCTTGACAGCTGTGACCCGGTGTCCGCATTCAAAAGGCTACTTTCCGACTCCACCTCTTTCTGGACGACTGACTCGGGAGCGTATACCATGGACAGTCTGGAAAGAAATTTCAAAAATATTTCAAAAAAAAAGATAATTTATTCATTAATACAACGATTTTGTATAAAGTTAAATTCCATCAAAGACTGCATTAATTGGTGCCACCGTTGCATTACCGATACAGCAAAATATCGGGACTTTCTGAAACGGTCCCCAGTGACCAACTATATTTATTTCATATTTTATAAATATTTAAAAAATATTAAATCTTTCTTGAATATTAGTTATATTAATATAATATGCATAAAATATATTATAGAAAATATATTAGGAAACATTTAAAAAATATATATCTTATGTAGCATTAATAATATTTTATTGCAAATGTTTTCTCAATATATTTTTCATAACTCTGCAAGAATATTTTGCTTTGTATTTCTGTAAATATTTATTTCATATAAAAAAAAGATTGAATTTTTGCTTTTGTACATTTGGTGCGTAGGACGAATAATATAAAATGGGTAAAATATGCATACATATTAAGTAGGTATGAACCCATTTAAGATGATAGTTTAAAGATTAAATTAGATAATATATATTACGCCGGACGAAACGGCAAAATTGGTAATGTCCATGCCCAAGCGCTTGCAAGCGGTTATAGATGCAAATGGAATGCATACTAAATATTAGAATCAAACCAACAAATATTTATTTTGTTTTTTTTTTCTCGTATACAAATATTTTTGTGAGTTCAAAATTCTGATTTTTTATTAAAATATTAATATTTATATTATCTTTCTTTGTTTTTATTAAAAGTTCTTTTTTTCATTTCGGTTAAATGTATGTACCTACAAATACTTAAGTGATGCACTGTAGTAGAATGTGATATAACTTTGGATATGAAATCCACTTTTCAATAATACTTCAAATTTTTTTTTTTGTCGACGTCACTTACGTCTCCTCGTTAGCTTCCACTTCCGGCGGTCTGATTTCGTCCCTAGCATCCGGCTTCCTCAATCCGTAAAACGTTTCCAACTTGAAAGCGTGGTTCAATAGGTCGTAATTCACCTCTTGGTTTAAGATCATGACGGCAACAGCTACTCCCGCATACTCCGCCACTATGACCAATCTACCTTCGTATTTGGACTGGTCTTGGATCAACTCGGCGATGTAGTACTCGCCGTACAGTTTCTTCAGCATCTTCGAATGCTCGTGTATCAAGTTGACCACGTCGTCGTTATCTTGAACCACAGCCCTCCTGATCTTGTAATACAGCACGAAGTCGGATCTGGTGGTCAAGAAGACGCGTTGCAGCTTTCCAGGGTTACCGTAATCTTTATGCAAGAAATAAGAGAAGATTGCGTTTTAAAAACAATCATGAGTAATGCACCTAATAGGATTCTAAACAGTGAACTCTCCTATTGACAATGCTTTCGTGATCAGGCTAAGCTTATTATTAAATGTGTTCTCAATGAAATAATGTAGTTCTCATATCAAAAACCTATTTGCAAATCAAAATATAGAAAATATTCAAGCAACATAAAAGTAAACTAAAGTTTAATATACTGCTATGGACTGGCACCCCGGGTTTCGGAAATTTAAATTTGTATTTTTGTTCAGTCCGGATTGGTTTTGTCAGAGCAAGGATAGAGTTTCCACAATTCTAATATTTGTTTATTTTGAAAAGATTTTGTTATTTGATTTAATTGTTAGTATCATTTTTATTGTTCAGTTGTGTATAGTTAATTTCATTTATTTGTACATTTTGCGTGTACCAGTATTGTATATAGTTTATATGCTAGTTTTTTCTTTGCGATGCGTTGCGCCTTCATCGCACGCAGATGTAAATTTCATATATATGAGTGTGTTACCTTGAGGCCCCGGCAGTTACCAGATAGACGAGCGCGTGTATTGTTTTGTTTTGTTGTCTTGGTTACCGTATCTGGTAATTCTTATTAATTTTAAGATGTAGTTCGTTCTTTTGAAATTTTAAAATCGTCCATCTAGCAACTCATTAATTATTAATAAGTGTTATATCGTTGTGCACAAATTACATGTAGGCCCGTTAATAATTTTCGTTTTAGAAGTGATCGCGTTTAGAGTTTAAATTTTCCGTTTTTTTTTTTTTGTAGTTTTCAGATTAATTTTATTTTAATCACCTCGGGGTAGGTGAAAAGAAGCTTTGGGCTTGTATTTTAATTTCATTTTTATTTTACTTGGTTCTCCACGTTGATTTTATTAAATTTTTAGTTTGCTTTGAATTTTTGAGACCACGTGGATTTTTTGTGGTATAAGAAATTCCTTCTGGAACGAATTCACCATTTTGTTTGATAAAGGATTTGCATTGTCCTTTTTAATTGTAGAGTCATATGCAGGTTTGTTTTTTGCCAGAATCTTATATTCATGGTTTTAATTTTTCCTGTAATTTGTATTAAATGTTTTTTTTTTTTTCTTTTTACAATAAAAGTTAATGATTTTAAATATCATCTTAAATAGTTCTTTATTTTTTGAATTAGCCACTTCTATATTAGGGTTTTAAAGAAAGTCAAATTTATCTAACGCCCACTTTTACTTTTAATGAAAGTTACTCTGAGATGTAAGAATCTCTGGCGCCCTTTTAAATTCATTTTTGCTGAGCTAGCTAAATTAATTTTGTCATTTTTTAATTTCTTTAAGCTTGTATGCTTGGACAATCAGTTCACAGCAATGTTAAGTTACCAAAGTTACCAATGATTAATTAAACGAAAGATGACGTTTTTTATTTTTGTGTAGCAAACATAATTTCTATACAATGGTATATACAAAACATAATATGCAGTAAATTAAATTAAAATATGTCAATATTGAAAGAAAAAAATAGTGCAATTAAAAATATATTTAATTGTGTCTTCGCTCTCATCTTCTGATCCGCAATTAACTGTCAGAACAAAGTCTTCTATGTTTGCTTTACGTTCGTACCACTCTTTAATTATTTTCTCTGTGTGATTTATGCAATTTTGCCAGATGTCTGGTGTACAGATGTCCAAGCTTTCTTACACATTTCCAATACTTGTTTATCGCCATAACCATCCCGACCAATATGCTTATTATAATATCCTTTCGCATGTGCCCATATCAATTCGATAGCATTGAAATCGCAGTGATACAGAGGAAGTCTTAAAACTTCATGCCCATGTGCTCGAAGTAATTCATCAATAACATAAACCTTAACCATAAATTACTTTACGCACATCCATTTTATTTCTCTCTGACACATCACGTGTTTTGGGCATCAATCGTGGCTAGCACAGGGCTGTTGAAGCATTCGATGAAGGAACAGCAGATGTAGTTTCCCTCTTGCGCTTTATGTCGTAGACTGTACCCATAGAAATGCCCAAAGCATTTGCAACTCTCTACAATTTGTATGTAAGTTTTAATTTAACACTAATCAATTATAATTTACCTCATGGACCGCATCAACGGATATTAAAGGACTTTCATTTTGCTTTTCCTCCTCGAAATACACTAGTAAACGGCTGACCAACTCTTGGCAACAAGAACTACGACGTTTACCGGACATCTTTAACTGTAACTTAAAAAAATGTTTGAAGTCTTTGTATGTTTCTTTAACACCTCTAAACTTACCACAAATTAAACGATTTACTTCACTACAGCTCTAAAAAGAACTTTTAAAGTAAAAGAAAATAATAGAAGTAAATAAAAATTCAAACCTAAAGAAGGGCAAATAAACAGTAAAAGTTAAATGTCAAATGTCAACGGAGCGGTAAAATGGGTTAAAATTGGGTGGTTGCATGCACTGCAGTAAACATTATGAAAGCTCTTATTTACGCATTACTCGACCGTATTCTATCTCACTTCAATTAGTTTGTTGACCCTTAATAAAATATGGACGCATAGCTTAAGTATCTAGGACTTATGTTATATACTTCTATCTCGCTTGTGTATATGAATGCTTCCAATTTTCCAACTACGCTTGTCTTTACTTTACCGACATGTTAATGACGTAACTACAAACATTCATGATTTGGTCTATATGGGGCTGTTTTTTATTTCATCGGTGGATTCACCGGGTTGCAGTTGGTTTCACCAGTAACGTTCTTAAATTACTGTTTAGTTTCTGATGGTGCACCAAAACACGTTCTAAAATTTACCGCTTCAACCAAGTGGTGCCATCACCGCGCAAACCGATTTTGGGAGATGTTGAGCTTGGTGTGGTGAATTAGCATAAGCTGACATAACCTCTAAATTGAAATAATTCAAGTAAACATGGAAGCTTGTTTGCCGTTCGAGGAAGAGGCCGTAGAGGTTTCTTTAGAATGTGATGGAAAATTGTTAACTACGAAATTAAGGCCAGCGGTAATTGAAATGATTTCAAACATTTCAGTTATTTTATCTGGACTCTCTAACACCACTTTTGTTACCACGTATCCTACAATGCCATTAACAAGGTTCTTTTTTTTCATTTTTGGAGAAAAGGGCGATTTTTTAATATAATATGACAAATATAAGGATTCAGCCACAGCACTGAGGTTAGGAGCATTTTTAAATTTACTGATGGTGGATGCACCGGTAAAACATCAACAACTGACGTCATCCTCAATATGGCCACCACTGGTGTAAGCCACCAAACCATTATTCTGAATTAAAGAACAGGCCCTATGTTTTACGACATTCACATTTGTTTACTATATCAGGAAACGGCTACAAAAGTAACAGCTTCTTTTGGTATTAATAATAGCTACTACAAACTCCTAACGGTTGTTAGCTGCTGCAAAATAGCAGTTTGCTTCATCACTACACATTTCATCACTATTCAAAGATGAAATTTTTGAGCATACCATAAATGATTTAGAGCTAGCATCTTTTAAAAATATAAGAAGACATAACCAAAGATTTAGTTTTTGGTCATGTCTTCAGTTAAAGTCTGTAAAGACCTTACATCTATTTACAGGTTGTTGGGAAACCCTGGTACATCCTTTATTTTCTTAATTTTTCTAATTTTTCAATAAACCATTTATTTTTGTATTTGTTAAAGTTAAAAATCCAACAAAAATATATAGAGAATTCCATTAAAAAAAAACGAGTACGGTCTTATACAGATAAAACTCAAAATATTTTTAGATTATAAACGTGAAATGTCTGAATAAAAAAATGCATCTAATAAAAACAATATTAAACACGCTATTTACGATAGCAAGCCATGTCTGTAGATCCCTGTAGATCCGTAATGTTCAGATTTAAAATTATAAAGAAAAAAAAAAAGATTCTCACATGCATGTGGATATATGACGACACCGCAAGATTCCATCCATTCCAAAGACTTTATATAGGGCGGTATGATCAGCAGTATATACTTGACGTAGAAGCATCTCTCGTACAGATATTCCAGCATCTTATACAAGAAGATCGAGGCGAAGAGCTGATCGAAAACGGCGAAATGGATCCACAAACTATTCCTGGGGCTCAGATAGTTTAATCTGTAGAGGTGAGCAGCCCAGTTCCTCCAGTACCAAGGCGGTATGCTGGGCATGTTTGGAAGTTATTGACACACACACAGCCAACTACTTTGTTGTCTTCGTCTAACATCACGGTCGACATATAACATTTGCAACTGCAAAGCGACAAAGGTGATAAGGTTAATAAATCGCTATGAACTACTTTATAAATTAAAGATTGCGTCGTGGATAAAAATACTGGAAGGAATATAAGTATGAGAGCGTAAGTGTGAAACAGAAAAGAGATAAGATAGATGGTGGACAAAGGTGCAACAGGAGATTTGGAATTTTGAAGTTTTTGAAGACCCTATTCAATGATACAAAACCGTACTTCATTCCATACTTGACAAGCTGTGAATACTTACACATTGTCCGATCCCCATTTAGATTATTAATTATTAACCCAATACAAATTAGTTAGTGTTGAATATTTGAACAGTAATGGAGGCTATGGAGGGTATGATAAAGTAAAGTTCTTCGTTATCATAAATTAAAGGGCAAGGGATACTCATGAGAAGTGATGAAAAGGAATTGTAGTCAATGTTGCCAAAATCACGATATATACGATATTTAACATCTGTTAAAATTTGGAGAGGTATTTTGTAAATTAAGTTTGTGATCAGATAGATCCTCAGCATCAAAAACTCCAGAATCAAGAAACATATCCGGATTTCTACCTACGATGATGTCCAATAAACTAACTCAGTACATCTGGTGGGAGGAACATCTATGACCTGTGCTAAATTAAAAACATCCGACAATGCTCTAAAATCCCAAAGTTACCTACTGTTGTTTTGTTTGCCTTAATTAATATTTAACAAAAATACTCCAAACTGTGGTACTGGTAATGCTGTAAACTTCTCCTAAACCCCTCACCACAAACTGCACTAAACTGAACTCAGTTCAGTTCCAGGTCTGCTGAGATGATGATAGCGTTCCCACTTTGGCAAAATAACATGACTATAACGTCGTCTAAATTATCTTGTAACGCGAAAATGTTACAAAAAATATATACAACGTACCACATGCAGTAACATTTCTACGACTGTTTAATGTCCGCCTAAGCGATGTTACGAAACAATATTTCCCAGTAATGTTAATACGAGGTCTTCGAGTAACATTACTTTAACATGACGATTAATGCTGAAGTACAGCTCTTCCGTAACATTTCTCATATGTTAAAGAGAAATATTGATACAGTGTGGCAATTAAATGTTTCTATAAATATATCTACACTAATGTTTCATTAGAATCTTTTATTTACTCCAAAAGTTCTGCTGCATTATACAAGAAACATGATGTTGAGGTTTATCGAGAAGTTATATTAATTAATATAAAACGGAATCTCAATCAGTCTTATTGAAATTCAATGTTAATATTATAATTTCATGTTACACTCGATAGATCGGGCTCCTCTGTTTATACGAATTTATCTTCACTTACTAAAATTACAATATTAACATTAAACATTAATGCCAGAAAAATATAATGGATAAGATATTTTTATAATATTTTGGTAGTTATTTTTGCAGATACATTAAAATGGTCAATCATATATCATATAGTTCTATGTAAAAACTAAATAGTAATACTATGAATAATATTATAAATAGCTATTTAAGTAAACGAAATACATTAACAAATACTTTATAAAATAAAATGCTGCTTACAGAAGACAATAAAGGCATTTATTGATTAAAAAAAAAAAGTACATTAAATTCCATTTTAATAAACTTCAGTATTGGAAACAGATTATGGGGCACATAAATTAACATGAATAGAATCTAAACAAAAACTCACAACACATAAGAAAAACGCCCCGAATGCATTTTATTCCTTTGAACATTTTGCCGTTTTTCTATCAAATCTTTGTTTTGCATAACGAAACCATTCCATGACAGTTATTTCGTATTCCGTATCTGTGAGCACAATATTTCTTCTAATTCTCTCTGAAATTAAAAAAAAAAGACACCGTCAAAAATAGAGATCAGAAAAGTTATTTTATTTAAATGAAAATTGAGGATAAGCTGCATATGTTATATATAACACTGTTTATAATTATTGTGAACTTTGTATTTGATCCAGAATTACTATGAATTCTAAGATTGACATTACGTGACATTGCTCAGCCTTATAGCACAACAGGTAGGTTTCACTATAACATATATAGGTTATGATATTCATAATACATATCTGTCTTAAAGATCTTCGATGAATTTGAAAGGATCGACATACCTACTTTAGCATAATAAATAAAACTTACCCGATAATGTTGATTCATTATTGACGGGAATTTTTTTCTCATCAAAACAATTGCGACGCACAATCCCAAGATGGTCCTATCCACGCCCTGTCCAGTCACGATAACCGTATATTGTGAAAGAGGGGGGTTCACAGGTTCACGCCAACTCGTGTATGCGCGATACGAAAAAACTTGTGATGGCAAGCGATACTAACTTTTACAAGTACGCAGTGCGCAACCACAACCCCACTAACATGATTATTATAGGCTACAAAAAATGTTAAAAACTTTCATCACCGTTATTTATTTACTTTATAGAGAAAATTTGCTCCATTAGTTTTGTGTTTTCAAAATTCTAAATTTGCAGAAACATATATACGTGCCTATCTTACAATTTATAAAATGTAAGTATGTTAATGTTACAAACGCAAATCTTGTAACCATTCCTTGTAATGATTCGCCTTGTAAATATGTCAATGTTACGACTAAATATTACCTCAACATTTCTGGCAACAAAGTCTTTGTTTTTGCAACATTGTTTTAAAATATTTTTTCCTGATTACATTGAAATGTTACTGTAATGGCCTGCAATATTTATATCATTATTTAATGTTGCTGCAAAATTTCAGTAACATGTTTTTGTTTAACATCGCTGTCTAGTAAATAATGTAATATTGCTGGGATATCTGCAACATTACTTGCCAAGTGGGTTTGCTATTGAAACGTACGTCCAGTTTAGTGCAGTTTGTGGTGAGGGGTTTAGGAGTAATTAATATTTAACAATGAAATAAAATAAGATGACCCAACCAAGGCTCAATTGCTTACAACAACTCACTAACGTTAACCTGGCCGAAGAAACTCTTCGTCCTGTGCGTGACCAGATTCTCCACCATGGGTATATCACGCCTCTTGGCTCTGCGCACCTTCTTTATCTTGCCGACTTGCCCCTTGCGGATAACATTCTTCATCAAGGTCTTACGTCTACCTTCGGCTATTTCCCTTACCGAGGGCGTTAGGTGCATCATCTTGGTGTTCGGATCGATTACTCCCCCCGCTCGAAGCTTTATCCGCCCCTATTTTTCCGGAAATTTGCACGATTTTGGTTTGACGATGTCCGCCCACCCGCGCCCAATTGACACCTCTAGCATTAACGGCGTATTTTCGAAAAGAACGAAAACTATACAGAGCAATACAGCGCGATTGTCACAGTCGATTCTACCCGAAGACGTGCTTAGATAATCGATGTGAATTCACTACATAATACGATTAACGGAACCCGTGAAATATGCGTGCGCATATGTCAAAAAAAAAAGAAAGAATTTGACATAATTGATCGATAGTTTCCATGGTATAAATACGAAGCGAATGTATGTCCTGTTGACAACTTTAGTTGCCAACTAAGCTTAGTAGCCGTAGATAATACCCTTGTTTATACATGAGTGATTCTCAATATACACTGTAAAAAAAAGTTGCAGTAAAATTACATATAAAATTGTTGGTAACAAAGTTGCCTACAATTTCACAGGTAAATTTGCTTCATAAGGTAAAATTTCTACCATCTAGTAAATTTCACATGCTGATGTGTTTTTCAAAGATTGTACTGTAAAATTCGTATGTAATATTTATATGAACCTATATTGAAAGTAATTTTCATATGTATTTTTTATAAAGAAAGCAAGCAACTTACCTAATTTTTTTATAGCACCTAATAGGTCATACTGAATCGCTCAACCAAGGATCAAGAATGAATACGCTTACGCGAAACCTACGATTGTTTGTGACGTACATGATATCATTGAGCCAATAATAAGTTCGACAAACGAATAGAATTACCTACGCGCACAGATAAATAATCCAATAACCAATCACATTGCGGCGTATGAATTTCGTATTTTCCATGATATCTATAGTTTTACCCGAAAATTCAAGTAAAAACAAATAAATATAAAAGATCCTCATATTTTGACATGCAAAAATTAATAGTTCACTAGTAAAAATTACTTTTTTAAAGTGCACTTAACATACGCCCAAAAAAAAAATGTCAATTTTACACTTTTAAGTAAGTTCTGAGAGTAAATACAAAATTGTACATGTTTTTTCCTGTATTTTTCTTTTGAATTTTTGTTACATCTTAAACTTACATGAAAAAGCTATAAATGTTACCGAAATTTCTTTTTCCATGTTAAATATCCTAGAAAAAACATGTAAAACGAAGTTTACATGATTTATTGTGGTAAATTCACAACGTTATTACATTTAATATTCCTGATTTACCATGGCAAAATTACTGTAATTTTTTACAGTGTATGCGACAAACTTTAAGCGCTGATTCCTGGGGTTATTTTGATCATAAAAATTTATAAGAACATATGTCCAAAATCGCTTAGTTCTAAAGTTGTACAATGTTTAATAGTAAGTTAATATAATTAATGTTTTTATTATAAATTAACAAAATAATTAGTAAAACAAAATTAACTTATACTAACTGTTGAAAATGACCGCCCCCAACTGCAATACAAGCTTCTATCCTCCGTCGTATTGACTGGCGAGTCCGTTCTAAAATACCAGGGGTATTTCGAATTGTTTGAAAAGTTACGATAATACGATTTCTCAGTTCATCGACATTTTCAATGGGAGTCGTATAAACTAACGATTTTAGATGACCCAAGAAAAAAGTCCAAAGAATTTAAGTCTGGAGACCGAGGAGCCACGCGTTGGTGACCTCCCCGTCCTATCCACCGATCTGGATACGTATGTGCCAAAAAACTCGCGAGCAACTAAACTAAAATGCGCTGGAGCACCGTCATGCATAAAATACATTGTAATCTTAATTGCAACGGAACTTCTTCCACCAGTAGTGGTAGCTCCTCTTCAAGAAATTTGCGGTATATCTCGCCATTTAACCACATCGGTAAAAAATGTCGACCTATCAAGTGATCTCCAACAATTCCAGCCCACACATTGACAGAGAATTGATGTTGACGGGCATTCACTAGTTCGTGCGGATTTTCTTCGGCCCATATGTGATTATTATGAAAAATTAGTAATTGCGTTTCTAGAGAAAGTCGTCGGTCGTCGGTGAAGAATATTTGAGCCAAATAGTCAGGATTTGTGCGATTTGTGTTGCAATCCATTGACAAAAAGCCACTCTTTGCTGGAAAATCTGCCGGCAAAAGTGCCTACACCCTGTAATGTGATATGGATACAACAGTGATCTTTCAATATTCTCCAAACTGTGGTCTGACTAATATTTAAAGCAAACGCAATTTTTCTGGTGCTTGTAGTAGGATGTTCCTCAATTTCATTCAGTACCATTTCTTCAACTTGTGGAGTTCTCACTGTATAGATGAGTGCCCGTTATCAGTCGTCCGTTTTTTTAAAAAATTTCCCGTTTCACTAAGACGTCGGTGAAGACGGGCAAATATTGAATGATGCGGGGATGATACGGTTCGGTATCTTCTTCATAAAGACGTCTAGCAGCACGCGAATTTCCATTGGCAAGACCGTAAACGGAATGCATATCACACATCTCAGCATTCGTATAATTCATTTTAGAAAACAGAAACTGGCAATAAACTGAATGAATACTATGACAACTATTGACAGATATTGAAATGACAAATAAACAATTCCCTCTCAACACAATAGTTTTTGAAGAACCAACTGTGATATTATATCGTGTTAGTCATAGTTCATAATTTATTATTAAACATTCAATAACTTTAAAACCAAATAGTTTTGCACATATACTCATATGAACTTTTATGATCAAAATAACCTCAGGAATCAGTTCTTAAAGTTTGTCGCATATATTGAGAATCACCCTGTATACCTAGACGTAATTCATTCTGAAACAGTCTGTATAATAAAATACACGATATAACTGAGAAATTACATTCAAGAGGTATATTTTGACTGAACCCCATATTCATAATATCATGTAATATCCCTGCTAAAATAGCTTCTTTTTATTACAATTTACGATTACTTTGTCTTTAGTGACGGCTTTTCAGACAAGAGTAAATCGAAGAAGGAATAAAAAACCGCATCACTGCATCATCAGAGAACTTTACGCATCTGCAACTCAATTTTACGCGATGAAATCAGCAAAAAATCGTGCGCGTATTCAACATAACATAGCATACATAGAGAACACCGGCCTTCAGTACTTTTTTCCGCTGAAAAAGGGGATCTCTGGCCGAGCGTCGGACCAGTTTTAATTTACAATAATGGCATAATAGGGCCGCCGACACGAATAGCTATACGGCAGCAAGAAATAATCGGTCCGCCGTATAGCCGGGTAGTAGTGCACCGGGGATAATGAATATTGGTATTGCAATTACGAAAATGGTCCAATTTACTATATAGAGTGAACCTTTATAATTCGCCAATATTCATTTGAGGAGTTTTAATGAATGGTTAGGTGTCGGCCGGGCGTTGTAAGGTATCGGCTACCATTACGCGTTTAACATGTGTGGATCGTGCATGGATTCCAGCGTACGCATGCACCTTACGTACGATTACAAAGGCGTAATTACCCTTAAAATCTAAACTAAATAGTTGCAGAGTAGATTGGATCGTTATCCCGGGCAAGGGATAACGTGCAATCATTGGTGTACGAACGCTATTAATTGCGGTTATATAAGGCTCGAAAAAAGCAGCTATTTTGAAAACATAATCAATCCAGGCCGCTTGGAGATGTATAGTATTATAAGTATCTAAATGAATTGCGTTCGATAAAGCTTTTATGAAAATCTATTGTAAAGATACCGTGAGATCGAATAAAACTGTCCTGATCCTACTCCACTTTCCACGAAGATTGTATCAATATTTATATCCACTGTTTCGAATGAAGTTAGTCAATAAAACACAGTAACGTGCGGTCATTGTTTAGTTTAGTTTAATTTATTTTCATATTGTTTGGGCCAGTAACACTGAATACAATGTATCAAAATACAAATGTAAAATACAACAAACAAAATTTTGGATATAAATAAATGGATATAATTGGATATAATATAAACAAAAATATTCATTAATGGAGTAATAAGATTTTTCTATTAGGAGCGCTCTAACCTGTTTTTTTAATTGTTTAATGCAGTCTGTACTAGTTATTGTATCTGGCAAGCTATTATACAAAATGATTGTCGTAAGAAAAAACTATTTTCCGGAAAAATTTATCTATATTTATTACCAATATAATGAGCGAAGTTAGCTACATACAAATTTCATACATTAAATGAATTTTCTTGAGATTTAGCGACATTGGCGTGCGTGTTGTAGTATCTTTCGATTATTTATCTTATAATTTTTTTCAAACCGTTTATATTTACATCTAATATCATCAACAATAGTATTCTGAATACTGTAAGAAAATAAGGGAATTGTCTGTGGTAATTAGCTCAACAAACAGGTAAAAAAATCAATATTAACATTAAGATGAAATAGTTATTACATTTATAATTTTATAGGCTTATCATACACCTTCAGCGCAACGAGCTGTCAAAAGAAAGTTACATTTCATCCCATAAATTTCTACGGTACAGGAATTATTACCATTAGATCACGATAGGCGATTGGAATATTGTCATTGGTTATTAAACAATTTAAGGGACGATGACTTGCTAAATAAATCATTTTTTCTCGAATGAAGCCTGGTTTTATGTAAACAAGCTATATCAATTCACAAACTCTGTATCCGGCCTGCAGAAAATCCACATTAATTTCGAGAAACGCCAATTGCATCCCGTAAAAGTTGGAGTTTGGTTAGCTATGTCCAGCCAACGAATAATGGGCCAAGTTTCTTCGAGGAAACTGTAACAGCCCAATGTTACCAACAGATGTTGAATTGTTTATGCAGAGTTACAAGAAAAATGGAGCTTGATGCAGGTTATTTTCAGCACGATAATGGCTCCAGCACATACCTGCAATATCTTCAACAGGTTTTTGCTGACAGGTTCGTTAGAGCACAAAGATGGCCACCAAGATCGCCTGATCTAACCCCATTAGATTACTCATGTTCGGCTATCTAAAAAATAGATCTATAGAAACCGCATGCATACCATAGAAGAACTGAGAGATGCAGTTCTGTCACTAATAATATATACTAATTGTATGTTATAATTTAAAGTAATAAATAAATTTAGTTAAACACCAGTTAGTACTGAATTGTAAAATCATTAATTAGTAAAGTTAAATTAATTACATTTCATTTTTACAAGCAGAAACACCAAATCCATAGTCGTTTATATAATGCGAGTTCAAATATAGGTTACGTTTCGCCTTATTTATGACAGATCCGTTTACTTCTTATGTTCCAACACTGACTTAGTTCAAACCTTCATTACAAAACACGCGGCATATACCTACACCCTGTTACTACGATAGGAGCGGAATTGACAATCATTTGAATCTCTGTGTATACTCTTAGCATTGAATTTTATAGGCATCTCTTGTGAGCTATAGGTAGTCTTGGGTATCGTCAGTTGCTCATATGGCGGGTGATATAAGAATGATGTTTTTCGTATTTATTAAATATTTCAAAGTTTTGTTTCACATAGATCGCCGATTTATAGATTAAAATGCTGGGAAAAGTTAAAATTTTGTTTTCTTTAAAAACATCCTTGCAACTATCGCGTTGTTAATGTTAAAAATCAGTCTTATGAGCCGCGTTTGTGTAATGAATATCTCTCCCAACCAGTTGCTACGCCCCATATAATAACATTGTACGAAAGAGCAAGTAGTATGCCTACGCGTAGTAAATATCTAGCTATAGGTCTTTTCTTTCCAATATTATATTCAACTGATTAATAATATAATAGGCTTTATTCAATTGTGTGCACACGTTGCTATTTGCTTTTCCATTCCAGTTTTCATCTCATTGGCAACACCAATGCATGGCACCATTCGTACAACAAGTATTTGTAGTACATAATCTGTGGGCTTTTTGCGTCTATGCAAATTTAATATTTAGTTTTATTTTTATTTAAAATAATCGCTTGTTTTACACCACTCCGTCAGCCTGCAAATGTACACTTATATAAATGAAAGGTCCCCTTAACAACCAAAAAATTACGTAGATATTTTTAAAAATATTATTTGATAATATTTTTCGTGAGGGGTTTTTGAATATATGTTCATATTTTTTTCTAAATATAAAAAATATTCAATTAAAATATTTATTCCATATTTTAAAATTAAGGAAGCGCTATATTTTTTCTAAAATATTTGTAAAAATAATATTTAAATGAAATTGAGATTTTTTATGCAACTCTATTTAATTTGTCAAAATGGAACTAAAAAAGTCTTCGTTATTTAGAATGATAACGTCGGATACGAAAAGTTGAAAACACACATAGAGTTGTCCTAAAAGGCAAAGAACTTGTTTTTCACACTCCCATACAAGTTAATAACTCAATAATCTGGCATCTTTTAAGTCATACGCAAGGTTATCAAATTATCACTATTTTTTAATTGAAGTGTTCTAAAATAAAAAACAAGCGATTTATTATGCATTTTATTTGAATAAGCCAATAAAAATGAAAAATACTCATTTTAAGTCTAGCCTTGGCTGGTGCTAGGTACAACCCATATGGCTTTTTCATATTCTCGGTAGTGGCGCGTGTCATGGCGTTTCCTTGTGGCCTCTAAAACAATGCCAATTGTATTAGATCATAGCAATGAAAAAACATCGTACAACATTATCAACACTTTACTAATACATTGGGAGCATTTACAAAAAATTGGAGTGGTAGCTACAGTCTAATACTTACGATACTATATTTTACTTTATTTCATAATATTGAAAACATTCTACCGTACAAACAACAATACAAACAACACACGTATTCTAACCTATATTAGAGTTGACGCTTATCTACCGAGATGAATCTCTAAAGCAAATCAACTAGCAATTATCTGTAGATGCAGTACATATATGATGCATAAAATTCCAACAATTATATTATTAAACGATTTCCCGTACATAGCGATATTGGAGCATCCCAATTATCTTATAAATCCATGACATGTTCAAAGTTTGGCTTACCTCGTAGTCACCACAACACTAAAAACACACCCCGCAACAATATATTACACAGTTATCCCTAATCTGCCCTAATCGTTATACTATTATAACTATAACATGTAACGGACAAACGAATGAAAACGTTGATGATATGTACGTGCGCGTATGCATTCTATGTACCTAATCCATAGACGCCATAAACAATACTAAATCATATAACACCGGCACCGTAATGAATAGAGGTGTGTGTTGACGTTCGCAACTTACAAATATTACAAATAATATAATACAAAACGCAGATATATTAATACCAAATGTACAGCGCTTAACTAAGATACTAATAAATCATATTAGATAATATTATCTAATTTAATCTTTAAACTATCATTATAAATAGTACAATACCTACTACATATGTATGCATATTTAACCCATTTATATTATTCATCCTACGCACCAAATGTACAAAAGCAAAATTCAATCTTTTTTAGGTGAAATAAATATTACAGAAATACAAAGCAAAATATTCTACAGAGGTATGAAAATATATTGAGAAAAACATTGCAAAAAAACTATTAATACTACATAACATATATATTTTTTAAATGTTTCCCTAATATATTTTCTATAATATATTTACGCATATTATATTAAATATAACTAATATTCACAGAAAGATTTAATATTTTTTTAAATATTTATAAAATATGAAATAAATATAGTTGGTCACTGGGGTACTTAAGAAACAGGTAAAACAGCACGCTAGTTTCAAATATAATAAACATATTTCTGCGAAAAGGTTCATCTTGTCTTTTAACATGATAAAAACGAAAACTTACAGTATAGCCATCATACACTCACATAAAACACCCTTTTAAGGAAACCATAAACTACCTCTGTTAATGATAACGATATACTTTTATTAAACGTTTTATTAATTGCACGAATCAATACATAAATATTGGAGAGTGTGTAAAGGTTGCCCAAAAAAATATTCGACGGCAAACCAAATAAAATTTCCTCAATAAGTCGATATCTCCTCTTATCATGTACAACATCGCGAGACATATTTGTGTATCGGCGTTTTTTTTTTCGCAGTTTAATGAGCTGATGATGGAAAACCAAAGGGCTTCACCGCAAGGGGTGCTTCATTACTCACCTGCCGGCCGATAATTGCCAGTATCAGTACTAAGTGTACCCTGCATGGCGCCCCATGGCGTAAAACTCGATCCAGCTCCGCGTATATACGAGTACAGGGGGTTTTAACGATCGAAAAACGACAATAAAAAAGGATAATTATAGAAAATTCTAAAAGATCTTTACGTAAGAGACGTTGATGCTTTCGTATTATTCGAGAATTAACGTGACAGAATCGAATTTTCGCTCTCCAGATTAGAGTTCGGAGTGCTCCGATTATCATATCAAAAGAAATATTCATTCTACGTTTACTTTTCGTATACGTTGTATCTCGTATCGATGAGGCACCATTAATTACCGTTCCGCGAAATAATTATATCGTGATATTCGCAATTAAAAGTCTTTCATAAATATCGGACAAAGATGCCGACAAAACGATGCGTCCGCTTTCGGTATACCTGGTTTTTTTTGCGTCGTCTTTTTGTCCTAATTATAAATGAAAAGTGGCGTCACTAGTAAGTTTAAGTAAATAACCCGCGGACGATATGTGTCGTGTCTGCACGACAAGACACTCTTTTCGTAATTTGCAATAGATAAGACGTCATCGGTGTTACGCTGTAAGAAATCCTGGAGTGAATTTACACTCCGTCACAATTATGTGGAAATACATCACCTGTCATGCAATTTCTTACATATTAGAATTTTATAATCAATTCTAGAAAAAAAATATTATAGGCATTCATGTAAAAATACATCTTTCCAGGAAAAGTTGCAATACATTACATTAGTGGAAAACGATACACCCTCAACAAACAACAGCATTCATAAATAGAGACCGGATTATACGCAAAGTGCATATATTTTATTTTTTGCATATCTTTAATTATAGTGTATATATAGACGTATTACACTAATTAGTGATTGCATATATTGCATATTTAGGCATTTCTATGCATATTTTTACAAAAGTTGCATATATTGCATATTTAAGCTTTTTCTTATCCTTTCTATTAGTAAAAATTCCTATTAATTCCTAATGTAGATCGACAACCGACAATTCTCAAAACGATAAATCTTTTACATTGGTTTCTCTAATACTTTTTTCCAAGAACTGCACGTGTTTAATTTCGCCTATAGCAGAAGGGATGTGGTAAATACGTTTTATTATTATTAATTCCCAAATAAACTATTCATTCATTGAATATCTTCCAGCGAAACAGCATGTAATTGTGTTACGTTTTTAAATACTGTGCGCACATACAATGAGTATAGCGAACACAATTTAAGCCATATCCTGAACTGGTAAAGGATGGCGATAAAATGTTTTGTCGAGCCTGCAGTAAACTGGTAAGCTTAATTTTACTAAAAGCTTTACAATTGTTTTTAATTTTTTTAACTTTTGATATAAAAAACAATTGTTTGTGTAGGTGTCTTCTGAGAGAAAATACCTGATTGATCAACATGCTAAAATCTCCATCAAATATTGGAGAATGTGAAAAAACTAAAACGATCCGCATGTGTGCAGCAATCTATACGTCAATGTGTAGCATCAACCTCACGAAACTCAGAACAAGAAGAATATAATACGGATCTGTGTAACGCATAATTTCGTCTAACATACCATTAGCAAGATAAACAATAGTTATATTGAAATCATTACTGCAAAAATATTGCAAACATAATAAACCTGACGAAAGTACCTTACGAAAAATTATGTCACATCTGTTACCAGCAAACAATAGCAAGAAATTCAACAATTGGTAGGGAAATAATTTGATTTATATCATGGTAGATGAACGTACGGATAAGTGTGGCCGTTATATTGCCCATTTGTTAATAGGAATTCTTCATGAAGATATTGTAGGTAAATCATATTTAATTTATTGTAAAGAACTTCAAAAACAAATAATGTGACAAATTGCCCAATTCGTTCAAGAAGGTTATCAAATTTCTTTTACCTGGAAGTATCACCTTGTGAAAAAATTTTACTAATGTTGTCTGACGCTGCACCATACATGATAAAAGCCGGCGCAAAATTTGAAAAATTTTTTCATTAGAACATTATTCATAACCACTCTGTTTATCTCATGGGTTCAATCGTGTAGTTTCGATTTCTGAATAAATAAAAATATTCAGATTGATAATAGATTTTTTGTGTGTATTATCCGTTAAAGCGTAACCACTTCTAGACACCTCTTAGATACACTTACAACATAGCTATATGAAACAAAACGATGTTGCTTGGCACCTGTACTTCTTGTGTCGTGATGGAGCCTTAATTAGGGGCAATTGTCCTTCGAGCATCGCTCTTTCATAAACTTACTCTTTGACGAATGACTGATGGTCCCGCGATGGCCTTACTTGGATCCGTTTCAATAGATCCAGTTTATTAGATCTGTTGGTTTCGTTAATTATGCCCTTTGTCCGCGTTGATTTTGTTTCGGTAATGAAATGAATAGCTTCTGGTTGGTAGTGATGTTAAATTGTTGTGAGGTATACAAGGCAGATGTGATACCTTTTAAGGATGTCAGGTACATCTGCTTTAAATTCCATAAAGTATTAGTACATCCATCGACAAGAATTGACTCTAAGCGGAAAATCGTCTTCTCGCAGAGTTTCAACTTTCATATAATAGAACACTGAGAAAAAAATTGAATAATCATAAATAAAAACAATTATCGTAAGTAAAAGTTCAGCTGGATAAGGGACAAAAGCACAGATTACTTAGCACTAGTAAAAAGAGATCCTAAACAGTGATACTAACAAAGAAGCACAAAGTAACTTTACGTCTGCTTCATACCGTAACTTATGAAGTTACTTATGAAATTAAACTGAAGTAGTTAAACCAAAAGAATATATATAGTTGGAGTAAGGCAAAGATACTGCCCCTTGTCAAGTAGTAGGTGTATTGCTGTGAATGAACTATTCATAACAACTATCACACCTGCAATAATTAATACAAGCTATTTAGATTACCTTGTGATAAAGAAAGGAGAAGATTAATGACTTCCTAGAAATATAAAATATACAATATCGTACCTAAATTTGTTGTCAACATATAGGTAGTGTTAGGAAACGAGGAAGTTTAGTGAATATTTATTAAGTAGCTTACTGTATTACTCTGCGTGAATATTGAATAAAGTACAAAAAAAAGTTCATGCAAATCTTTGATTATTTATGCAAGCCAGCTATATAAGTACTGCGTACCGAACAAGGCGTAATTCAAATTGTTTGCAAATATTTTTATAATGACTATTCAGGTGTGCGGTAGCTTCGATTACATTAATAATTGAAGATTAAAATTCGCATTTATGTTGCTAAAGATGCTACATAATACTATTATTACTAAGAAAAAAAAGCAGTATTATTAGTAAATAGGTTTATTTTGTATAGAAAAACACAGTGACTACCTGATAATGAATGAAAGATATTGGTTTCACTTTAAAAAAATTTTTTTGTAATAAAAAATTTACAAAGTAATTACTCATAAAATATATTCCTTAATAATGAAAAATGAACAAAGCAATAAAAAAAGATAAGGTAAATGAGGCCCTTTGAAACGTTATTTAGTTATTGAAATCATGAAAATCTAAACAAAGGACAAAGAGAAATAGCAGCTTTGAAGTCACAACTAAAACAAACAAAGAAATAATATACATAGGCGGTAAACTGCGGTTTCTGTTGGTTCTTTGCACTGGCGTTTGTCTCAGCGAGTTGAATCCTCTGTCGCGTACTGGCGGTATTCCGGGACCGCCTCGAAACGGGCTACTTCGTCGGGATATCCCTAACTGCAGGTGGCACTTGGACTGTGGGATTCAGCTAGCGACGGCATCCATCACACTTTAACTTCACCAGGGGCGCAGATATCATCACAATGATCGGAATTCAAAATATCCCACCACGTGGTTTAAAACTGCAATCTTGAAACATCCGATTGCTTATAGGCTCGGTGCCTTCTTCTTTCCATGGGATTCTTTATACGCATGGGGCCTTGAGTTAACCCACCCGGTATTTTTAATATATTTGCATTCCAAACTGGCCTACAATGGCCGTACTCCCTTGCCACTTTTTCGACGAACCTTTTCCACACGTCAATAACTCTTACTTGACGCTAGCCCGCGCCTGCGCGCGTAGCCGTCTCGGGAGACTATTTCATTCACTCCGCCGCAATTAGCCAATCAGGAATACTAAAACAATCACGGGGTGGCAGCAAATACTCAAATAATCATAGTTGTGGCAAGTTGTTCCCTATTTAAGAAAATACATGAGTTTAATAGCGATAGCATTGTTGTTACTTCTACTGACATGTGCTGTAGTTAGATACAGTACCAGTAGTCAAAGTAAATACGTTACTTACCACAAATTTGTCAGGTACGCTGTGTAATAGCCGTTAATAAAAGCACTATATACAGTAACAACTTGCATTCATGAACTGGTTTAGTTGCAGGTATTAATTAACGAGAATAGTTCCAAGTAAAACTTTACTATTGTAAATAATTTTTTTATCAAGTAAACATCTTTACTTAGCCCATTTTTCTCAGTGATGCATTATTCCACGTGAACAATAATTTTTCTTCATTGTTTACATGAAGGGACCCATTTTTTGTTCAGTATAATACCGAACATTACTTTACAATCACGAAAGATGGAAAAAGAATGTCAACTTTATTTCAAAGCATATTTATAACTCAACCTTAAGGATCCAGACATTCTGAATAATCACTCTCTAATCAACGAATCAATTTTTCCTCGATTCATCCACCCCCCATCCTAAAACCGAAAAAAAAATAAAAAAAATAAATAAAACTATGAAGCGAAGAAGGCAATATAACAAACTAGTTATGCTAATGAGATCAGCAGAGCACCCTCACCTTTTGGGACACGAAAACCCCCAGTCCCTTTCTACTTATCGTTTTAATAAGTCTATACGGTAAATGTAACGATCTCTCAATGAATTTATAGACCGGCTGTCTTCTGTACGAGTGATAAAGTACCCTCCCTATTAAAACTTGGCGCCGGATATTCTCGTCTCACACACAAAATAATAATGAATTCAAAATTCAACCCCTCCGGCGATTCTTCCATTCTTTCGGCATTATAACTTATACCGCCCTGTATAATGTTGTTTTATTTTTATATCAATTTACCCTTTTCTAATGTACAAATGTCCAACGTCAGATTTGACAGATTTTGCGTCAAATACTATTCAATTATTTTAATTATTTACATAATATAGTATAGACACAGAATATACATACCTAGAAACATATTCTTTTATAATCGTGATGATTGATGTGTTTATTTTTATTTCCTGAAATTCGACTCGGATTAGACGAACAATCGCGACGGTATTGAAATGTACTAATCACCTCGACAATAGAGAATAGAGTGGATGAACTAACCTCAAAAGGACTCTAATTAATAATTGGATAAGTAAAGTAAGAGTGGCTATATTCGCCGAACGCAATTCTATAGAAAATTTAGGGTACTCGGAAACCGCGTCTCACCTTTTAACGGCGCTGATCACTTCCCAGAAGTCGTAAACGGGATTCTTGTAAAGAATGCAACCTTTAGTAAAGGAAAGTAATAAGTTCTAATGGTTTAATAACTAAAATTCTAACACTGGCTGGCACTATTACCTAAAATATCTAATGAAAACTGCAAATAACAGAACAAAATATGTAATTACACGACATGTCGTTTATTACATGTCGTGTTATTACATATTCCTAAATATTTATTATTAAAAAGGAGTTAAGCTGTGTAATATTGACATTCGACTTGAGCGCCATCTTTGCGGAAAATGTTTAAACCAGCATAGATAGAAATCTGTAATCGACGTTTTGACAGGTAATTCGGAAATGTGGTATAATTCATTTACTATAACTAGTGACCGGATTATATGCAAAGAAAAACTGGAATATATGCGTATATATATACACCGATTTTTGAGAAAATATGCATAAACCTGGGGCACATATGAAAAAAAATTGCGACAATACGCAAAATTTTTACACAAGATAAATAAGAGCAGAAATTTAAATCATTAACTTTATTGCACAAAATTTTTTCACAACATATTTCTAAAACAATTTATAATTAAATGTTTTTCAAAATTGTGTAAAAGAAAGTTTTGTCTTCTATCAAAATACATATGTTCCGAAATAGAAAAGCTTCTTTCAACATGCACAGATGTAATTGGTGCATTTTTTAACTTTGCAATACATTCTAAACTAAAATTGAAGTCGAAATCATTTACTGTTTCACCTTCCAAAATTTTCTTAACTTTCTTCAATTTCAAATACTCCGCAATTTTATTTATCACTTTTTTAAATTTATCGTATATAGAATTACCTATTATACCCTTAACCTTCTTACATATATGGCATATCAAATTCGTCTACTATTTCGACTGATTCCGAGAGCGACATCTGTTGCGTTTCTAGTTTACGAATGGAACTTGAAACAAAGCTATAATTTGACTTAATATACGAAAAGGTTTTGTAGCAATTCTGTTGATGTTACTATCTTTTTACAGTTTTCTAGAGCAATGCAGTCAGCAGTGATTTCAAGAATTACATTTTTTTTCCTTCAAAATTATCGGCGAAAAAAATTGCAGCCTCTAACCATATACCCCATCTCGTAATAATCGTTCAGAGGCAACTTAACACCGGGAAGTCGCTCCTTATAAAATTGGATTCGTAAAGGTGCTTTTAAAAATACTTTTTTGACATTGCTAATTAAATCATTAATCAAAGGGAATTGATCCTAATGTCTTCGGCTACACGATGAACCCATGAGCTAAAAGCTGTAATTATACAGTGTTATGATGAATAATGTTACTATAAAAAAATTTAAATTTTGCGCGGCTTATTGTATGTGGCAGCGTCGGACAAAATTAGTAAAATTTTTTCACAAGATGTACTTCCAGGTAAAAAGAAATTTGATAAACCTTCTTGAAACGAATTGGGCAATTGTCACATTATTATGTTTTTTTGAAGTTCTTTACAATAAATTAAAATGATTTACCTACAATATCTTCATGAAGAATTCCTATTAACAAATGGCAATATAACGGCCATACTTATCCGTACTTTCATCTACCATGATATAAATAAAATTATTCCCTACAATTGTTGAATTTCTGCTAAGTTTGCTGGTAACAAGATGTGACATAATTTTTTCGTAAGGTACTTTCGTCAGGTATATTATGTTTGCAATATTTTTGCAGAAATGATTTCAAATTAACATTGTTTAATCTTGCTAATGGTATGTTAGACGAAATTAATGCGTTACACAGATCCGTATTATATTCTTCTTGTTCTGAGTTTCGTGAGTTGTAAGTTGATGGTACACATTGACGTATAGATTGCTGCACACATGCGGATCGCTTTAGTTTTTCACATTTTCCAATATGTGATTGAGTTTTAGCGTGTTGATCAATCAGGTATTTTCTCTCAGAAGACACCTACAACAACAATTATTGTCATTTTATATCAAAAGTTAAAGAATTTAAAAACAATTAGTTAAAGCTTTTAGTAAAATTAAACTTACCAGTTTACTGCAGGCTCGACAAAATATTTTGTCGCCATCTTTTACCAGTTCAGGATATGGCTTAATCCATAAAAAAAATTTGTTCGCTATACTTATTGTATGTACGCACAGTATTTAAAAACGTAACACAATTACATGCTGTTTCGCTCAAAGATATTCAATGAATGAATAGTTTATTTGGGAATTAATAATAATAAAACGTATTTACCACATCCCTTCTGCTATGGCGAAATTAAGCACGTGCAGTTCTTGGAAAAAAGTATTAGAGAAACCAATATAAAAGATTTATCGTTCTGAGAATTGTCGGTTATCGATCTACATTAGGAATTACTAGGAATTTTTACTAATAGAAAGGATAAGAAAAAGCTTAAATATGCAATATATGCAACTTTTGTAAAAATATGCATAGAAATGCCTAAATATGCAATATATGCAATCACAAATTAGCGCTAATTAACTTCAATTAGTGTAATACGTCAACATATAGACTATAATTGAAGATATGCAAAAAATAAAATATATGCACTTTGCATTTAATCCAGTCTCTAACTATAACAGTTACGTCATTACCTGCAATTTTAGGTCATGCAATAATATTATTAAAATAACCAACATATAACGCTTTCATATCCTGTTTATATGGTTTTTAATTTGACTCAGAAGTATCGATTTGATTCATATGTACAAAAAAAATCGATGACATAGGTTAAAACCTAAAATAGAAAAAATAATATATACGATATAACCTAGCTCCGTCCCTGCCTAATCGAATACCGAGAATTCTCCAACATTCATTGGGACACGCTTTCACTATAAGAACACGGAACACAAACTAATCCATCTCCTTTGTTAATAATAAGACTGCTAATTACTCGCTGATTAGGCCGTTTGTTACTTAACTGAAGAGTGTGCTTCCGATACGTGTCCTAAGATCTATGTTCGTCTATCTATTTATCTATCTTCTGGACTAGTCTAAGTGAGCCGATTCATTGGATAACTTTACCGTTACGCAATAGCGTTTTTAGATTGGGATCGCCATGAGTGTATATGTGATAATTTAGATGATATTAAAGATCTTTTGTCTTGAATAAATTAATTTTATATTCTATACAGACTATATATCTACTGCGTAGAATACATAGTGCTTCAAAGTGAATAACATCTTATTGTAGTAGGTACTGATTGTAAGTCACTTGCTAAATACAATATTTTAAAGATCTATCTAATTACAAAATTCAATTTTTCATATTCTACTAACAACAAATAATCAAAACATACTATTTCATAACGCAATCTTTAAATAAAACATAAGATATATTCAAAATTCATAGTAAATAATGTTTTATTTACTATGAATTTTGAATTATGATTTTGTCATTTATTAAACAAAAAAATTATTTATAATTTATACCATTTACAATTTATATTTTTACATGTATCTTGAAAAAGCTTTTGAAATTAAAACAAAACGTGGTTCTTAATGTACATTTCCATATTTTTATGACCTAAAAACCAGAAAAAAAAAAAGAAATTAATACCCCATCCTATTTTGTTTTGATTGTTGCAAGCTTTTATCAAGGTTTGTACAAGCTTTCTCTAAAACTTGGCTCAACACTGTCATTCTAACCATGCTTTTACAGACAAGCTTGTCCTGTGTCAACTAGCAACCTTGTCATAACCTTGCAGCAAGCTTACACCCTTGCCAATGACAAGCCTACCGACAAGCTGTTTCCCTTGTCGGGTCTACCTTAAAAAAAAGCTTGTGTAAACCTTTAATTGTTATCTGGGTTGAATTGATTGTTCTGCAGTGCAATGACGAACTTGTGGCAAAATTCAAGGAAGGAAATTTATTAATCTTTTATAAGT
Organism: Protaetia brevitarsis; assembly: GCA_004143645.1. Lineage (NCBI taxonomy): Eukaryota > Metazoa > Arthropoda > Insecta > Coleoptera > Scarabaeidae > Protaetia > Protaetia brevitarsis. Next base: position 337,703 of record RXPK01000102.1, read on the forward strand.
GCCTCCAAAAAGAATCGTTTCCAAAAGTGAGAGAAAACACACCTATATGTTCATGTTTATTTGGAAGCACCTATATTTCTGAACAAGTTTTTTCTTTGATAAAATTAAATAAATCGTTCATCAGACGAGAATATAAATGCAATTTTATACGATTAAATACTACGAGTTTAAAACCAGATATTTCTAATTTATTGCCAAATATTCAACCGCAATGTTTACACTGATTTATTCTTAAAATAAATAATTGGTTTTCATACTTATTTTGTTTGCCTTAATCATTTGTTAAGTATGTTTTTAATAATAAATAAAAGCTGCTATATGTACAGGGTGATTTTCAATATATGCGACAAACTTTAAGCGCTGATTCCTGGGGTTATTTTGATCATAAAAGTTCATAAGAATATATGTCCAAAATTGCTTAGTTCTAAAGTTGTACAATATTTAATAGTAAGTTAACATAATTAATGTTTTTATTATAAATTAACAAAATAATTAGTAAAACAAAATTAACTTATACTAACTGTTAAAAATGACCGCCCCCAACTGCAATACAAGCTTCTATCCTCCGTCGTATCGACTAGCGAATCCGTTCTAAAATACCAGGGGTATTTCGAATTGTTTGAAAAGCTGCGATAATACGATTTCTCAATTCATCGACATTTTCAATGGAAGTCGTATAAACTAATAATTTAAGGTGACCCCAGAGATAAAAGTCAAAAGAATTTAAATCTGGAGACCGAGGAGGCCACGGTTGTGGACCTCCCCGTCCTATCCACCGATCTAGATACGTATTGTCCAAAAACTCGCGAGCAACTAAACTAAAATGCACTGGAGCACCGTCATGCATAAAATACATTTGTAATCTTAATTGCAAAGGAACTTCTTCCAGCAGTAGGGGCAGCTCCTCTTCAAGAAAATTGCGGTATACCTCGCCATTTAACCGCATCGGTAAGAAATATGGACCTATAATGTGATCTCCAACAATTCCGGCCCACACATTGACAGAGAATTGATTTTGATGACGGGTATTCACTAGTTCGTGCGGATTTTCTTCGGCTCATATGTGATTATTATGAAAATTAATAATCGCGTTTCTAGAGAAAGTAGCCTTGTCGGTGAAGAATATTTGAGCCAAATAGTCAGGATTTTGTGTTGCATCCAATGACAAAAAGCCACTCTTTGCGGAAAATCTGCCGGCAAAAGTGCCTGCACCCGTTGAATGTGATATGGATACAACAGTTGATCTTATATATTCTCCAAACTGTGGCCTGACTAATGTTTAAAGCAAATGCAATTTTTCTGGTGCTTGTAGTAGGATGTTCCTCAATTTCATTTAGTACCATTTCTTCAACTTGTGGAGTTCTCACTGTAGATGGGTGCCCGTTATCAGTCGTCCGTTTTTTTAAAATTTCCCGTTTCACTAAGACGTTGGTGAAGACGGGCAAATATTGAATGATGCGGGATGATACGGTTCGGGTATCGTTCTTCATAAAGACGTCTAGCAGCACGCGAATTTCCATTGGCAAGACCGTAAACGAAATGCATATTACACATCTCAGCATTCGTGTAATTCATTTTAGAAAATAGAAACTGGCAATAAACTGAATGAATACTCTGACAACTACTGACAAATATTGAAATGACAAATAAACAATTCCCTCTCAACAGAATAGTTTTTGAAGAACCAACTGTGATATTATATCGTGTTAGTCATAGTTCATAATTTATTATTAAACATTCAATAACTTTAAAACCAAACCGTTTTGGACATATACTCATATGAACTTTTATGATCAAAATAATCTCAGGAATCAGCTCTTAAAGTTTGTCGCATATATTGAGAATCAGCCTGTATATTAAAAAATATATATTATTTTTTATTGCGGCCCTCAACCTAAATACAAAACTATATGTGGCCCTCTGTACATACACAAAAGGTTATGCATCACTGCTTTACGCAATGCAATAATATCTGTGACGTATAACGGCTGCTGCACAATTCTACAACGTCCGAAACGGAGCAGCACATTAACGGTGAAAAAAAAAAATGTGAAAAGGCATCGCCCCGGCATTTTAATGGACAGATACCTATTTAAGACTTTAATTGATGTTGTTATACACGATAAACTAAACATTGGTGGGCGTGGTCGGTTTCCAATCGACCTGGGGAATGGGACGGCATCTCCACGCACACAAATACAATACGGACAGCACATTCTCCAATTCTATGCTATGTAATACATCCATAAACGGACACGCATATTAACCCCGGACGCACTCCAGCGCGCTCTATGTATTGTGTGTTGTATTAATTACAACTAAGTGACTACCAATATTCTGGTCGACGAAAGAATTCGAGTCGGAATGAAATAAAAGCATCAGAACGAAAATAATGATTAAGGCAATAGTTTAGTTAATAAACAACATATTAATATGTTAGTGAAGTATAGTTCTGGCCGGTTAAGTTGTAGACGATACTAAATATTTCCCAGACGTGTCATCAGTAGACTGGACAGCTTTCATCTGCGCGCCAGGTCGGTACTAAGTTTCATATGCAACATTAACGTTTAACACATGTAAACACCACAATATCGGGAAAGAGCAAACTTATTTATTTATTTAATTATAAATATTGTATACAAGCTGGGCCACCACATTTGCGTCGATTTATATCATTTAATTATTATTATCTTTTTAAATTTTTTTTTATTGTTAAGGGTTATACAGGTTCAGAAAGAGCACATTGCGTTTCCTAGTATAAGAATGTGATAATAGTATATATTGTTATGGTACTTATACCAGATATTATAAGAAAAAGGATATAATATGTAGCAGCAGACAGCCAGACGATGTCCAGGTGATGCAGGAAATCTTTGCATTTGGCAAGTCCTTCAAAGCATTTTCCTTCAGAATATTCTCTTCAGGAAGTAAGATGTTCAGCAGTGATATACCTACACATCGAAAATGAATATTAGAATTTGAATAGTGTATTTTTACAATAGATATTAACAGATTAAATTTGGATCCAAGTTCAATTCAATGAACATTCTTATTTTTTTTACAGTGTATTTATTTCATTTAAATTTAGTCTAATAATGTTTGTAGATGCATTGGCAGTCCAATTGCTTTGATATGTCAACAGATAGACATGGGAAATTGCTAGAAATTGGGTTCTGTAACAACTCTATGTGTATAAATGGTTGCCTACTTTTTGGGTGCAGTAATGAATTTTAAGATTGTTAATTTTAAATAGTAATAAGTGTTTAAAAATTTCAAATGTCTTTTTCTCATAATTAAGAGACACCTACCTTTATCATATTTCAATTGTAAGGTGATTCCAGAATTTTGCAATTATTATTTATTTTTATTTCGTTTAAACATTCGACAGTCCATTCGGTCACATGGGCACTCTCATGTATAAAACAATGGATGTTCCCCTCATTTCGGTTATATTTACGGACATTTTGTGACTGTAGTACCACTTATCGAAGACAATCGCTTCGAAGTCAGTTAAAATTTTTCAATTCGAAACCATTCAACAGCCGAGCTTTATTCGAGGCAGACGTGTCCCAATTTGTTCTTGTAAAATTTAACGGCTATTTCGATAAAATCCAATGTTATTCCCAAATTACAACCTAAAAATAATTGTTAATTGTTAAACAAAGTTTATCACATAAATATCATCTAAATTACCTACAACTTTTGGGTAGTTTTCTTCAACGACAATTTTCCCGAGTAATGTTCCTGTCTTGATCGACCCATGGAATCCGTGATCTGATGTACCAGGTTCCTTATCCGACACCCGAACAGTCTTGACCACACCGATGTCCGCAGAATTCGTCCTTGTAGAAGGTATTCCTCGTCAAATCTACCTAAAAATAAACGTATTATTTCAATTCTAATCTAAATTTAATTATACTTATAAGAAATCTTATTGTTATACGTCCAGAAAAAAATTTGAGGTTAGAAAATTGTTTGTATCATCGCTGAACGGTTTGCAGTTACTTGGGGAAATTTGTATAAGTTGGTAGTATTATATTTTGATATGTATTTACGATACGAAACAATATCCAGTAATTTACCAACAAGGTTGGCTATTCTGTTTCACATGTCTTTTTAAGCCTAGCATAACTCCGTTTGAACGGTCAGAAAACGCGGGAATTTTGAAATTTAATTTAGACGTATGCACGTTTGAAACTATGAATTTAAATTGCAAAAAGTGGAATTACTAATAAAACTTTAGTGTTATTAATTAAAACGGACTCCCGTACTTACCTGAGATAAATAAATATTCTTAGATTTATGTCTGATTTTACACTAGTTCATATTTCGAATTTTCTTATTAAATAAAATCACTTTTATTCGCACTTAAATGCTTCATTTTCACTTGAGAGATTGATTTTCATCGAGGCGCAACATTATCGTGCCTACGATATCATCTAAACTGGTCATTAACATGTAAATTGAAGGAGAGAACTTTTGACAACAGTCCTACACGCTTGCTTCATACATACTAAGTAAATATAAGAGAGGTGCTGCCTATTCTTTATTTTTTTTATATCAACACGCCTCTATCGGAATTTCTCGCCCTGCATGCCATCTGGCTGGTGAGAGAGCACACTTCTAATTCAAAATTAATAAAGATAGATGACACTGGGATGTATAAAATTTAATTTTTTCTAATTTAATTAATGTATTTTTCTTAAAATTTATTTTTTTTAATCCGGGCTGTAGGCTACTCTGTGTAGCGTTACAATATATTGCTATTGCAGTTGCACTCTGTACAGATATTAGATTTCCGTTCGCAATCAATGAAATATCTCCTGGGTATGTAAACTAGCATCCTTGTCTGATATCTTCCCTCATTGAAACACTCTGAATTTAAACTTACAAGAAGTGAATACAAACAATTTTTTGTAATCGAGGATGAAATTGAAATGCAAGATCGGCGTTGCATTAATGTGTGTAAGTGTAAAATGTCACCTTTTTTGAATGTTAATTTTCAATAAATATTTTATTTTTGTAACAATATTCTCAATTTTTATATGTACCTTGATAGATAATGTACCTAATTTCTAATTATATTAATCTTTTTTATAATATAAGTTATATGGGGTCTGTAACTTGTAGATATTTAAAATAGTCGTTCTTGATTCACAAAAAGTTAAGAAGAATCACTGAGATAGAAGATTTTTCAATTATATAAGATAAACGTCCCAGAATTTAACAAACAAGTTCGCCACGTGCAAGTTTTCGCGATTATCTATACACCCTGTATAAAATTGCAATAATGACAGTTGAGTTTTTGACATCTGTCGAATTGACGTATCTGCAAACCTGTCATCAGAATATTTAATTGCAATTATTACTTTGTTTTATTTTATTATTAGGTACTACATTTTCGAACCGTCGCCTTTACAATACATATAAAGTTTATTCTGCTTATTATTATAACGACTGTACGGATCAGCGTTTTAGTGATTCAGGCTTGCGGGTCGAGTCAGCGGGAATCGGACCGCTTTACACCTACGGAACAATAAAATCCCGGCCGCTAATAAAACTGGCGCTACGACGGTGTAATACTCTTCCATCAAGCGTACGATTTACGTCAGAAACAGCGTCGCCCATAAGCGGCGTCGGTCGGCCTTTAACAGAGAGATTGTAAGTATAGAGCGCGCCATCAACCGTCTGTCTTTTACCACCCGTCGATCGGCCACAAAATTTTATTACGACGACCGGGTTCTGGCCGCGGACGAGCGCTCCTCCGATGCGGGAATATTTATCAACGCGATTTAATTGAAAAACTCCACGTTACACGGTCGCATATCGTCAGGAGGATTTCATTATGAAAACGTAAGGAAAAAAATGGATATGTTGGAATTTTTTGGAAGAGTTTTAACGTTTTTAAGTCGGCGTAAGAGTAAAATACATTTATGTTTAACATTTAGTCGAATTCTAAATGTCATTTTGACATTTGCTGTTTAAACTTTGACAGTCAATAATATTTGAAATTTGACATTTATCATTTAAAATTTGACAATGAATATTTGCAATTTGACACCTTGCATAGTAGATATACGAAGGTTGATATTTGGTATTTAATATTTTAACTATGGTAGTATCACAAATAGAGTGTTTGATTTCTTTTTTCTTGGTTTTTAGGTCTTTAATATTAAAACATGAATGAATACGACGACGTTTCGCTTTATTTAAAAGCTTTTTCAAGTAGATATGTAAATAAATGTAGAAATTGTAAATTATAAATAAAATGTTTTTGTTTAATAAATGACAAATTGTTTTGTTTACTATGATTTTGAATATATTATTATGTTTTATTTAAAGATTGCATTTTAAAATAGGCTGTTTTGATTATTTGTTTTTAAATTTTGTAATTAAATAGTTCTTAACAAATATTTTATTTAGTTATAAAATTAAATTATATAATTTTGTGAAATATTGTATATCGGTTTTATCATTGACTGCATTTTTATGTTTATAAATTTGAATTATTTCCAGTATATTACGTGTTTTTAAATTTTGTTCTTTGTTTAAAATTGTTACGTTGTTGAAATCAAAGGTATGATTTTGAGTTATTTCATGTTTTTTTAAAGCTGTAAGATTTTTATTGTATTTGTGTCCTTTTATTCTATTTTCCAAATATTGCATGGTTGGGGGGAGTTGATCCTCTGCCGGCGTACGTGGAGGTTATGTCCGGTGATCGCCTCGAAAACGGCTACTTCGTCGGGGTATCCCTAACTGCAAGTGGCACTTGGACTGTCGGATCACTAGCGACGGCATCCACACTTTAACTTCACCAGCGGGCGCAGATATCATCACAATGATGGGGAATTCAAATATCCCACCACGTGGTTTAAAACTGCAATCTTGAAACGTTCGATTGCTTATAGGCTCGGTACTTCTTCTTGCGCTGGGATTCTTTATACGGATGGGGCCTTGAGTTAACCCACCCGGTATTTTTAATAAATTTGCGTTCCAACTGGCCTACAGTGGCCGTACTCCTTGGCCACCCTTTTTCGACGACCTTTTCCTACGTCCATAACTCTTATTTGACTCTAGCCCGCGCATGCGCGCGTAGCAGTCTCGGGGAGTATTTTATTACTCTGCCGCATTAGCCAATCAGGAATAGTAAAACAATCACGGGGTGGCAGCAAAACTCAAATAAATATAGTTGTGGTAAGTTGTTACCTATTTAAAAAAATACATGAGTTTAATAGCGATCAGCATTGTTGTTACTTCTACTAAGCATATGCTGTATAGTTAGATACAGTACCCAGTAGTGTCATAAGTAATACTTTACTTACCACAAATTAGTCAGGTACGCTGTGTAATAGCCGTTAATAAAAGCTCTATTTATAGTAACAACTTGCATTCAGGAAACTGGGTTTAGTTGCAGGTATTAATTGAGGAGAATAGTTTCAAGTAAAACTTTATTTATTTTAAATAATTTTTTATCAAGTAAACAGTTTACTTAGCCTATTTTTCTCAGTGTAATATCAGATTTTTAAGTAGGTGGAGTTTTTGATTTTCCTCTATTAAACAATTTATTTTATTAATTTAACATATGTGCTTCTTTCAGTGCAGAACTTATTAACTGATGCGAGATGCAACGATATACGCATGAAAAAGTATATTTATTTAGCGCACATCTACAACGCTATTTAATAGGCGGTTCAAATCTCCTCTTCTTGTTTCAACACTCATCGCGTCTTTATCGTGCCATTTCCACGAATTCGATATAAATTCATAATGACGTAGCCGCTTTATTAAACCGCGTCCTCCATAATAATCCGTAAGCTCTTTATCTTCATAATTGCGCTCCTATAATGGTAAAGCAAACGTTAAAACAACATAATGCAATATAAACGGGCTACTAAAAACGGATCTGCGACGCGTAATCGAAGCTGCGTTGTGTATGTACAGTCCTTGGCCATAATATTAGACGCACTTGAATTTTTTTCAGTTATTTCGACTGTTGACTTTATAATAATCATTATTTTGTTATAAAAATGTTTTATTTTTTAATTTGCAATCTTAGTAGCTAAACAAATAGAATAAAACTAATTTAAACTTAATAAAAAAAAAAAAAAAACTTCATTCGTATAAATTTTAGAAGAAAATCAATATTTGGTGGAGCCACCTTTAGCGGTGATTAACGCTTGAATTCCCGGTGGCATGCTATTAATTCAGTTCTGAACGGTCTTCTGCATATGTGGGTGACGATTCCAGACATGTATAATTTTTTTCTATTAACTGGGTTTTGGTGGTAGTGGCTTCCTTTGCTACCTCTCGCTTTACTAGCTCCCAGACATTCTCGATTGGGTTCATGTCTAGGGAATTGCCTGGCCAGCTAAGAAGAGGGATGTTGTATGTATGTATGTATGTAAGTAAAAGGGTGGTGTTACACTGCGACCTAAAATATCTATTGTGTCCCCTATTCTTGCTGCTTTACAGCTGGCCTTCCAATCCTATTCCTTTTAGAAAGTGTAGGATGTCAGAGGGCCCCAGTCTAGGTAAGTCTCCCTCTTCGATTTCACATGCTCCCAGGTGAAATGCCCTCGAGTTGCACAGTGCTACGCAGTTTGAGAGGAGATGGATGGGTGTTTCATCGTGTTCCCCATAGAATCTGCATTCAGGATCTTTTTCCAATCCAAGCTTAGTCAGGTGTCCTTTCAGTCTACAATGGCCTGAAAGTATTCCTGTTAAAATGCGAACTTTGTTCTTACTCAGGTTGATGCATTCTGTAAACCTCTTCTGGTTATAAGTTCCCAGAAGAATGTTACTTTGCCTCATTCCCTGCAGATTTTCCCAATAACTGGATTTTCTCTGCTCCATTTCTATTTTTAGTTTCTTCAGTATTGTACTGCTACTTAACCCGCAGAAGAGTTCAGGCCCTACAAAAGGCATTCCAGCCCCTTTTTTTGCGAGGTCATCCGTTATTTCGTTTCCTTCCACTGTCCGTCTTATCTGTTATAGTTCCTTGGAATTTGACTTTGATGTTAGTCGCTTTTAACACTATGCCTATTAACTTTTTTAGCTTCTTTGGTACTTTTAAGCTTTCTAGTTCTTCTATTATTTTATCTCGTTTTATAGTGTCAAACGCGCTTTTAAAATCTATGAAGATTATGTGGGTTTCCCTGTTGTATTCCCGTGCTTTCTCGATTATTTGATCTAGTACGTGTATTGCATTAATAGTCGACCGCCCTGGTCTGAAACCATTTTGGTAATCTCCCAACACATTTTCTGCATATAATTTCAGTCTTTTATTTTATTAGATTTGCCAATATTTTATATGCTATATTTAGTAGAGTTATAGCTCTATAGTTTTCGCATTTCTCTTTGTCTCCTTTTTTATATATGGGTGTTATTATACCTGTGTTCCACTCATTTGGAATTTTATTTTGGTGCCATACCTCTTGAATTAATTGACAGATATGCTTAGTTTGTTGTTGTCCTCCATATTTCAGTAATTCTGCCTCTATTCTATCCTCTCCCGGAGCTTTACCATTTCGAAGTTTTCTTATTTCTTCCCATATCTCTATTTCTGTGGGACACTGAACTTCACTTTCTTCTTCTTCTGTTAGTACTTCTTGCCTTTCTATATTAATATTACATTTTTCATAAAGCATTTTTTGGTAATATTCCTTCCATATGCTACCAATCAGTTGGGGCTCGTGTTCTGTTTTTCCATCCTTATTTTTCATACCTCTTGTTTTATTTCGTGTTGTACTATTTTGACATTTTATCTTTTTATAAAATTGTCTTAGGTTGTTCCTGTTACCATCTTGATTTATTTCTTCTAGCCTTTCATTTAGCCATCCGTTCTTTTTCTTCTTATATATTGCGTTTGCTTTGTCCCTTTGTGTTTTGTAGTCACTTTTGCTTTGCTCGTCTTTCTCTGTCATCCACCTTATTCTCGCTAGATTTTTTTGTTTTCTAACTTCTTCGCATTCTTCGTCGTACCAGTCTTTGTTTTTCCTTTTTATTACTTTCAAGCCCGTCACTTCCTCTGCCGTCCTTATTATACTACTCTTTATTTCTCTCCAGCTTTCTTCTATTTCATTTATATTTGTTGGAAGATGTTGTGTATTATTTTTGTATTTTTCTTCGTATTCTTTTCTTACTTCATCATTTCTTAAGTTTTCTGCTTCCCAACTTTTTGTGTGTTTTTTTCTTTCATAATGCTTCGTTAATTCTATGTTCTTTAAAGTTGCTATCACTAGATAATGGTCTGTTTCGGCTTGTGCTCCTTATATGTTCTAGTGTTTGTTGTTTTTGTTGGATCCTCTTTGTAACCAAGATATGGTCGATCTGGTTTTCGGTGTTCCCTCCCTGGGTGTTTCCACGTAACTTTATGCCTTTTTAGGATGTTCAAATTTAGTTGATAAAAGTGACAAATTTAATACTTCTGCAGTTTGACATAGTCTACGCCCATTATCGTTGGTTACCTGATGAATAGTGCCTTTCCCATTTCCTACCACATTTCTTAAATAGTGTTCTCTTCCCACTGCGCATTTGCGTCTCCCAGTAAAATTATTTCATCCGTCTGTGGTATCTCTTCACAAATATGGTTCAGGTTCTCATAAAAGTTGTCTTTTTCACTTTCTAGTACACCTTCTGTAAGCGCATATATATTAACTAGTGTTACGTTTCTGCCTTTTGTTCTAATTCTTAGTGTAGCTATTCGTCCACCTACTGGCCGGAAATTTAAGATATTATTCTCTAATTTCTTTTTCACATAAAATCCTACTCCCTTATTTCCGCTTTTTTGTTCTCCACTGTATAAAAATATATAATTGTCTTTTCTTATTTCTCCAGATTCTTTCCATTTAATTTCTTGTACTGCTGTGATGTCTATTTTGTATTTTTCCACTTCTTTGGCTACTTCTTCCATTTTTCCAACTCTTAGTAGGGTTTTGACATTCCATGTTGCTACTAGCAGTTGTTCGGTTGCTTTGTTTTTCCTCTTGTTCCTTCTAGCCTTTTGCTTGTGATTCCTATCCCTATTTCCCATACTATTACTTATACTATATCTAACACTATTTCTACCATTATTGCTACACTTATTACTAATATCGTTGTCCTTTGTTCCTTGCCCTGTCACTTCTTCCATCTCCCTTTGCATTTTAACCTGTTTTGTTAGTTTTTTGGTATTTCTATTTTCTTTTCTCTGTTGTTCCATCTCCACAACAGTCTAAATAACTGAAAAAATTCAAGTGCGTCTATTATTATGGCCAGGGACTGTAAGTACTTGCCTCTACGTACAACATACGTATGTAACTGCCATAGCAAACCCGCTCCATCATCGTCCGCTCTCTGGAGTCCCGAGAGCGGGCACAGGCAGGCCAATCTAATTAGCTACCGAGAGAGTGTTTTCCAGCGTCCGGCCGCCTTATCTTTAATATATCTTTTTGGCGCGCATTTTTACCGCAACGACGTGATAACATTTCGTTATTTTTTCGCCACAAATTACGGTATTAACTGGGGCGAATTATTTATGATATATAATTGTAGAGCCGTCGAGTCATTTATCAAGTCGAATCGGGGCCGATATAGGGGCCTATCGTCTACGCGTAGCGCGTAAACACACTGTTATAAAGCGGAAAATGGATAAGGGTGTAAGAATACGTTACAGAAAAGGGCAAGATATATATAAATTAACCAATTTCCTTTATTACACATTCCGAAAGTAATTAGAACAAGAATTTTGTTTAGTTTGTAATTACAATTTTATATACTTACACAGCCCCTATCGTAAATGTTCGGGCCACCTACAATTTTAAGTAAGATAATTAATAAATAATTTGTAATGGGGCGCCTAGTATGCATTTTATTTTAAATTTGATTTACCATTTAATTCCGTAATAAAAGATTCATTCGATTTCATTCTATTTATATAATCATACAAAACATATAGAATTTGTAACGTATTTTTAGTTCTATTTAATCGATGTGTGTGTTGACGTAAGCGGCGTCAAGGAAGGAAGCGACGAATAAAAGAAGTTTGCCGCGAACACGAGAACAACTAAATCTTTATTTATATATTTTATAGTATAAAATAATCTTCCAGGAATAAATATGTTGTGGTTCTTTTTCATATAAATTAATAAAAATGGAACAACTTCGGTGGAAGGGTTTTATTGTAGACTTTCAAATTTCTGACACGAATACACACTAATTTCAATAATAATTAGGGTTCAAGAGTTATAACTATATAGTTCTCTGTAATACAAAGAATGTTCCTTTTTATTCTTTGGGATGTCTATTTGGTAACTTTTGCCGTATTCCCCTCAAACTAGAGAAAATAACGGTATCTTTCAAAATTGAAGTTGGCTTGCCTGTAAGTGATAACAATCGAAGGCTGATTACTGGTAATTTTAGTTTGAATCCTCATTCTGCTTGTGGCCACGAGAGACGACGGTTGTTATTGAATTCCTATAACGATTTTTATGCCACACTTTGAAAAACATCAAAATTCCACAAGGTGTTTACCTAAAAAAGTATCGATATTGATCCTGAACAATTAAATCCTTACTATATACCTGTAAAATTGTCAAGAATTTCCTACGAAGAATCCCGGTCAGAATACCATTCCATGCTATTGACGAGAGATGGGGGCCTGTCCAACCGAAAATCCAACCTGTAACCAGAGAATTGCCAGTTCAGCATGTAGTGTCAAGTCAGTATTCCAGTATATCCCACCTAAACAAAAAAAAAGAAAATAATTAATTAGTTTCATTTCAATATTTAACAAGAAATAAGATTTTTATAATTTCTGTTCACTATACGTTCATTTGGGGTTAGATTTATATAAACCGCCATTAGTTTACTTATTTTTAGGATTTTTTATATTTAAGGGTTGTATTCAGAAATCACTGAGTTGATCTGTGATAAAATAGTTATTCTTAACAAATATGATCGTTTTCTATTAAATTTAGTTTTTGCTATTTACGGGCAGATGGCCCTGTATTTTAAATTAATTAAATTTTAATTTGACATTTCCCTAACCTCATCGTCAATTAAAATGCCAGAAAAGTTCGAATACGTATTTTTTGTATTAAATAATTTGTTTTATATAGTATTTACTGATTCCAACGTACGTACCTGTGATTTAAGAGTCTCATAGATGATAAAACATAGCATTTTGGTAACGAAATTAAGATTTAAGCTTGAGTTGATTTAAAACATTCTTTTATTTGTACGTTTAGTGTTTTTACAACGACATTCGATAATTATTATTTTTCAAATTTTAATAATACAAAAAGGGGCTTCGGGGGCGCGTCCTTTAGGTAAGAAAATTGCCTATTCGTTAGTAAGCGTTCGGATTAGGTATTTGACAGGCGATCTTGTGCTCCTAGAAGCGTCCCGTACCCCTAGAAGGTAGGAAGTCACTTTTCACAGTATTCTTTCACTTATCGGAGAAGTCGCTGGGTGAATTGAAACCACTATATTATTTTAATTGTTTTATTGGAAAAAAAAAGAAAAAGAAAAAAGATTGTGTACGGATAAGTAAATTAATAAACTAATTGAAAACATAAATTTAATACTCATAATAATTAATAGTACTGAACGAAATAAAAATAAAATTTTGAAATCCCAGGCATTTTGTTCTGAAAAGCAGAGCAATATGTATGTATTATTCAAAGCGCATCACATAGCGAGCTGATGGTAAACCCGCGATTGCTAAGTACCTATTGTGCCAAGGAATAAACCTCCCAAAGGAGTAGTCTTGCAGTTATATCAGCCGTATTGTGCCCGATTCTAGAGGGCCGAATATAGTTCCCAGAGGGTACGACGCTGTAGGTACATCGAGCCAAATTTCCAGACAAAACCGCTGTGTGTGTCGACAATCTTACCGATCACGCCAAGACCACACCCAGAGCCGAAGAACCGCCAACATTTTATTTACAGCATCACTGCCAGCGCGCCTATCAAACGGGCAGATCCACTGAGACTGCGTTAGTGGAACTGACAGATCCAATCCAAGATGCATTGACAAATAAACCGTAGTGTGCGCCTTTATAAGCATAGAGGGCGCTTTTGGCAATACTTCGCACGAGTTTGTCAAAAAAATATTAATTAACAGAGGGTTAGATAGCATGATTTCCAGATGGTTCAATATTGACAGGTATTGCCGAAAGCAGGAGATTATCATTACGTCTGATAGTCAAGCAGCCATCAAGGCGCTAAGCTTACATGAAACCAGTTCCAAGATGCTCTCACCAAGCCAGGCAAAAGGAATCATTTGCTTTTCTGTTTTGTTCCATTTTGTTTCCAAACTCCTCAATTTCTCCTCTTTCCACTTTATTGCTTCGTTCCTTGTACAGTTCATTTTTTTTTTTTGGTTTAAATAGTTTTTTCACAATATTTTTTTTTTCGTTTCTGATTCACTATCATTATTTTCTTCCTAAACAATTTCTATGGTGTCTCCAGATCATTTATTTCCTCCCATCTTACCCTATGCAATCTCTGATTTAATTCGTTGCTATATTTCAGCCTTCCGCTGAATGGAGAGAATTCAATAAATTATATACTTTTATATTTTCTTTTTTGTTTACTTTGAAATTATTTAAACCTTTACCAATCAATAGTTTGATGTATATATTCCTTAATTTTCAGTTCTACAGATAATGATTCAGCGTCTATTTTCCATGTTATTTTTACCCTTGTATCTTTTATTAATCTATAATGGATTTATCATCTCTGCTTTCCATGATTCTTCTATACTTACTGCTGTGTACTGATTGAAATAAATGAAAATGCAAAATGAATTTTAAAATGAAAAAGAAAAATAAAATTAGCCAGCTCAACGGATAAAATTTTAAACAAACGCAAAAAAACAATTAACCTCAGAGTTACCCTCGCGAATTAAAACTTGAATCTAACCACGAAAAGTAAATTGTGAGTGAATGAAATCAGGCTTTCTTAATTACCCGAAAAATTGAAAAGGTTAAAAATAAAATAAAAGAACAGAACTTTCAACCCAATGACGCTAATTAACAATCACTTTATTTCAACAACGGGTTAAATTACAGATTGTACAGAAAAAAAAACCTTGAACTAAAGGTTCTGGCCTAAAATAAAAACTGCACTTGACTCTAAATTAAAATAGGACAATGCTATTTCCTATGCGAAGCAAAAGTTTTGTTTGTTCAAGAAGATTATCTAAAATACACAACCCTTAGAAATTCTATCCACGTGGTTTCACAAATTAAAATAAACTAAGCGTGGACAATTTCTAGAAATTTACAAAAAAAAAAAAACTAAAATATATCTTCCTAAACAAACAAATAATAATTGATCTTATATCTATAATGTGCACACTTCAATATATTAACAATTACTATAATAAAAGTTCCTTGATTGACTAAATTATTCCACTTAAATATTACAAAATCAAAAAGAATTACAAAATGACAACCGAGATTTAAAAATAGTCTACTCGCATCAATAGTCCAACAAGGAAGTCCTTAACAAAATTCTACAATTGTTTTTCTTACAAAAATCCCTCTCTCAAAATCGTACAACGCAGACGTATTACAAATCAACGACAATATTTAATAGAATCCGCATTAAATCAACACTAGCGAACACTAGACAAATTTAATGAAGGGAATAATTTAAAAAAACTTAACACTTAAATAATTAAATCATACAATTAACTCTTAAACTAAAATTTATACAAAACAAAATTAAAAATTGTGAAAAATTCTCGATAAATCGAAAAACAGCTGTTTAAGCAAAGAGAACAACCATAACAAGCAAACTATGCAACTTAAAATACACTCTGCGAAATGGGTTGTCTAATCACAGCATTACGTATGTCTATGTTTGAAGAAACTGCTACAAACTATCATATTATCCCGAAAAAAAAAACTTATATTTTCTAAAAAAAAATTCTCTTGATATTATATATAATTATTTATTAGTTCATCATATGTAGGATATTACAGGTTATGTCACTAAGAAGTTACTTTTTAAACAAAGCAACGCTGACTTATCATATTTATTTATTTTACAGAAGCGACATGTTTAAATCATTATTACTCGCCCTGTACATACATAGATATTTATACACTTCTTCCACTTCAAACTAACCCGATTACCTGTGTTAAAACTGGATCGGTCTACGGAGATCGATCTCATTAAAAATAAATTATAAAACCAGTGGCCGGGACAATGGTTTCCTCTACCAGAACACTCACTTCTTCGCATTGCTGCGCCTCGTTTCTCTACGAGGAAGAACAAGGACTCGATGGAGCGGATCGAACAACGCAGCAAATAACAGCACAACAACAACAACAGTCTTAAATCGGCCGGAGATCTCCGGTTCGGCACAATGATGCGTCTATAATTCGTTTACGGATGATTAGGGCGAACGCGGGGAGCTAATGCGTGGTAATGGCCGGTAGGTGGCGTCGGATTCCGATCGTCCGATAACGTTGAGCGTGGCTGCCGCTAGAGGACGCGCTCGCGCTAGTCTCTTATCCGGCGCTCCGGTGGTTGAGGATGACGTTGGAAATGATGATGACATGATGGATGATGATTTGCTGTTGTTGTTAATATCGTTATAGAAGTTCGCCTTATTAATGATTGCTTAAATAATAATTAAAAATACGAAAATATGTGTTTACCCTAACAACCAGAAATATTACATAGATATTTTTAAAAATATATTTTATAAATAGTTTTTGTGAGAGGTTTTTGAATATATTTTTTTCTAAATATAGATAAAATATTCAATTAAAATATTTATTCCATATTTTAAAATTAATGTAAGCGCTATATTTTTTCTAAAATATTTGTAAAATATTTATATGAAAACTGAGATTTTATATGCAATCTATTTAATTTGTCAAAATGAACTAAAATTGTTCTTGGTTATTTAGAATGTATAACGTCGATAACGAAAAGTTGAAACATACATAGAGTTGTCTAAAAGGCAAGAACTTGTTTTTTCACACTCACCATACACGTTAATAATCAATAATTCTGGCATCTTTTAAGGCATACTGAAGGTTTATCAAATTAATCACTATTTTTTATTTGAAGTGTTCTAAATAAAAAACAAACGTATTTATTTTCATTTTATTTGAATAAGCCAATAAAAATGAAAAATACTCATTTTTAAGTGTAGCCTTGGCTGGTGCCAGGTACAACCCTATGCCTTTTTTCATATCTTCGGTAGTGGCGCTCTCATGGCGTTTCCTTGTGGCCTCTAAAACAATGCCAATTGTATTAGATCATACCATGAATAAAACATCGTACAACATTATCAACACCTACTAACACATTTGGAGCATTTACAATAATTGGATTGGTAGCTACATTCTAATACTTACGATACTTATTTTTACTTTATTTCATAATATTTGAAAACATTCTACGTACAAACAATAAAACAACACAACGTATTCTAACCTCTATTTGAGGTTATGACGCTTATCTACCGAGATGAATCTCTTAAGCAAATCAACTAGCAATTTATCTGGTAAATGCAGTACATATATGATGCATAAAATTCCTACAATTATATTATTAAACGATTTCTGTACATAGCGATATTGAGCATTCCAATTACCTTATAAATGCCATGACATGTTCAAAGTTTTGCTTACCTCGTAGTCACCACAAAAACTAAAACACACCCCGCAACAATTAATTACACAGTTAACCCTAATCTGTCCTAATCGTATACTATTATAAACTATAACATGTAACGGACAAACGAATGAAAACGTGATGATACGCACGTGCGCGTATGCATTCTATGTACCTAATCCATAGACGTATAAATAAGACTAAATCATATAACACCGGCACCGTAATGAATAGAGGTGTTGTGTTGACGTTCGCAACTTACAAATATTACAAATAATATAATACAAAACGCAGATATATTAATAAAAAAAGTTACAGCGCTCAACTTAGATACTAATTAAATCATATTAGATATATATTATCTAATTTAATTTTTAAATTATCATGTTAAATAGGTACATACCTACTTAATATGTATGCATATTTTACCCATTTTATATTATTCGTCCTACGCACCAAATGTACAAAAGCAAAAAATCAATCTTTTTTTTTATATGAAATAAATATTTACAGACATACAAAGCAAGATATGCTTGCAGAGTTATGAAAAATATATTGAGAAAACATTTGCAATAAAATATTATTAATGCTACATAACATATATATTTTTTAAATGTTTTCCTAATATATTTTCTATAATATATTTTATGCATATTATATTAATATAACTAATATTCAAGAAAGATTTAATATTTTTTAAATATTTATAAAATATGAAATAAATATAGTTGGTCACTGGGGATATCACAGCAAAATATTACTTAAGATTTCCAGACGTAATACCTCAAACACAAGCATCCTTTCAACACAATAAACGTCACATCTTTATCGTCATTCCCCACTTGTTTATCGCCCGAATATTCTAAGTTCGCGTAAATTCAAAAAAGAAAAGAGAAACACACTAGGAACGAATACCGTCCATAGTCCCTACATACATACATAGCTAAGTATTGAGGATATTCACAGCTTGAAGGCTCCACAGTCGTTTAAATTTAAACGTCGAATCGAATCACAAATTACTCTGTACCGGGACATAAACAGAATTAAACCGTGAATGGCGTTCCCAGCAGGAATGTTTGTTTTGTCCCGACGTATATTTATCGTAAATTCAGATTCTGTTCGTAACGCGTTTATATGGACGCATAACTGTCGCATCCTCGGGAATTTATACTTAATAGAATACTTTTGTCAGTGGCGTATTTATAATATGGGGAGGGGAGTTGGGTTCTAATTACCGTACGTTGTTATAATGGGATTTAAAGTTAAATCATTTATATCGGTTTTGTTTACAGTGTGAGCAACTAATTCTTGTGGAATTAATAGGTAAAATTTATTATTAGATAGAGTGCTCGCTAAATCGGATGGATCCAGAGTAGAACGTGGGGCAAACACTGAATAACGTATGGAACAGAGATAATGTAATTAAAAGAAAGCAATAGCACTATCATCATGGGTTTTCATACGGGTTTGTCTAATTGTGCCTATGCAACTCAATATACACTAATGTCAAGCCGGACAACAAGTGTAGTACACCAAAATTGCATCTAAAGTATGAGTCATTCAACTAACTCCCGCGCAAAAATAATGTAATGAACATTTTTCAAAACAGTATATTTCTGATAACAAATAAAACTAGGTTTAATTAAAGGTATAGAAGGTTTAAACAATATATATTGTAAAAATACACATTTATGTCATATCTTAACTTATATCAGACATTCTTCATAATTTATACGTGGTACTGAATAGACTATAATAGATTGATGCTTTCCATAGCCATACACTCTACAACAAATACTATGAGATTCAAAAAGATTGTCAAATCCGCTCCCATAGATAGTAACAGGGTGTAGGTATATGCCGCGTGTTTGTAATGAAGGTTTGAACTAAGTCAGTGTTGGAACACAAGAAAGTAAACGGATCTGTCATAAATAAGGAAAACTCGCATTATATAAACGACTATGGATTGGTGTTTCTGCTTGTAAAAATGAAATGTAATTAATTTAACTTTACTAAATTATGATGTTATAATTCAGTACTAACTGGTGTTTAACTAAATTTATTTATTACTTTAAATTATAACATACAATTAGTATAATTTTTAAGTGACAAAACTGCATCTCTCAGTTCTTCTGTGGTATGCATGCGGTTTCTATAGATCCTATTTTTTAGATAGCCGAACATGAAGTAATCTAATGGGGTTAGATCAGGCGATCTTGGTGGCCATCTTTGTGCTCGAATGAACCTGTCAGCAAAAAACTGTTGAAGATATTGGCAGGTTTGTCGAGCAGTATGTGCTGGAGCATTATCGTGCTGAAAATAACCTGCTTCAAGCTCATTTTCTTGTAACTCTACACTAAACAATTCTAACATCTGTTGGTAACGTTAGGCTGTTACAGTTTCCTCGAAGAAAATTGGCCCTATTATTCGTTGCCTGGACCTAGCTAACCAAACTCCAACTTTTACGGGATGCAATTGCGTTTCTCGAAATTCATGTGGATTTTCTGCAGACCAGGTACGATAGTTTAGTGAATTGATATCGCCTGTTAAATAAAACCAGGCTTCATCCGAGAAAAATTATTTGTTTAGCAAATCATCGTCCCTTAAATTGTTATTAAACCAATGACAATATTCCAATCGCCAATCGTGATCTAATGGTAATAGTTCCTGTACCGTAGAAACTTTATAGGGATGAAAATGTAACTTTCTTTTGACAACTCATTGCGCTGAAGTATATGATAAGCCTATAAAATTATAAAATGTAATAAATTATTTCACTGAATGTTAATATTAATTTTTTACCTGTTTGTTGAGCTAATTACCACAGATAAATTCCCTTATTTTCTCACAGTATTCAGAAATACTATTGTTGGTGATATTAGATGTAAATATAAATGGTTTGAAAAAAATTATAAGATAAATAATCGAAAGATACTACAACACGAACGCCAATGTCGCTAAATGTCAAGAAAATTCATTTAATGTATGAAATTTGTATGCAGCTTATTTCGCTCATTAAATTGATAATCAGTATAGATAAATCTTCGAAAGTATATAATACGACAATTATAGAATTGGCAACATGTATCTTTAACATACCTGCACTGCTGTGTTCAAAGTGAGAACCACCATTATTTATGCAAGCATCTACCCTCATCTTCATGTTTTCAGAAACATTTATTAATTGCTCATTTCTAATATTCTCTATTTCATTTCTTATTGCTTCTTTCAATTGATCCATATTATGTAAGCGGTTCCGATAAATTTTATTTTTTGGATGACCAAATATAATATAATAATGAATGTCATAACAGCAGAAAAGATAAATAAATAATTTTTATTCTTGATAATCTAAAAAATCCTTTTCATGTATGTAACTAACGGATCTAAGGTTATGTATCAATATATCTTCGTATATATTATCTCTGTTTGTATATACCTAATACAGATACACAAGCAGCGCCTCATGGGTCCTTTAATTTACATTAGAGAACAGCAGGAGATATTGCTGTGTCATTCAGAGGCAATTAGGAGTCGATGAAGACTTCAAACGGGTAAATTGAGAGGAATCGTTTTACAAATGTATAGGTTAGATGCCTACATGTACTTATGAATATGTACTTAGAAATGTTGAGTGTAGTTATAAAAAACAATTCTTGTATTCTTCAAATTATTGTAAATGTTGTTTATATGTATACAGTTTTTATAAACAGATAAAGTACTATGAGATTCAAAATGATTGTCGTAAGAAAAAAACTGTTTTCCGGAAAAAATTATCTATACTTATTACCAATTTAATGAGCGAAGTTAGCTACATACAAATTTCATGCATTAAATGAATTTTCTTGACATTTAGCAACATTGGCGTTCGTGTTGTAGTATCTTTCGATTATTTATCTTATAATTTTTTTCAAATCGTTTATATTTACATCTAATATCACCAACAATAGTATTTCTGAATACTGTAAGAACATAAGGGAACTTATCTGTGGTAATTAGCTCAACAAACAGGTAAAAAATCAATATTAACATTAAGTGAAATAGTTTATTACATTTTATAATTTTATAGGCTTATCATACACTTCAGCGCAACGAGCTGTCAAAAGAAGGTTACATTTTCACCCCTATAAAATTTCTACGGTACAGGAATTATTACCATTAGATCACGATAGGAGATTGGAATATTGTCATTGGTTTAATAACAATTTAAGGGACGATGACTTGCTAAACAAATCATTTTTCTCGGATGAAGCCTGGTTTCATCTAATGGACTATATCAATTCACAAAACTATCGTATCTGATCTGCAGAAAATCCACACGAATTTCGAGAAACGCAATTGCATCCCATAAAAGTTGAGTTTGGTTAGCTATGTCCAGGGCAACGAATAATAGGGCCAATTTTCTTCGAGGAAACTGTAACAGCCCAACATTACCAACAGATGTTGGAATTGTTTATTGCAGAGTTACAGAAAATGAGCTTGAAGCAGGTTATTTTCAGCACGATAATGCTCCAGCACATACTGCTCGACAAACCTGCCAATATCTTCAACAGTTTTTTGCTGACAGGGTCGTTAGAGCACAAAGGTGGCCACCAAGATCGCCTGATTTAACCCTATTAGATTACTTCATGTTTGGCTATCTAAAAAATAGGATCTATAGAAACCGCATGCATACCATAGAAGACTGAGAGATGCAGTTTTGTCACTTAATAATTATACTAATTGTATGTTATAATTTAAAGTAATAAATAAATTTAGTTAAACACCAGTTAGTACTGAATTGTAAAATCATAATTTAGTAAAGTTAAATTAATTACATTTCATTTTTACAAGCAGAAACACCAATCCATAGTCGTTTATATAATGCGAGTTCAAATATAGGTTACGTTTTCCTTATTTATGACAGATCCGTTTACTTTGTTATGTTCCAACACTGACTTAGTTCAAACCTTCATTACAAACACGCAGCATATACCTACACCCTGTTACTATCTATAGGAGCGGATTTGACGATCATTTTGAATTTCTGTGTAATTTCACCTGTTTACCGAAATGTCATTATATATTCAACTTTCCTAACATCGTAATTATAAAGAATTTCGCAATTTTATAAAGGTCTTAATTTTAATTCACTACCTGGTACCTACCATAAAATTAATAAACACTGGGTTTGCAGATTTGAATAAGCCATCAGTTAATCTATTTGTTGAGGCGGCCATTTCAAATAAATAACTATAATTATAAGGTTCTGAAGATACTATAAATACCAAATACCACAATTCCAGTGTCAGTATTGAATGTAGTACCTCGTAAAATCTCGTGCGATATATTTATTAGTGTGTGCCTGATATTTTTATACGTGGATTTTTCAATTAAGATTCAGTGCTGTGTATAGGTGCTTAGATATTAAAATATATCTAAACCTTAAATTAAAATGTGAGTACCCACATAATAGGATGCAATTTATATCGCTTATTCTTACTATTGAACTTAATCTTGGCACAACGGAAACATATTACGCGTTTTAAATTTATTTAACTGTGTATTAAATTCTAACCTATAAAAGATGCATATGTAGATATATAATGTTGTTGCATGAATTAGTATTTTGTAATCGTTGCTTTTGGTGCTTCGGAATAACAAGGTTTCGACAGTTTGAAAACTATTTATCATGTTAAACAGAATCTTATAAATCATGAGCTTTTACCTTTGTTTGAGAGAGTAATTTTTCCTGCACTTAAAATATCACTTTTCATATGTAAAGTTATTATATTAAAATCACCGTTCTATTTTAAAAGTTTAAACACTATTTATTAACTACTTAAACACTTCTCAACACATCTACTAAATATGTATTCTCTCTTTACTATTCTAGACTATTCTACTGTTACCAACATCTTAAAAACAACAAAATTACAAATATATCATCTCGCTTACCTGTGATTTTAGTACCTATATATTCAAGATTTTTAAAATACTAAACTGCACTATCCAAAAACCTTCATTTAGGTAAAATACATACCTATTTCTAGAGATAAAAAAGGCGTGACAGGGCTCAAACACACTCACAACAACTTTTAACGGTTTTCTAACCTAACTTCTACAATGCTGTCACCAGTTTACATTCCCCACTAAAAATAATTCAATTTTCCCACCACTTACTTTAATATTTGACACATTGATGCACTAATTTGTTTTGTTTTATATTTTTACCCCGAGATAACGAAAAATAACTACAGGATATTCGAATTTTGCCTAAATCGTGCGTAATGCATGCATACCTACGTATATATTACGTGATAATTTTTGTTGCAGGT
Source organism: Protaetia brevitarsis (assembly GCA_004143645.1). NCBI lineage: Eukaryota > Metazoa > Arthropoda > Insecta > Coleoptera > Scarabaeidae > Protaetia > Protaetia brevitarsis. Next base: position 361,639 of record RXPK01000102.1, read on the forward strand.
CTTCCATTATTGACTCTCAAATATATTCTCATTTCTGCACGAATGCAGTTTTGGATCTTGCCAGTAACATATCTTTCAAACAAAACATTCAGTGGAACTTACACAGAAACAGTGGTGTCAGAAAAACGTCATCGCCAATTCCTAAAGAGGATAATACGGAGACGGACTCAATACCGCTGGACGAAGATCCGCAATATCTTCGGTTTAAACAAGGATTACAAGGCGTACCGAGAGATGAATTACGCAGTTGCTGGTGCGAAAGAAGCGATACCATAAGTATTTGCTGGCTGTTTCACGATGTGTGATGGATAAGATGGGGTGAACGGGTGACATATCTGAGAGAAGAATGAAGAATGAAATATGACGATATATATTTGTAAATATGTATATATAATACAACATTTATTGTAAATAAGTACTTGTAAATATTATTTTATTACATTATCCTTTTGTATAATTGATAATTGTGATTAAAGATTATATAAAAATTATTTTCTTTTTCTATTAAAACTCCATCATTCATCATTATTTCAATATCGAATATAAGTTATTAAGACATCCTAAATCAACCTAAAAATCATATACGTTATACAAAGTTGCAAGTGATTAAAAGGAACTTTCTAATATTGACAACGAAAATTTTTTTTTTTAATTTTAAATTTTAATTTTTCAATGATTAAATTAATTATTTTTTTATAACACCGGTGAGGGATGAAGGTAATAATAACTTAAATAAGTAAATCGATTTTTAATTTCTTGATAATTTATTGATTTGTTGCATTTTGTAGTTCAAGTAACTTCAGTGCTTATACAATTTTTGAAGGTGTGGCCAATAATATTAATGCCTTAGTATAAATAAAATTTTAAATAGGACGAACATGTTTTATTTATTATCAAGGCACAAAGAAAAGTTTAATTTACACAAACTCTTGATAATATTATTGAAATAGCTATATGTGAAAGTAAATATCACTAATTAGTTCCATTTAATGGTTTTGATTTGATTGATTGGATCGGATTACCCTTAATTGATACAGTTGAAGTAAACAATAAGAGATACACAAATATTTACTTGGAAGTGAAGTCAGAGTATAAACAATAAGGATAATGAATGAGTCATGGGGCTCAATGGGTCTCAATTTCTAAGCCTAACTTCACTTCAAACAACAGCCTCCCAATATGACAGTTTGTTATTGTTTACATTCGTACCTACATAAATTAGTTTACTCATCCGTTTAATCTACATGATTTACTTGTTTTATTTATTAATTTTACCTATTTTAGTAATTTAAAATTACCCCTGCAGATTTAAAATCAATTAATGAAGCTTTTGATAAGGTACATTAATTGTGTAAATGGTAAACTTAGTGGCCATAACATTTACATATTTTGTGATATCCCTAGTAGCAAAATTTAAATTTCCCGCAAATATTTTTAGTAACTTCAACGTTGAGACACAAAATTACCAATGATTTTGTATTAGATTACTAGTTACTTTGATGTCTTTCTGTTGAAGTTACTAAAAATAATTGTGGGAAATTTAAATTTTGCTATTAGGGATATTATATTGTTAAGTTTAAGCGAAATAACCACGAAAGAAGACGCCAATAGGCATCATGCTATTGTGCCATTCGCTCTTGCAAGATAAATTCTAGTGTGAACGATGGTTGCAGTTTCTTTGAATTTCCTAATAAATCTGTTATTATATGCAACAGGATAAGAACATTTATTCACATTATAGACAACTCGATATTATTTAGTCTACGCCTGAAACTCTATCCACTTGTGCACTCCAGGACAACATTCCCACATAGCCAAATTTAAATTGCCCGCAATTATTCTTAGTAACTTCAACTTTGAAACATAAAATTACCTACTATTTTGTATTACTTTGATAGTTATTTTAATGCCTTTGCGTTGAATTTACTGAAAATAGTGACGGGAAATTTAAATTTGGGTATTAGGGTTGTGGACAAACCATAAAATGAATTAGTCGAACAAAAAGGAATAGTCTTTGTATTACACAGAACGATATAGTCATAATTCTTGAACCCTAATTATAAGTTAGTGTGTGTTCGTGTTAGAAACTTCAAAGTGTACAATAAAGAAAAGGAAAAAGATTATATAGGGTAAAATATTTAAATATATTCCAAAACTATGAAAACAAACAAATCTAAATATATTTCCATATTATAAACAACCTTGTCACTGATGATTTCCTTCTAATAATTATTCAATTAATACTTTTTATTATCATCCTTAGAAAAATCATTAAAGGAGATAATCCCTTAATTGGAAGTTAATATAGTCTAGTATTCTACTCAGTACAATTAAGACTGTGTTGTGACTAATTAGCAATTTAACCACTTTAATGAGCTCAATTTTATATAATACCCCCAGGGAAAGATAATTGGATATATTTACATAATCCGTGATTACACCTAATTAGTACATCATTATTTGATAATTGTTTGGTTTATTTATAATTTCTATTAGTTACACATACACGTATATATAAATTACGCAAATACAGTTTATCACCATTCATTGCCTGATTGAGTTCGACGCAACACTAACCAAGCAGAATTATGGCTCAAAATAGCTACAATTACGAGAGAACCTCAACACGTTTAACCCAAAATTCCCTGATGGAAGTGACCAGCCCGGAATCCGAAAACGAGTACAAAATATGGAGGCAACGATTGGAACAACCATTGCGTGGTGTCTGTTGCTGTAGATGTCAAAATCGGCTGGCAAGAAATATTGACCTTGGACCTCATCAAGGACATGGACAACTCCTAATATCCAATAAATACAACCAACAAGACGTTATGATGTATATGATGGCAACACATCATTATGTAAATTTTAGATATTTCGCTGTATTTTTGCGACGATAGTACAAATTGAGGTTATGTTGTTATTGTTATATAAGCTCAAGGATTTTGACAATTCGTGATAACACTAATAATAACACCTAGACATATATACTGATATATATGTATATAATGTATTTTTTAAGTAAATTCTAGAAATTTCGTTGTGTATTTTTACCACGATGGTACAAAGTTATATCCTTATTTTATTGTATTACTTATTATGTGAATGTACTGATAATTTCTATCACAAAGGTGTATTTATTTTATTGATTTTTTAATAAACACTTTTATAGTTTATTAAAAGAAATCTTTTGTTTCATTTCTTTTTCCCTGACAATATAAATTAAGGTTATGTTTGTTATTTTCCTATGTTACTATACGAATGTAGTGCAAATTGTGGTGACGAATATACACACTAATAAAAAAAATTGACAAAATTAACAAAAATATAGCAAATCTTCGTCGTTCCATAATAATATGGGAATGTTGTGAAAATACGATGATAAAATCTGTATTAAAATGCTCGGTTTTATAAATATTTTATTTTATTAAAAGAAGAAATCTTTTATTTAATTGTTTACCACGATAGTATAAATTAAGGTTATCTTAATTTTGTTATTTTACTTTGATATTAAGCCAATTTAATGAAAGTTACTAATAAGACAAAGACCTATATTTACTACAAGATTCAAAAAGATTGTCAATTCCACTCCTATAGGTAGATAGTAACAGGATGTAGGTATATGCCGCGTGTTTGTAATGAAGGTTTGAACTAAGTCAGTGTTGGAACACAAGAAAGTAAACGGATCGGTCATAAATAAAGAAAATAAATTATATAAACGACTATGGATTGGTGTTTCTGCTTGTAAAAATGAAATGTAATTAATTTAACTCTTTAGGAAATTATGATATTACAATTCAGTACTAAGTGGTGTTTAACTAAATTTATTTATTACTTTAAATTATAACATACCATGTGATTCAAAATGATTGTCGTAAAAAAACCATTGGTTATTACCAATTTAATGAGCGAAGTTAGCTACATACAAATTTCATACAGTAAATGAATTTTCTTGACATTTAGTGACATTGGCGTGCGCGTTGTAGTATCTTTCGATTATTTATCTTATAATTTTTTTCAAATCGTTTATATTTACATCTAATATCACCAACAATAGTATTTCTGAATACTGTAAGAAAATAAGGAATTATCTGTGGTAATCAGCTCAACAAACAGGTAAAAAATCAATATTAACATTAAGTGAAATAGTTTATTACATTTTATAATTTTATAGGCTTATCATACACTTCAGCGCAATGAGCTGTCAAAAGAAAGTTACATTTTCATCCCTATAAAGTTTCTACGGTACAGGAATTATTACCATTAGATCACGATAGGCGATTGGAATGTTGTCATTGGTTTAATAACAATTTAAGGGACGATGACTTGCTAAACAAATCATTTATCTCGGATGAAGCCTGTTTTTATCTAACAGGCTATATCAATTCACAAAACTCGTATCTGGTCTGCAGAAAATCCACACGAATTTCGAGAAACGCAATTGCATCCCGTAAAAGTTGGAGTTTGGTTAGCTATGTTCAGGCAACGAATAATAGGCCAATTTTCTTCGAGGAAACTGTAACAGCCCAACGTTACCAACAGATGTTGGAATTGTTTATTGCAGAGTTACAAGAAAATGAGCTTGAAGCAGGTTATTTTCAGCACGATAATACTCCAGCACATACTGCTCGACAAATCTGCCAATATTTTCAACAGTTTTTTGTTGACAGGGTCGTTAGAGCACAAAGACATTAGATTACTTCATGTTCGGCTATCTAAAAAATAGGATCTATAGAAACCGCATGCATACCATAGAAGAACTGAGATGCAGTTTTATCACTTAATAATTATACTAATTGTATGTTATAATTTAAAGTAATAAATAAATTTAGTTAAATACCAGTTAGTACTGAATTATATAATCATAATTTAGTAAAGTTAAATTAATTACATTCATTTTTACAAGCAGAAACACCAATCCATAGTCGTTTATATAATGCGAGTTCAAATATAGGTTACGTTTTCCTTATTTATGACAGATCCGTTTACTTTCTTATGTTCCAACACTGACTTAGTTCAAACCTTCATTACAAAGACGCGGCATATACCTACACCCTGTTACTATCTATAGGAGCGGAATTGACAATCATTTTGAATCACATATTGTACACCATGATACAAGAATATAAGGTATGCCCTTGCGCATCTAGATGTGACGTATTTGAGGGCCATACGGTCCTACCAATCCAAGAATTTAATAGATATTAGCAACGTAAAGAAAATTAACTCCCATTTTTTTTTAAATCTATCCTCTTAAAATCAATAAAACTGTTTTTTTGCATCAATCAAATTTGCATTGAAAGAAAATTTTAGATAATTCACATTTTTAAATGTAATTTTCAATTGAATGTAAAATCGTTATTTGCTTGTGATGAGCGATTCTGTTGATGTAAAGTATTTTTTTGCCTTTTGTATAACATTTTATGTTTGCTTATTTTAGTGCAATGAAGCAAATAAAGCATTAATAGTTACAAGCTTTACTTTAATTGGACATACACTTCTTCAGCTCTTACCTTCATACTTTGTACTTACACGTACTAACATTTCACAAATTGTAAGTGGTTCATATTTTGTTTTAATGGCAAATGAAATATCTATTAGTCTGGTACAAACATTAATGCAGACAGTGTTGGAATAAAAAAAATGCAGATAAAAAAAAGAAATGATTGTAAGTGCAGTGTTTTATTTTTCTTTTTTTACAAATTCTTCTTATTCTACTTCCTCAAACGAATGAAAGTCACTCAAGAATTTCCACTACAACGTTTATACACAGTTTATCCACACAAAACCTAAAACGAATTTATAACACGTAACTAAAATCACTATACACGTAAATCGAAACTACTACAAGCATAAGAGGACACAAAACATTAAATAAAAACTAAATAAAGTGTTCTAATCGATGTAAAAATAAACTGAAACTTGTTAAAATAAATATAGTAATTTGGTAAATACATCAACAACAATGGCGACAGCCGAGTGATGACGTATCTGAGGGCCAATGCGCGAAAAAGACGAGTTTTGGTTTTCAGATGAGCATACCTTATATTCTTGTATCATGTTGTACACAATATACTAATCAAAATTTTGTCAAAATTAACAAAAATTTAGCAAATCTTCGTCGTTATAATAATATGCAAATATTGTGAAAATACGCCGATGACAAAATCTGCATTAATTTTTTTTTTAAGTATTTTATTTTATTAAAAAAAATAAATCTTTTATTTAATTGTTTACCACGATAGTATAAATTAAGGTTATCTTAATTTTGTTATTTTACTTTGATATTAAGCCAATTTAATGAAAGTCACTAATAAAACAAAGACGTATAAGTAATTATTTTGTTTTGTTATTATTTTTCAAATAAATGCCGATTTTGTTTAAAAAAAATAATAAAATTTTATTTTTTTTACCATCATGACAATATAAATTCATGTTGAAGAATTGTTGTAGAATAAAGATCAGAGATTACTTACCTTACTCTTTCACCTGTCATAATACCGGCACAATTTAACACATTCCTAATTTATATTTAAATAAACACTTATCTTATATTTCAACAACAAAAACATGATTTATTAAACTTTCATCTTACATGAAACAAAAAACAATAATAATTTAATTAATTTAACAATTACCACGCAAAAAGAGAAACATGCAAACCATTTAAAATCCTGCAAACTCAAGTCTCTGTCAAAAAATTAGTATAAGACATTCGCTTTTTCACTTTAGACAAATGTACGTAACGCAAACACAACTCCTTTATCAGTTTATCATTGAAACAAACCTCCTCTGCGAAGATGTTGAATAAAACGTACGAAGTCTCGAGCAATTTATGCGCCACGTCCAAGTTAAATATTCTTTCCTTGCTCGACCCGGCCTGTAAGTGATAAAAAAGCAATGTCATCATCCTACAACCAAAGCGCATAGAGACACAGGTCTTTAAAACACCGTCTTGTATTTTCGACATTTCCTATTATACCTAATACATGTTAAACGAAAAAAAAGGCACTAAATTCACTAAATTGTAGGTTATGTCATTTAATTTGCGACGAAAGACGCTTTTATATCACCCGAATTACATTCGTATCATTTCCGCCGGATTCCTCTTGCATCCAATTATTCGCCTGGAACTCTCTGATGATCCCGTTAACATCTAATTCGTCGGGGTGTTGAGGCGAACACTCGACCTTGGCGTTGTTATACGTCACGCAAGAACGGCAGCATAGGGAAGAAGAACAGACGAAAAAGCCGGGTGGCGGCGGTACAGGAATACTATCAGCGGTTTTGCCGACGAACATGCCTTGCTTGGAGGCTGTTTGTTACTACAAAAAATCGCTTTATCCTGACTTGGAACTAGTGCCACTTTAGCCGGGCTAAAATCGACAAAAAATCTCGTTAACTGTCAAATGTCATTAGTAAAACAGGAGTACAATCGAAATGTTACTAAATTTACATTTGTTTTTGACACTTACTACGAGTTAAAATTTTCATTTTTATCACCATATAAAAGTTCCATATGTTCCTGAAGGGCGAAAATTTGATAATAACCTTCGCTGCTCCAAACCGTAGCATGTTCGTTAGTTTGTAACTATGTTGCAAAGTAAATTAAATTTTAAACCTTAATTATTATTAAGAAGAACTTCTATTGACTTTTTTTTAGTTGTTTGGGAAAGACAATTAATAAATTTGAAATTACTGACTTTGTAATACATATAAAAGCAATGCTTATATACTCACAATAGCATTATGCAAACGCATTATCTCCTCACTGTAGAAAACTGACGGATTGTTATCCTTCGACGAACTTCTTTTCATGTTAATACCAAATCTCCAATAATATATTAATATTAATTTAATATACCCAAATGTTTGCTTCACAGTTTTATACCATAGAAATCGGATTGACGGAATTTAGATTTTATTTGCAGATTGACCGATTTGAATTGTCAATTACCCAATACAGTTTCCTGTTTCATCAGTTCGTATTTTTTTTATGAGAAATAAGTATTTTGAAATCGCATGAAGTGCTGCCATCTATGATCATTTCCAATTAACTAAAAGGTAAAGCTACCTGTAATATGAATTATCCTAAAATATTAGGTTTTTCCTTTTTTCCTGATTGTTTCCCAATAAAATTCTGATATAAAAATAAGTTGTTCGCTTCTTAAACAATTTCCTCATTACCTTATTTAAATTTAAAAAAAATTAACTAACAGAGTAATAGAATTATATTTAAGAAAAGCAATCTTAATTTAGAAAATATGTTTTTATTTTCATTCTAGTACGTACTTCTTCAGTTTAAAAAAATCATTAAATATATTTTAGTCTAATTATAGTATTACAAATCACTTTATATGTTAAAATAAATAAATTACTTTAAAGAATATTGTACTGATAGCAGCAAATTGGTTTTAACCTATTTGTTGATTTATTACACTCTTTCATGAATGTTTCAGTTTGTTAGGATATATTTTTAGTAAAAGAGATAACGATTTATTTATGTACATATTCGATTGTATTAAGTTATAAATTTAATTAATTAAACAAATTTTTATTGTAATTCGGATAACTTTAGTGACTTTATATTTGAATAGAATAACCTACAAATATGCAGCACAAGAAATTACTTATGGAAATAGATTTTTAATTGAAAATTATTTAAATACCTTTAATCATTACAGGTTGCTTTGTATTTAGAGTAATGGTGAATGTTGTATAGATGGCAGGACATTTAATCATTTAAATTCTTATTTGTAATCTAAAATTATTTATTGAAATATGCTTTTATGTCCGTTTGTACTGACAATTTAAGCTTAGTTTAATTTTAAGTGTTTTTAGAATATGACTTTTACTGTATATGTCAATACGAAAAATCCATACAAAGCTCCACTTGAGATTAAACCAAACTTAACGTGTCCGTGCAAACCGCTGAAGCATATTTAAAAAAATAATAATTTCCATATACATTTTTTCATTTCATTTATAAATTATATTAATGTAAATTACCATAGAATGTAATATTCTATGGTAATTTACATTACAGGTCGCTTTATATTTTAATTAATAGGAGAAAATTTAGATGGCAGCACATGAAATTTTAAGAAAATGAGATTACATTTTTATTGAAAAAATATTTTTAATGAAATGTACGTTTGTATTTTACATAATTCACGCAAATTTTTACCATAGATGCTTCATGTCATTCAAGTCAGAAATTTCTTTGAAAAGTAACAAGACTTATTACAGCATTATATGTATTTCCGATTTAAAATTATTTATTGAATTGTGCTTTTGCATATATTTCATTTTACTAAGACGTTTTTTTTATGAAGGTTATTTAGTTAAAAATAGATAATTTACTAATTTTTAATCAATAGGTAGTGAGCTTGTAAGTAAACTGTTTTATCGATTCACCAGTTGAAAGAGAAGCAGATGACTGTGACAGCTGTCACTTCCATTTATTAAAAAAGAAGGTAATTACGTCAGATATTTTGTTCTAAAATCGTAAACAATCCGAAAATAGTACGTCTAATATTTTCCTGCACACTGTTAAATTGATTTCTAACGTGTCCTTTGTGTTTTTAGATCGAGATATGCGGTCGTGTTCTTTCGATTTTTACGGTCAAGGATAAAATGTAAGCGAAAACATCATTTTTTTCAAATTATGTGATACTTTATTATTACTTATAAATAATACACGATATTCGACTTAAAAGAGAAACGTATTTTAAGGCGGAGAAAACATCATATCCATCGTGCTGGTGTTAGTTAGATTCATGTTCGATAAATTATTACCAGTTTCATCCATAGACATAACCTCATTCTCTTGTTCACCTCGTTTGGCCGCTATCGTCTTCAAAATCGCCTTGGCACTTTCTTTAGTCTGTAAGAATTGTTGTGTTATGACAAATGTGAGATCGATGATTTGAATTTTGTATATTTTGGATGTATGGTGTGGAATGATGCCAAAAGAATGAGAATTTCTGTGTCAGCTTATGAATGTGATAACGATCTGGAATTTTCAGCAAAACATAACCTAAAAATTTTTCTTTTAGATAAAAAGTGTATAAAATTCTACTTCTTAGAGCATTCTACACCATATTTTCCAAAAATTACATCGCAAAATCCTTACTTGTTCGTTTTCTAAGCATTTATTTGCATAAGTATAAGCTTCATCTAATTCTCTCTTATTTAAATGGTAATTCGCTAAATATTGGAATGCATTATAATATTCCGTTTGATCTTCATAAGTGCTTGATTTCTGCTCATCTAGTTTAAGGCAATATTCAGTGTAGGCCGCTGCGAGCATTATCGAACAACTTTAATTTGTGATACAAGCTGTAAGTTATTATTTTTATTATTTCTTTTTTTACAACAACAATTCAAATTCGATGAATCCTTACTTTCCTAATTTAACAAGGGCCATCCCTTCGATATCCCCCACATTGCAAGCTTTATAGTAACATTTTAATGCGTTTTCGATCTTTTCTAACTTTTCGTATGTTTCACCCAATGCTATAATCATCCTGCTGTCAATCGGACGCAAATGCTGGGCCTGCTTATAGTAATACATGCAATAATAGGGCATTTTTAGAATTTCATATGTTTGCCCCAAGACCGTACCAAGCTCTATAATCTCGTGGATTTATCTCTAGAATATTTTTTTTTCATTTGAAACATCTTGTATACAGGTATTCCACGTGTAAGTGGTTCATTAAAAATTATGATGTTCTATTATTTACTTATATTTGAGATTTTGGCACTAGTATCTGTTCGATTGGAACTATAAATGCAAAATACCTTAACCAAAATATCACTTCCGGTTGACCGGAAATGGATGTCAACTTTGTTATTTTAAATAGAATGATCATAATTTTTTATTCATTTTTGGATTCTACAACTATAAATACTTCAGTTTTCATTAGCTATTCCTATAGCTACATGTTGCTGTTTTTGAGTTATTTAAGTTTTTCTTTTTTTTTAGTCATAATCATTGCATCATTGAGAAATTAATATCTCGGTTAATACTGCAAGTATAGACTCCAAATTTGCTATGTTATGAATGTAGATATAACTCTAAGAAACGGTAAGCACACTTTACATTCTAACATACAGGGTGTTCAAAACTGAGGATTTTCAAATGCAGAAAACTCAATTTTTTTAAATAGAACACCTGTATTTTAATTCGGAATTAGGAAGTAAATATCATCCCCTATCACTTTATATGAGCATTCCCTATACCTATCATTAATAGATTTTGAGATATGAGCGACTTTTTGTTAAACAGACTAAGTAGCCCTATCTTTAAATATTTGTAGCTGGCTCTGAAATGGATTCACGTCAAATTCATGTATTATTTTTGAATAACCATACAAGAATGTCTGTTCGAATAGTCATTTCTATTAATATTGCGTTGTACGAAAGTGTAATTACAATAATATACATAAACACTTTTGGTTAGTCAATGAATTTGACATTAATCCCATTCAGAGCCAGCTACAAACACGCAAAGATAGGGCTACTTAGTTTGTTTAACAAAAAGTAGTTCATATCTCAAAATCTATTAAAGATAGGTATAGGGAATGCTGATATAAAGTGATAAGGGATGATATTTACTTATTAATTCCGAATTAAAATACAGGTGTTCTATTAAAAAAAAAAGAATACTTAGGTAGTCTGTTTAACAAAAAGTCGTTCATATCTCAAAATCTATTAAAGATAGGGAATGCTCATATAAAGCGATAGGGGATGATATTTACTTCCTAATTCCGAATTAAAATACAGGGTGTTCTATTTAAAAAAAAAATGAGTTTTCTGCATTTGAAAATATGTCACTTTGCTCCTCAGTTTTGAACACCCTGTATGTTAGAATGTAAAGTGTGCTTACCGTTTCTTAGAGTTATATCTACATTCATAACATAGCAAATTTGGAGTCTCTACTTGCAGTATTAACCGAGATATTAATTTCTCAATGATGCAATTATGATGACAAAAAAAAAAAACTTAAATAACTCAAAAACGGCAACATGTAGCTATAGGAATAGCTAATGAAAACTGACGTATTTATAGTTGTAGAATCCAAAAATGAATAAAAAATTATATCATTCTATTAAAAATAACAAGTTGACATCCATTCCGGTCAACCGGAAGTGATATTTTGGTTAAGGTATTTTGCGTTTATAGTTCCAATCGAACAGATACTAGTGCCAAAATCTCAAATATAAGTAAATAATAGAACATCATAAACTTTTAATGAACCACTTACGTGGAATACCCTGTATACATACTTTCAATATATTGAAATACCTATTGCATGTCTGTAGCTTTGTATTGCCGCATTAGTATTTTTCATTTCCATAAACTCGTGCCCCATCAATGTCCAGGCGGAAAGATAATGCGGATTCAATTTCAAAGCACGTTGAAAATATAACACCGCCTTGGCATGATCTGATCTGATACTATAGTAATTACCTGGAGTAGTGATTAAATAAATGGTCCTAGATGCTGCATAAGATAGACTTACCGATGATACAACAAGTCTCCACCCTATATTTATCAATAGAAACTGCAGTATGTGCCAAATCGGCTAAGTCACTCTTCATCTCTCGGACATATAATAAATTAGAATAAGTATCTAAATTATCTAAGCGGAAAGGATCTTCAGCTATTAATTCTTTAAAAGTATCTATCGCCTTTTCCAATTCTAAAATCCAAATTATTCAACAACCTCCTAGCAAAGACTGAATTTTTAATAAAATCACAGGTTTATTTTTCATTTTGGAAGACTATACAATCACAAAACTAGAAATACTTTTCATCTCATTTAAAATAAACGGGTAAACATGGTATTTAACTACTTTTGGGACACTCTGTATAGTTAAAAAAATATTTTAAGGTTATGGAACATTGAATTCTATAAAATCTCAATAGATTTTTCTCTGAAATGAAAAATAAAGCTGTAATTATAGATTCAGTTTGTCGTTGAGACACCTATACACACAGACATAAGCTTAAAGTTCACAAAATATAGGAATTTTTTTTAAATTCACCGCTAAATTAATAGTCACATGTATTATAGTTTTTTTTATGGAAATTAAACATACCAAACTGATTTTCCAAAAAAGTGGTCAGCAACCGCTTTATTTTTTACACACATAAATTTTAAATAATTCAAGTGCAACCTTCTAACTAAACCAATCTCTCTTTTCGTTAATTAAATATGCATACTCAATTAATGTGTCAAATTATATTTTTTAGGCTATTAAATAATTAAATATACCCAAATTAATCTCTCAAAAAAAGCGACATATTATACAACTCATTTAAAAATTTAAAAAAAAAAGTAGAATTGTTTTAAATATACCAAAAATTTGCATTTAGAATTACTTATAATTAAATATGAATCAAATTTCTCAAATGACAGTTTTTGAATGAATGTCACATAATCTAACCCTACTTTTTATTCTTTGATAACTCGCTCCCAAATATTCAGATGACATACGTCAATTTTTTATAGGTTATTTTTTAAACATTTTAAATTGTTCCTCCAAAAAAAAAGAATAAAATAACCAGAAAAATTATAAAAACATACCTCTTCGATTATGATAAACAATAGCAGTTTGCGCAATCAAAAATGAGCTCCTATTGAAACCTTGCGCGTGCAATTTCGTGTATATTTCCAACGATTCATCATTTGACAGTTGCTCCAAACTCGCGTAAGCCATGAAAAATTGTTTCATCCAATGATCCGGCAGACGTAACAAATTCAATTTATTCCGATTAGGCAGAATTTGCCCCAATTCCTGCCACGCGGCCCACAGAACCGGAGTCGCATGCACGGCTTTCACGAAAACGTCTATCGCCTTGTTGGTCAGGTCCAATTTTCGCAATATAACCCCGTACAAATACAAGCAGTAGCCGTCTAATTTATCTTTGCAATAATCACTCATTAGAATGGCACACAGATCCTTTAATGCGGTATTCTTTGTGGGATCCGGTGGACAATTGGAGTCGGTCATGTTATCCAATTTCTTTTTCTCGATCGATAAATACGTGGAATATAAATGCAAAAACCGCGGTTTGGGGCTCGTGGAATTTCTGGTGTAATGTGCACATCTGTCGTATTCCTTCACGTCGAAATAGGACTTACCTAGACAGTAAATGTCGAATTCTTCATCGTAAGTCTCTGTAAATTTCATTTGATGCTCTGGTAAGGTTATGTGTGATATCGAGTGGTTCAATTCCGCCAGCCATTTCATGCAATGGTACAATCCTCGCTCCGAGCATTGTCTTATTCCCTCGATTAAATCTAACTTGATCAACTGCAAGTCTAGTTTTTCATCCGTTAAATCCATTTTTATATCGATTCTCTGACGGTTGACATATGAGAGATTTGACGCACATAACCTAACCTAATTTTATTTTTAAACGTTCGCACGCATGCTGTGGAAAACTCCCAAATGAAAAGTGGAATTCTCAAATGCTATGTCCAACGGAACAATTTCGTTTGAATGGAAATTTATTAATTTTAATTTTTTCATCTGTCAAAACTCATTTTCATTTCGTTTTAAAAACAAAATTCACTAACACAGCTGACTTTTAGCCGATTGACGCGCATAACCTAACCTAACTTTCTTTTTAAGACGTTTGGACGCGTGCTCGAAGTACGATAATTCTCAAATCAAAACTGGAATTCTAGTACAAATTAAGTTGCAATATGAAATTATATGCTTGGGTAAGGCACTGATCGTAGCGATTCCGATTTTGTCGCCACGATAACTCGTATATTTCTCCTGATACAGGGTGCTAACAGTTATGGACAGCTGGGATTAGGTCATAAGTGCGACGCGCAGTTGGAACCCGCAGAAGTCGATCTCACGCGCTGTGATTTGAAGCCCGAGAATATAGTCTCGATTTCGGGCGGTGCTGGTCACACGTTGATCCTCGATGTGAACGGCACGTGTACTGCTGCGGATGGAATTCGAAGGGTCAGTTGGGGATCTCAGACGATATCGGCAGGTTCGAACAGATAGAGATCATCAAGGACCGGAAGATTGTGCAAATATGCTGCGGATGGGATTTCAGTGCCGCCTTATCTGATCAAGGGAAGCTGTTCGTGTGGGGGAATAATGCTTACACACAGTTGGGACTTTCGAAGAGTATAACATGCACTGGTATGTGATATTGCTGATGTTTTTCTTTATTCCTTTCTACTTTTCCGTAATCCTTAAACAAAACCTTATCTCAATCCTTTGGATTTATCATTAAATTCTTATCTTCAACTTGCTTCAGCTATCAATTTATGCATAGCTTTAGATTGGCTATTTTTCTGTAATATTGGGGTTTGACGAGATAAACTAAATATAAAATAATCACCTCTATGAAAACAAAAGTTAGTTCTTACCACAATTTGTTACTCTAAATTTATAATGTGTACATAATTCTTATAATTACATAAGAAGATGAATCTTTCTAATGAAAAAGTAATGAATCTGGTTTACATTTTGCGAACTTTATAAACAACAGTATTCAAGTATTAAACATATTCACTTTGAGGAAACAGGATTCGTGATATATAAGAAAAATGTGACAATGAAACAGTATTAGGAAAAGTTCTGTAAAAAGAATTGTAAAGGATATCATCTGTAGCACCCAATTTTTATGCATAGAATTATTAAAATTGTGTGATGCTTTACATTAAAATCCAATTTTACGAAAAATACGCCATATGTCGCGTTTTCTGCACAAAATTTTATGCAATAACAAGAGTAGAGTAGCTAAAATAAAACTAGCATAATCTCCGATAAGATTTAACACCCAGACAAGTAAAAGATGGCTTAGATAGGTAGGCACACAGCTTAGACAGATGTTGATTCAGGTAAACAGTCTACTTTGACAGGTATATCGCTCCAGATCAACTGTTTACCTGTTCAGGTAACTATAAATTGTAAATTTTGACCCCTATGCTAAATTTTAAGGGAGTTTGTGTCAGAACTGCTAATAAGGCCACGTTTAAAAGCATAAGAGTCGTAAATGAACATAATATGCACCATTCTTTCACTGAAAATGTTTCAAATTTAGCAATAACTGAACAACTGTTTTTTGTTGTTTCCAATAGGTTAGATTTTCTTTTGTTCTCTTCAGCAGCACCAACATACACGATTACCAGGAAAGCAGTATTAGGCTGAGAGTTATTACTGCTTCCTTTTAACTTTTTTCATCTCTATTTCTCCAAATTTTTCGAATACAGGGTGGCTTTCAAATAGGGAACAAATTTTAACTGGGCGTTGAAGTATGACAAACCCAACAAAAAATCCTCAATTGTAGGATGGCCATATAAACCACACAGTAAAATTTTAACGCCTTTATTCAAAACATAAAACAACGGACACCTTCACACACGCCATAACATAACCATCGAATATAACATCACAATATATCGCTGCTCTGTCGATACCTAACTTCATGTCATACCAACCTACACTAAATTACTACACAATACACTTTTTTGTAACTCGTACTGTTAATGATAAATTTACAATTTATGATTGTTGAAAATGAGTCATATCCAGAGATAAGGTCCACTTGAGGTAGCAAACTTAATAATAAAAAGTTACTACGCCTGTGCAATGTGGTGGGGATCGATTTTAGAAGGTTCTTCATAGAGGGCGCTAATTTGAATGAAAATCGTAATGTTTTTCTCTTATATGAATATTGAATGTGTTATTGTTGCAAATGTACATACTATGCAAAAAAATATAAAATTATCGCAATAATATAACCGTTTCAAACAATAACATCAAGTGTGTAAACGCATGAAGGAATTTTTGGAAATAAACAAATATTTCGTAGGGAAAAAACATTATATTTTCTATAATTTTATAAAAAGGTTAACTAACGTTAAATGTTTACAACATACCAATTATCTATGAAGCATGGGCCATTTTAGTTGTCAGTTTAGAGTGGAAACCAAAATAAGTTCCTCTAAGCGGGTACTTCACCACAATTTTATCCTTGTGATATGTTTCTCATAATTTTTAATCGTTTTTTTTTCTAATTTTCGAACCTTTATTTCTAAAAGTAGAAATAAACAAACATTTTACGAAAGCTTAGGCATTTTAAAAGAATATTTCTAACCCATTTTATTTCAGTATTTATTAACATTATTACATATGCGTCTAAAGCAATATTTTAGTCATACCTGTGCAAGAAACTGAATATTTACCAAGTTATTTCGACAGCCTAAAATCGCACCAAAGAAAGCATTTTATATTTTATATAGCATTTACAAATAAAATAGGCGGTTGATGAAAATGAAACTAAATGAACATACAAAAAACAAATGAACTACAAATTTTAATTCAGTGTAATTAAAAGAAAAGTGATCTTTGATTATATAATACTATTCACAATTTGGTGTTGTCGTTATACACACGCAACACAGCTAACCACAGTTGCAATAAATTACACCTCCTTTAGGTCATAGTTTAGGTGCAGTTCTTGTCTTGACGAGGTAATATTCTAAACAAAATATACCGAGTGGCATCACTCATGTGATTGTTTTTATAACGTTACCACATCAAGTCTACTTATCAGATTATTGAAAAAACCAAACAAATTATTGACCTGCTGTTGCAATTTAAATTAGAAATGACCATTATTGGTTTTACAAGGCAAACACCATTTTCAAAATCTTGTCCTGACAACATATTGTCCAATTTTAGTTATCATAGTTCTGAAATAATACCTCTAGGGGTTTCCGATCATGATGCACAAATTCTTAAATTTTCAGAGAATGTAAATTCGAAAAATAAGCGTATAGTAACTTGTCGTCAGTTTTGTGACAGCAATATAGATTTATTGGATCGCGCTTTAAGTGAAGAGACGTGGGCAGATGTTTTCTCCGCTGGCACAGCTAATGCGAAGGCTAATGCTTTCCATTCAACTTTCATGTATCATTTAAATAACTGCATACCAATAATAACAACAACGGAAAAACAACCAAAGGACAAATTCTGGTTATTCGCCAAAATTGCAAATTGAAAAACAAATTTTATTAAAATTACTACATAGTGATCTGAGAAACAATCCCACCGATTTTAATAAACTTAGCTACAATACTCAAAAACTAAAATATAATTATCTATTAATTGAGAGTAAACGTGAATATAATCGTCAATACATAATTAATTCTAATAACTTAAATAAAGCAGTCTGGGATATTGTTAATAACGAGACAGGTCGAACCACAACAAAACGTCACTCTGAAATTAATGTCAACGAAATGAATAATTTTTTTGTAAACTTTGCTGAATAAATAGTTAGTAAACTTCCAATTAATAGAAGTACAGATAATAAGGTTGATAAATATGAATGCACCATATTTCTCCAACCAATTTCTGATGGGGATATACTTCGAATTATACAAAAACTAAAAAACAAGAAAACCCTAGATATTTATGACATATCCACAAATCTTATAAACGGATGTGCTATAAACATTTGTAAACCATTTGTTGACATTATTAATACGTGTTTTGTGGAGGGAAGTTTTCCGGACGTTTTTAAGGCGGCTAGAGTTTGCCCTATTCATAAAGCAGGTGACGAAAATTATAGACAAATACATACACTTCCCAGTTTTTCAATAATAATAGAGTACGCGATTTTAAGTCAATTTAATCACTACATTGAAACTCATAATATTCTCAGTATGAACCAATATGGATTTAGGAAAGGTAGACGAACAGCTGATGCCATCATGACTCTAGTGGACAATATCCAAGACGCGTTTGAAGGCCGTTAATATTACATTGGTATATTCACAAACTTATCTAAAGCATTTGACTGTGTCTGTCCAAAAAAACTAATATCTAAACTTGAATCTTATGGAGTCAGAGGAGTAGCTAGTAATTTAATAAAATCATACCTATCTAATAGAACACAAATTGTATCTCTGTGTAATAGAGTAAGTAATCCCTTTGTAATTAAACATGTGGTTCCACAGGGATCCATATTGGGGCCTTTTTTGTTCCTACTATATGTTAACGACCTACCGATACATATGAGTACTTTAAATAACATGATAGTAACAACAATGTATGCTGATGACACAAACTTTACCCTTCGTACTAGCATTAATCATAATAGTACTATCAGCAATCAAATTATTTCCCACTCTCAATCTTGGTTTAATGCTAACGATCTTTTTATCAACACAGACGAAACCAAAATATGTACATTTTCACTTAGAGAGAAAACTAATTTTAGTAATATAAAATTTTTAGGTATCTATCCTGATACTAAACTTTCTTGGATTCCATAGATTGATAACATTTGTTCTCGGCTAAGTAGTATAGTTTATGCAATTCGAAAAACAGCAGCTTTTGTTGACAATAACGTGGCCTATAAAGTATATTTTGGTTTATTTCATTCTGTCCTTTGATATGGGATACTAGCATGGGGAAATGCTTCTCACTCGCCACTGCAAAGAGTATTTACAATACAAAAAGCAGCAGTACGTAGCATAGTTCAGGCGAGATTTGACGATCAGTGTAAGCCTATATTTCGTAATCTTAAAATTATGACGCTGTTTTCTTTAATAGTCTATGAAAACTTAATATATATTAGGGATAATATCCATAAGCTGTCGTTACATCGAGACATCCATGATCACAACACAAGAGGTAAAGACAAGATAATGGAACATAGATATCGTACAAATAAATCACAGGTTATAGGTATAGCACTATATAATGCCATGCCCCAAAGTTTAGTGAATTTGCCGAGTCCCAAATTTAAAACCGAATTAAAAGAAATTTTAATAGATATGTGCTGCTTATACAGCATTGATGAGTTTGAGGAGAATATTTGTGATCTAGCAACGTGCAGGCAATCGCAGAGCTGACAATTTTAATGTGTATTGTGAATTATTATATTTGTGTATTTATGTCATTTTTGTATTGACGGATCCATAAACTTTTTGTTTAACGGACGAATAAATTACTTACTTACTTATTGGTGCTAGCTGTTTCTTTATTATACAATTACATATTCAATAATATTAATGATAAACAGATTGTAGCTACCATTTTTTGTGACTTGTCCAAGGCTTTTGATTGTGTTCCTCATTGTTTGCTACTTCGGAAACTTGAAAGATATGGCTTCAGGGGTGATGTTAATGAGTGGTTTAGATCCTATCTTGCAGATCGCCAGCAGTACGTGCAGATACATGCTGGCGAGGGCTACGTCAGGTCGGGGATCGGTCGGGTGGTGTGTGGTGTGCCGCAGGGCTCAGTACTTGGACCGACACTGTTTTAATATTTATTAATGATCTAGCTTTGCGGCTAATCAATACACACCGCCCTATTCGCTGATGATACGTACTTACATGGCATGCCTCGAATGAAACGATCTCGAGAGAATCATTAACACTGGAATTCTTAGTGTTAGTGAGTGGTTTAATGCGAATAATATCACTCTTAACGTCAGTAAAACCAAATTATTGATATACAAGCAACGTATAAATATAATGTTAGCCTTAATAATAATTTACTGTTACCTTGCAATCATGTAAAGTTTTGGGTATTGTTCTTGATGCGGATTTAAAATGACTGAACAAGTCCATGTCCTTTCGAAAAAGCTGTCTTCTGTTTGTTATGCTTTGCGAGTGATAAGACGTAATCTTGGGGAGGAAGTGTCTCGTATGGTCTATTTTTCTTTGTTTGAGTCTCGTATGCGGTACTGTCTTTCCTGTTGGGGATTTACTTCGTTGGCAAATCTTACTGTACTTTTTTAAGGTGCAAAAGCGGCAGTGCGGGTGATTTGTGGGGAAGGCAACAGAGCTCATTGTCGGCCCTTGTTCATATCGCGTGGAATCTTAACCCTTCCTTCCTTATTTCTATATGAGACCCTTAGCACTACCTACAAACAGCGTCAGAAACAGAAATATCGGTTTGACATACATTCTTATAGCACACGCCAAAATCACTATATTAACCCTTCCCAAACCAGGCTCCTCCCTTTGTAGAATTCCTTGTATTATATGAGTTTTCATTATATTAATAAATTACCTACTTCCTTAACTAACTCGCCAACTCAAAAAATGTTCCAGCGCCAACTAAGGGCCGTACTGTTGAACAAGCATTTTATTCGATTGACGAATTTTTAACATATGACTTTGATACATAATTCTTATCCACCTTATACTCCCCGTTGTGAACATTTGTTTTTGAAATTTTAATTTTTTTTTTTTTTTTTTTTTTTAAATTTTAATGTAACAGCTACATACACTAGTCCATCAAATTACATTACTTGTCATTATTATATCTACACTGATATTATTAGTATATGTTTATTTATGTCTTTTATATGTATTGCATGTCTGTTATATGTATTGCATGTTTGTCATATGTATTGCCAAACAACACCTAGTGTTTTTATGCGCAATAAAGTATATGTTAGTTCAGAAGATAAGCCATTTCTGCACTGTTTATCGCTGATGATAGCCATAAACAGTGCAGAAATGGCTTACCTTCTGAACTAACATATAATAAAGAAACAGCTAGCACCAATAATCTGATAAATACACTTGACGTGGCAACGTTGTAAAAACAACTCACATGAGTGATGCCGCTCGGTATATTTTGTTTAGAATATAACCTCGTTGATGAGGTGTGAAATGAAAATCGTCTTACTTTGCCCCGTCTTCCCTCCTTGGACGTGTTGTACTTTTGATATTCACACAGCCGCATCATTTACAGGTATACCATCCAATGTTGCAAGTATCGCAGAAATTGGCGACTGGATTCACTCGCATCAGTTGCGGACTCCGACACAGCGCCTTCATCACGAAGGACCGCTGCCTCTTAGTGGCTGGGACGGGAGCGAAGGGCCAACTGGGCTTGGGTGATAATTACAGTGATGATAATTATTTAAGTATATCGAAAGTTCCTGAACTGCAAGATATCGAATCAATAGCGTGCGGACAACACCACACGATCGTGCTGAGGGCGGACGGTACGGTTTACGCGTGGGGTGACAATAAGTTCGGACAGTTGGGCGTGGATCCGCCAAACCCAGCTCCTACGTACCGATAGAAGTGTTCCACAATGAGGCCATCGACTCCGTGTATTCGGGTTGGACCCATTCGGCCGCGTTGACTAAAACCGGGGAAGTGTTCGTCTGGGGTCGGAATACGTACGGTCAACTCGGTTCGCAAAGGGAGGGGACTGCGGCTCACAAGCCCGAATTGATGCCGAATTTCAAGGGCGTCGCTCAGTTGAGTTTGGGTTCGGAGCACAATCTGGCGGTGACCGGTGACGGTAAGTTGTTCAGTTGGGGTTGGAACGAGCACGGCAGTTGCGGCAATGACGACACGAAGAACGTGACAAGGCCGATGCAGATCTTCGGTGATCGTCGGGTGAAGTCGGCGTTCGCGTGTACCGGTCAATCGTTCGCTGTTGTAGAATAGTAGTTTACTGTACTGTAAATGAAAGAAAATTTGAAGAAAAAAAAAACACTTAATATTAAAATTATAATGTTCATAAGTATTTTTATAATGATTTATTGATTAGTGTATTCTGTATTTTTATAATAAAATGTGCATTTATAATTAGTACCAGTCTATATATATATTTGCCGGTCCTGAGTCACCTATTTGTGAACCATCCTTATTTTTAGAGGTTAAAACTACTTCTAAAGTTTAATAATTCTAAAAAAAAACTGAAATTAAATCACTTAATAACGATCCAATGAAATACGTACCATCGAAGGCAAAGTCTTGACTCAAAATTAAAGAGAGAAATATTGAAATACCGAAGAAACTCCAATGATTCTATCTCTATTTATGTCAAGCTTAAATCGAGACTTTTGTCGTTGATAGTACATTCATATAATCCTACCAAAATTTCAGAACATTCTAAGGAATTCATTCTTCTTTTCTATTACATATACAACTTCCCTATGTGTAAAGTTAAAAAACAAATTGTCAATGCATTGGTAACTGGCGAGTAGGCAACCAGATATACCTCCATCTAAACCAGTTATTATTTTGTTTTGATTGAATTGACGTACGACATATTCTGAACTTTTACCATTACTTAGTATTTTTTATTATTTATTTCATTATTAATTACGGTATTTCAATATATATACGTAATAAGTGTTATTAGTTCAATAACTGAAATAATTGACTTTTCAGTTTGCACGTTCTTTTATAGATGGGGCATGCTTTGCTTGCATATTGGGTTGCCTGACAAAATAAAGCTTAAATTCGGCAGAAGTTTTGTTGCCAGGATATTGGAACATATGCGTAGCGTCATACTCAGTAAACTCAAAAAATACGGTTAGGTTGGTGCGTATATAAAGTGTGGAAAATCCAAATATAATACACCTGGATTAAAAATGTACAGTTTTCCATTTCGTGACATAGAAGGATGTAAGAAATGGATTTTAAATTCAGGCAAGCACTTCCTCCGACTTAATACAAGATTTCTTTTATTTATAACATACACTTGCATAGGCTTCAAATTTCTTTATAAAGTGTTAATCCATATAATACATAACCTACGGCCTATATACGGTCTGGTTTAAAGCGACCGCATCGATTATCCCCACTTTTACATTGTTTGTGCATAGCGTTCGGACTTCCTATGATGCGCTCGCTTACAACCACAGAGTATGTAAATACCCTAATAGCCAAATTTAAATTTCCCACAATTATTCTTAGTAACTTCATCGTTGATACATAAAATTCCCCACCATTTTGTATTACATTAATAGTTATTTTAAAGCCTTTACCTTGAATTCCTTGAAAATTGTGGCGGGAAATTTAAATTTGGCTATTAGGGTAAAAGCATGGTAAAGTCCGCGTTCTGTTGCATTTTTTTAATAGCCGCACATAGTTTGCAAAAGTACATACATACGTGCTGTTACGTGCTGAAAACACCTTTTTTTTATTTCTCCAACTGTACACTTCTTTTCTGAATTTATCCAAGTTCCTTGACCTTTCCTAGTTACCGTCGCTATTTACTTATTTTGTATAACGTCACGTTTAACCTTGAATTTGTTTTTTGTAACGTACCGCTTTATTTGTGACCTTTTTCAAATTCTTAAATTTGTCAAATTTTAACATATATTTAGATGCTTTGATAACGTAAATTTCATTAAACTCCGTTCATAATTAGCTCCGAATTTATTCATTTTGTTAATTGTTGCCACCTTTTTTTTGGTGCCGTGCTGTACTTGAAACGTTAGAAATTTCGCATAATCTCGCACATCTCATGTTGTTTATCTTCGATACTCGAATCCTATTGGCCACTTAATGCATACGCGGGAACTAGATTCCTCGACCCTTCGGAACTTCACTTAGACGCTAGCCCGCTAAGAGTGGCCGACCTAAGAGTCTAATAGGCGACGCCCTGTTGCAACCCTTTTCGACCTAATTTACCCGTTTGGTAACCCCTGTGGGGGGATCTCCGGTCGTAAAGAATCTACTCCGTGAAGCCGTTTGAGTTCCTGTGTTTGGACTACGAAGCTTCTTTTTTTTTGGAGCCCCGCCGACGCGATTTTGCAAGCCACGCCGCCCTACGTCGTCCCTGGACCCGGACCTCCTTTCGACATCTTTCTACGCTTCTATTTCTTCTATTTCTACCCGCCCCTGGTGGTGACTATCAACCCCTCGTGCATTGTTTGTTGTACATGTAAGTTAATTTTAAGAGTTATTTGCTTGTATATTTTGTAGTAACGAACTACCATTGATATATTAATAATTAACGTAATTTTTGTGTTATTTATATTTCGGTCTTTGATATCATAATTCAATTTAACTTAATTCTTTTCTTTTTTTTTTTTTTTTTAATCTAGTCTT
Organism: Protaetia brevitarsis; assembly: GCA_004143645.1. Classification (NCBI taxonomy): domain Eukaryota; kingdom Metazoa; phylum Arthropoda; class Insecta; order Coleoptera; family Scarabaeidae; genus Protaetia; species Protaetia brevitarsis. The sequence continues at coordinate 386,507 of RXPK01000102.1, forward strand.
TGCGGTCATTGTCAAAATTTAATGTAACTTGTGAAATCATTTTGTTGAATTGTCGCTTTATTTATCTTTTCACATTAAAACCAATGGTAGGTCGTAGTCATTTGCATGCTCGATCGAGTACGTAGATTTGATGTTATTTTTCTTGATAATTTTAACCATTTTTGTTGAATAATACCCCGGCACTCCCACCAGTTCATGTCAATATATAACAGCTAATAGTTTATCTGTGCGTTTTATTTAATTACCTTAATTTAATCGACCCTGGCGCACTAGTTTGTTTTTCTTGTCATTTAAATAACATTTTCATTTAAATTTAACTATTTAACAACATATTAAAAGAATTCCGCAAGTACCAATCCCTTGTTTTCCCCGACTGGTAAATAGCCATTCTGGGCTGTGGTCAACTTACCGGGCGACAGCGTCGGGCTAGTGAAGGCAACACCTGTTAACCCAGTGGCGCTCACTCCGACATCTCTCCGGCGCCTCCTGGCCGAACCGACTCCGATAGTCGCAGCGTGGGAAATAAATAAATAATAAACCGTTGTTTATTTTATCCTTCTTTCCCATCCTGTGGTACTTTGCGGTATCATTTATTTTATTAACCAATAATCTTTTATAAACACATAATTAACTTTTCATCTATTTTTAACCTAGTCTCATGCTCTGGAAAATTGCTACTATTTATTACGCCCTGAGATTTTACCTGTAGCAGTGCATAAAGAATATTTTCTAGACAGATACATTACATATTTGAAATCGTCTTACTACTAAAGAAGGCAAAACAAAAAGGTAATGCAAATGAGAAAAAAATTAAAAATACACGTCTTGTAATGTCTATACAAACGAATCGAATAAAAATATTCTGAAAACCGAGTTGCTCGTTTAGATCTTTATTATTTAACGCAAAAATATCTTGATAATGATAATCCTTGCTCATACTTTCCACTCTAAATTTTTTTTTTTTTATATTTTAAGAAGGTTAATTAAAATTACTTGATTTTGCTAATGCTAGAAATGGAGGTATCTTTAGGTAAAAATGAAATTACGGAGATAACTATCAACCACAAAAGGGTAGATGTGGCAGGCGTTTGTAAGCGTAAACATAAACCTTAACTTCAATCCAAAAACCAATACGTGTTCGCGATGCAAGAGTATGGCAAAAGACAGATATATGCTAGAAAGAGACGGCAATTAGGTACCGTTTGGGTTCAATTCGTGTCAACGGTTCGTCGCGAACAAAAGCCTTTTGTTGGATTTACGAAAGCACGAAATGTGCCGAAGTCCAACGAAAGTTTGCCGTGCATGATTGCATCAATAAATGGCGGAACATGTGATGCTTAGGCGGGAAATCTATTTGACATTTTGACAGAATTTTTATTTTTGATTCATTTTGATCACTGTTCAATTAATTTAGAATAAGATAGTAGTAGTAAGTTTAGAATATGTTTAGTAATTATTACGTTACATTTTTATAATTATGGAGGCTAGGTAGGTGTAATTTCAACTTTTGATTTCTGACAATATTATCACTAAATTTGAAACTATGCATCATAAAGAGTAGGAAAAAATTTTACGGTACAAGAGAAACACACATTGTTAGTGCTCATTGAAAATTATAAAGGAGTAGTAGAAAATAAGAAAACGGATGGAGTACCTATTAAACAAAAAAAAAAAAACGAAGTATGGGCAAAAATTACATCTGAATTTAATTGTCATAGTACTACTGGGTTAAGGATGGAAAAGCAATTATTTACATTATACAACTTTATGCAGAAAGACCAACCAACACGACCAAATAATTGTTTTAGAGCCGTTTTACACGTACGAGAATTTTTACATACTAAGAATTATCCCGAAAATTTTTGTGATAATTTTCCTACGAAATTTTGCCGTGACACTTTCAGGTCGTTTTACACCGGAATAAGGTTACTTCCATTTGCATTTCGAAGTTGTAACCTAAATCTAAACAATTATCATCCATATTTTGCTGGTTTATCGGTTAACTACTATTTATTTAGGATTTCTATGATAACCATAATCAAATATCGTGAAAATACCGGTTAAAATTTATTCCTGTGTAAAATGACCAAGTGTCGCGACAAAATTTCTTAGAAAAAATCTCGCCAAAATTTTCGGGATAATTTTTGTTATAATTTATGTAAAAATTCTCGTAAGTGTAAAACGGCTCTTATTTGCCTTTTTTTCTTATATTTATATGATTCTTCCTTCTCTGAACAGTCGTGGTCTATGTCATCTAACATATATGTTGTCTAGTATATTCTAGATGAAAACGTCAAAGTTTCAAATTGGCTCTCTATCGGAACCAAAATGAACTAGCAATTTTTAGTAAACTTACAGTTAACTAGTTTACAACAGCCATTAATCAGTTGTCCACTAATTACTCGACATTTAACAAATGGATAACCTTATGTTACTCGACTTTTATTTAACAATTTCTTAGTGCCAACCAACAAATGATTAACTAATCACTTGGTTACACAAGCTTTATGTTACCGGGCATCCGTGATATCAAATATAATACTAGTACACTAGTATATTTATATTGTATTTAGTGATATAAACACTTAAAACACCAGAAGCGCTGAAGTTTACCCTGTAACCAAACTATTAAACTATCACACTTTATAGTATATGTAGTGGTGCCCTCCCTGATCACTGTTCCGAATTATAAGGCCTTCCGAGGAACATTTGAAACGTAAGTACGCATTCGGCGTATTATTTCAAACACTTTTAGCGCCATGGTAACGAAATTTGTTTGTATTGTCACGAATCGATACGATACAAAACAGAATCGACGACATGTTAAACGGCATAAGAGCTAAAAATACCACCTGGTAAAATAAATTCATATAGCACAAGCAATATTATAACGTTCTAAATTATCAATCATTCTAGCGAACAAGAAGCGAAATTCATACAGGACCGTCTGATCAGCACAGAGCGCAACATTGCGGAGTTCTGTTACGCTTTCAGCGCCTATTCGAGGAAAGCCGCTAGGTTACGAGACAAAGGCGACGAAATCGCGAAAATCACGTTAGCTTACGCCGAATCCGAAGAGATTAATAAATCTTTAAGCGACGGATTAGCCAACTTCGCCGAACGCTATCTCGTTAATAAGCGATTACGGCGATCTGAGGGTGAAGAACATCGACCAGAAAGTGGTGGCGAAATTCTCGACGTACGAAGAGATCTGCAAGAACACCAAAGAGGAGGTGAAACAGATTTACGCGGTGCGAAACAAGGAGATCGCGCGGAAAAGACAGTTGGACAGGGCGCGGGAAAGAAATCCGCGACAGAGACAGCAAATCGTATTCTATATCGACGCGATTATTTGTAAACGTAATTGAAAAACTATATTTCAGATACAAGCGGAAACGGATTTTGTAAAAGCGTCGACGGAAGTGGCAAAAACCATCCATCACTTGGAGGAGCAAGTGTCGACGTTTGAAAAACAGAAATTACGCGATCTGCGGACGATTTTATTAAATTATATCGCTACCGAGATGGGTTACCACGCCAAATGTTTGGAGTTATTGACGAAAGCCTATCAGGATGTTAATAGAATCGACGAGGAAGCAGATCTTGAGGTAATGGAACTTACATTTTATATTTTCGTGTGTAGTGTATTTTTTGAGGTTATACAGAATGAAGTTGGTATTAATGTTGCCGCGAAAAAAAGATGTAAAGAAATGGATTTTAAATTCAGGCAAGCACTTCCTATGACTTAATTACATACATCTAAATAAATTACTACTAATGTTAGTTGTTGCTAATACAAATTATTAAGACATATGCGTCTTTACCATTTTCATTTGTTAATAGATTTCTTTTATTTATAACATACACTAGGCTTCAAATTTCTTTATAAAGTGTTTATATTTACGTCTGTAGTGTTTTTTGAGGTTATACAGAAGGAAGTTGGTATTAAAGTTAATGTTGGCGCGAAAATTTAAACTTGTAAGACTGCCGCGTAAATAAGGAAGTAAGAATGCCTTTGAGGATAATATAGCTTTCTTTTGGCTAATGAATAAGTAATATCAAATACAATATAAATATATATACGGACAAAGAATAGTTCCGCTGGCGTACTATAGATGTCCCCAGCTAGGCTGATTTTAGAAAAGTCGTACGACCAAACAAATATTAAACGTGAATCTGACGTGATTAAACGTAAGTGAATTTTCCGTTGCACAAACGCGTAAAACATATAGATAACCGAAGAGTCGGTGCGAGACGAATGAAAGTTTAACCTGCGCGCAGCAGCGAAAAGGTAGAGCATTCATAAATGAAATTGTCATTTCGCAAAATTATTATGAATGAATATTAGAGTCAAAACAAGTAACAGTTTAGTAAATAAAAACAAACCAAAACCACAATATTGGCTCAATGGATTAATATTCTTTATAATGAAATTAAACATATTTTTTGTGTTAAAGCGAAGCTAATACACACGGAATATTTGCTTTTATTTATTTCGTCAAATGCCTATTAACTTTTTCATAGCACATATTATATCTTATTTACCCATGTTGATTTATTTGCGTGATAAAATATTTTTGCTTTTAGTGAGACTAGTGAACATTTAAAATAATCTTTGTTTCTTGATATATAAATTTATGTTTTTTTTGCTAATTCTTGTTCAATATATTGCAGTTAACAGCGAAAGAATATTATCTGTTAAAAACTGAAATAAAAATATCAGAAAAACATTAAAAAAATGTATCTATAAAATCTATAAATTTTTCTTTTTTTAAATTCACTCTCAGAAATACTATGATGTTTGAAAAACAAAGCTCATTTTGTTTCCAAAATTATTGTTTATGTTTCCATAGGATAGTTCGATGACGTATCGAACAAGAATTTTTTTTATCATTTTTGCTTAAAATGTAACTTAAAACATTACAGTAAAAGTTTTAATCGCACCTAGTAAACAAATTTCAAATCTTCCGCAATTATATTTCATAACTTCAACTTAAAGGTGTTCAAATAACCATTAATGTAATACAAAATCGTAGGTAACTTCATGCTTTAATGTTGAAGTTCCTAAAAATAACTGCGGGAAATTTGAATTTGGTTTACTGGGAGTGATCTTTACAAAAAAAAAAAATATATACAACATTATTATTATCTGGATGCACTATTAAGGTATTTTCATCAATTTTGTTTCTATCAAAGTGTACAAGTACAAGTACGCTAGCATCAGACATAAGCTTTTGTCGCTCTTGAACTTTTTCTGTTTCGTTGTTTGTAGAATCAATATAGAAAATATAATTGTTGGACATTATATTATTGTACATGTCTTATAATGGTTAGAACTGTCAAACTATATATTTGTAACAAAAAAAATGACAAAAAAATAGAAAAAAAAAGGAGAGAATTAGCAGAATTCAAATTTCCTGCATTTACAATTTCTAAAAGATTTTCATTTTTTTTTCGTTCGCTACTTTTAGGAAATCTCAGATTGCTTTTGGAAGTGAGACATACTAGAAATTTTTATAGGTATGCAACCAAGTGCAAATGCACACTTTTTATAATAAATCATAAATTTAATTTTTATAAATCATCAATAAAAATCATCGATTATAGTGTATCTCTGTTTAGTACGTTAATTAAATAGCGATAAAGTATAATAGATGCATTCATAAAGAACAACTCTCCAAACATACATTCATTCTGTAAAATAACTTGGATAAATATAAACCGCAAAACTAACACCTAGCATCCCATTCTCCTACCATCTTATTTATATGCCAGGGGGTAGAATTCATATTTGCCGCGATTATTTACGCGTATTATATACGTTACTGCCAATGAAATCGAATTCTAAATTACCCACAGCTGTAATGCTCAAGTGCTTCCATATCAAGTACATAGTTCGGTTGATCCACTGTTTACTTTCGTACGTTTCTTGCCCCGCCGCTTTTTAACTGCCAGCGCGAAGAGCACAGTGGCGCCGTCTAAAGTTTACGCCAGCGGAATAGTATGTCTTTGACTATGTATACTAGTATTATATTTGGTAATATTGAATGCGTGTTATGTTTGTGGAAAATTGAAATTTTGAATAAATATAATTATTTTTATTCAAACTAAACTACTCGAAAATTATGAATTTCATAAAGTCAAAACTTTGTGAAATTAAATTAAAAAAAAAATCCTGGTACCCCTAAATGTAATATATATTGTAATGTAATGTAATATTAGATTTGGAATTCATTATGTATTTACCTATTATATGTATTTACTTATTATGTATTTGCATACACTTAAAATATATAATTTATATTATTTTATAAACGAAATTAATGTTAAATTTAATACAAACTGTAGGCTTAGCCGCGTTTATTTGAATATTAAGGTTTGATACATAAAATACACATAATAAATGTAACATAAACTAACATAAAATGCCCGCCATCAGCTACGGCTTCTAACTCTAACTGCACTGAACTTAGCAACTGTTCCATCGTAGCCCCTCCACCAGTCCAGGCGCCAAATTTAAAATTTGAATATTCATATACAAAACAAAACATATAACACTTTACACATGTTGATATTTCAAAATTTCAAAGTCATTTAAAATTGTCAAGATAAAATATGATGTTTGGAGGCTGTGTGCAATTCATCGTATAGTATGTGTGTTCTGCTTCACATGGTGATAATAAAAAGTGATTTTATTATTGATTAGTTACGAAAAAATGATTGATTGATTTGGAAAAGATAAAATAAAAGTTCTAAAAATTAAGAACATATAATATAAAGAAATATTAAACGCAAATTGATAGAATTATCATCTGAAGAAATACTATTCGAAGAAATATTATTCAAAGGTTTGATTTCAAGCTAAGGTGCAAAGGTTGAGGAGGAGCTGTTGAAGAGGAAAGATATAGAGAATTGTTCAAGAGATACTATTTAAAGTTAGGTGCAAAGTAAGGTGCAAAGGTTGAAGAAGCCTGGTTAAAAGAAGATTTATTCAAGGTCGGACTTTAATATTTATTTTTATTTGATCTGCAAATTTATCTACTTTACATAACACCACCATATATAAATTTTGAGCTAGTGGGATTGAAGTAGGGGTTTTGTCAAGAAATTGTAAAATCAAAATTGTATAATTATATAGAAATTATAAAAATATTCAAATTAATTAATATTTTTTTTTATGTATTACTTTCAAAATTTTGGATTTGATAATTGTGAATCAAACAGCATGTTTTAGACAACCGGGTTCACAAAAATTAATTCACCCTGAGAGAGAGTAACATTACAATATATAAAAAAATATATTAAAATATTTAATTATTTTTTTTTGTCTTATCTGGGTGCACTTCTATGATGGTAAAAGAAGAATAAACAGCATAAATATGAACGCTCTCTCCCAAAAAAAATAATATACGATATAGGGGTTAGGATTTTCTATTATTTTTATTAAAAAAATATTTACTTCAAAACTATATGAACTTTATAAAGTCGAAATTAATGTTGTTTTACTTGTTGTACCCCTTATATTTGAGATATGTAATTTTTTAAATATTGTTAGGGTGTGCGATAAGTATATTTGGAGAAAAAATCATGGTGCCCCATTAAATATAACATAAAAAAAATATTAAAATACTCAATTATTTTTTGTGCTATTCGGAGCACATCTATGATCATAAAAAAAAATAAACAACATACTATAAACACAAAAAAAAATATATATAATACGTAAGTTCAGAAAAAGGATTTTTTTTTAATTTTTATTCAGCAATTATTTACTCAAAAACTACAAATTTACAAAACTAGCCAAATTTAATTTGCCCGCAATTATTCTTAGTAACTTCAACGTTGAAGTAAAAAATTACCTATGATTTTATACTACATTAATAGTTATTTTAATGATTTTACGTTGAATTCACTAAAAATAGTGGCGGGAAATTTAAATTTGGCTATTGGGGATATAAATCAAATTTTCTAGAAAATATTATAACATAATAAGTCATACACAAGACAGTTTTTAAATTTTCCTCAAGCGTTTTCGGATTTTCACTATACTTACCCATCGATTATCCCTATACTTCTTTTGACACAAGAATATACTATACATAATATACTTACTTCGTGTAAATCTTCAATGCAGGACTTTCAAAAAATTAGAGGAAAATTCGAATCGGTAAATATCTCAGTTGAAATTCACACAGATTAGAATGAATGATATTAAGTGTGAAACGATTCTTATAGGAATTTAAAAAATCCTTGCGTATGCCCGATTTGCCGAACATGGGAAGCAAGAGATCGCTTTTTAGGGGTTCACAATCGCTGGGATCGCTAAGTTCATTGTTTTCGACGCCAAAGAAGAAACATCCCGGTATTCCAACATCTTCTATCACCAAATCGAAGAGGGTTTCGCGTAGCGAAGAAATCTTGGATTCCTCGAATAAGCGTTTTTCAGATTCGGAATCCTTGGAATCTGGTAGCGAAGAAGTTTCAGAAGAAGAGGATGAAGATAATACTGACGATAACGTGTCTCATTTTGTAGCCAGGAAATATTTTAAGTAAATATTGACATTTTCTTGTTTTGTAGATTATTGTTAATAAAAGAAAAGAAAAAAAAAAAAATTCGTTTTATTATTTGAATATTTCATAATAACCTCTATTAACTGCAACCAACATCTAAACATGAAATATAACAAGTATTTTAATTTAATACCTTCATGTTGAAGTGGAAATTTAAATTTAGTTTGGTTATCAAAAAAACTGTCATAATTTGACGTTTTGTAAGTTTAAATTGATAGATTGGTTGTTCTATTTTATAAATGTCAATTTTTTAAGGAAAAAAATACCTTAAAAGTAGTTTTAGTGTGGTTTTAGTTAAATAATTTTGTGCAAAATTCGCATTTTTTAGCATTAAACTTCTTAAATTGATATGATCTTCGGAAACATTTTTAAAGTAGTTTATAAATGTAGTAGTTATTTGTTCGGGTTAATAAAAGATAAAGAAAACAAACATTCGTTATTATTCTTTAATCTACTATAACTAAAAGTAAGGTACAATGTATATATAAATACTTAGTTTTAATTGTGTATTGTGTTTTCTGTTTCGAGAAAAAATCAAATTTAAAATGACACTCGATTCAATACATTCATGTTCTGCGATATATCAAAGTTTGTACTGATAATTTTCCGAAAAAATACATCTTGGTTATTTGAAAATATTACCTTTGACTCAAAACACAAAAACAAACAATTTTAAAAATCGAATACATAACCTCAAACGAAGATTTGAATACTAATAACGTGTAAATAATATATATATAAAGTCAGTACCGTTTCAATATAAGAACCGAAATAAATCATTTAGAATCCACTGCTGCTATATCCCAACGCAAGATCACTTCTCACCGCTCTCCACACCGGCTTGAGTCATCAAATCACCGATATTCTTTTCTAAATCATCTATCCTATTCCCCATTTCGTCGATCCTGGACAAGATCTGCTCGGACATGTTCTGGAACTTATCCTGGATGGTCTGCAGGAGACTCTGTACCTTCACGGTCGAAAAGCAAAAAAAAAATAAAGGACTGCCAGGTTAATGTTAGGTGACGATGCTTTTATTTTCTCTTACGTATTGTGTCAGCTCCTGTACGTTCTTGGGGTCGTTCGTGTTGCCCGTGGCGTAGGCTTCGCTATCGTTATTCATCTCAATCTTATCATCTACCATACTGTTAAAGGAAAATAAAAGAAAAGAGCTCTTTAAACGGGCACCTTTGAACACATAAGAACTTCTGTTGGATACCCGCACGCAAGCGCAAGATAATTTTTTGTGTTAAATCACTATTCGGTACCGTGAAAATGCAGGTACAAAATATGTGCGTGTCTGATGATAAGTTTTATTTTATTTTCCACGATATTAGTAGAGTGATTTACTTGCAACAAGATAGAATGTCGATATTCTAGAGCATTATCACATTCTTGAGGTAAATCTCATGGTTATTGATTTTGTAGTATATAAAAATATACGTTTAAGCTGAATTAAATTTCCCGCAACGATCTGAGCAAGTTTCAAACATAAAGATATTAAAATATCTATAAGCGTAATATGAAATCTTAGGTAATTTTATGTTTCAATGTTTAAGTCAATAAAATCGCAATTATGTCACTTCTGATCACTGTGAAATACCAGATGATAATCACAATTTTCAATCAAAATATAACCTACATGTGTTCTTTTAAGTCATAGCAGCGTAAAAATCAATTAATTTCCATAAGATACAAACAGATCAGTATTACTATTTATTCCACTCGTCCATTAGATATAATCTCAACTTCTACGCGTTGTTAATTTTGCGCTTTTCCAAGGAGAAAATGTATTTTTTACTACTGTTAATATCTCAAACATTCGCTATAAATTTTACGTCCATCAACTTGCCATCTGAACATTTGCAGTATTATTTCTCGAATTTCCCCGAAATCTACGCACTCTGCAAGGGGGATCCCGAGTGTCCGTTCCGCGAAGATATCGAATTGAATAAGTGTTGGGGGTATGAAAGCGATTGCAATTTGAAAAATCGTTTTTCGACTGCTCGATGTCTGGGGGATTACAAGGGCTGGGTGAAGACGAAACAGGATCAGATCAACACTTTTTACACACAAGCCGATTTCGGGTACGTCAAGCAACAGTTGCGCGAACTGAAAATCATATGCGAGCCCCTATTCCAGATGACAGCTCTTTGGAATGTTCGGATCATTTGAGATTCTGCCGAGGTAGGAATATTATGATGAATTTTACGTCGTTATTGCAACGTAGCGAGCCGTTGAGGTATAAGATGGATATTTTAGGTGATAACGATATTGGTAAGTCAATTTTTAATTATGTGTTTAAATCTGGAAAAGTGGATTCGGTTTAATATTTTAAGGGGGTTATTGTAAGTTACATAGTGAAAGATTAAAGGAGAATTTAGATCATATTAGTCCGTTACAAAGTTGGGGGCCGGAAATGCAGCATTTTACTGAATTAACTCGAAGACCAATCGTGGAAAACGATTGTGATGTTGTTATAGAAAAACCGACTTTCATCATGAAAATAGACGCAAGTAAGTTAATTATCTTTGCCTAATTTCGATTATAATCGCTTTAGCTTTACTCAGCAGTAAATATGTACCATCATTTCTGTGATTTTTTCAATCTTTACGCCTCATTACACCTAAACATGAGTACACCCGACGCTTTTACGACCGACATACATATATTGATTTGGGAGACTTTTACTTACCATTCTGCTTTCCACGACACTTGGAAAGCCTTCACCGATCATCCGATTTGGGATCTGAAATCGTTCAGAGGCGAAACGGTCTGTTTTAAGAACGTGGTCTTTCCATTGCTGCCCAGAATGATTTTTGGTTTATATTACAACACGCCAATCATCTACGGTTGCGAAAATAGCGGTCTATTCCGGGCGTTTTCGCAACACGTCTTGCACAGGTTGCAAATTCCGTTGCACAAGCGTAAAAATGGGAAAATTAGAATCACTTTACTGTCGAGGGATACGAAATATCGTAGGATTTTAAATGAGGAAGAGTTGCTCGATGGTCTCAAAGAGAATGAATCGTATTCCGTTCGAAGGGTGGTTTATAATAAGAATATCGGCTTTAGAAGGCAGTTGGAGATAACGAGGAATACCGATATGCTCATCGGAATGCATGGTGCTGGGCTGACTCATCTTTTATTCCTGCCAGATTGGGCTGGAGTATTTGAATTGTAAGTATGATTTTATGTTGTGGAAGTTTGTAAGAATTTTATGTTAAAAAAAAAACTGGAAAAACAAAGGTCTTAGCTTTGTTACAATACAATAATATTGACTCAATTTTTAATTATTCTAATATAAATTATTAACTTATTATTAATATAAATAACCCATATAAATTTGATTGTTTCTGTATTGTATTTTCTTTGTTATTAAATACTGTTTTTGATACTCCTTTTTATGTAAACCAAAAAAATATATGTTAGAATCAAATTCAATTTGATGGAAAATTGATTTTATTTGTAAAAATAACAAAAACCTTTATTGGTATTTTAATCAATTATTATTTTGTCAACATAACATTTATATTGCATTGAGAAAATTTAGAAGCTATTTTAAACATGACAATAGTACGGAAAAGTATATTATATATAGATTTTTTAATAATAATTTTATGTTATAACCTGATAATTCAATAACAAAAATGTAAAAAAAAGCCAGGTTCATTAATTATCTAATTAAAATGTATCATAAGAAATTAAAAAAAAAAACGAATTTGTGCTAGATTGTTGAAAAATGCAAAATTATAAAAAGATAAAAAATAAGTTATTAATTTTTAATAAAAAATCAGCAACTTTTTAATATTTCCCAAAAATAACAAAAAATTGCAATTGTAGAATTTAATATATAGAAAATAAACTTAATTCTTTTCAACTTTTAATAAAAAAATCGTAGGAATTAGATTTTTTTTAATCATAATTTTTAATTTGAATGAAAAGTACTAGAGCATCGAAATTTGCAAATTGTTCAAAAAAAATAAACAAATTAGCAACTTTTTCTATATGTTCCCAAAACAATGAAGAATGACGATATTTTACAATTTTATAATTACTAGACCAGATGGCACTAACAGAGAATAACAGTTTTAATAGCGGAATTTAATAGATAGAATATAAATTTAATCCTTTTAATTTAAAACTGTCATAAAAATACAAAAAGTTATACTAGAACATCGAAAATTTACAAATTGTTAAAAAAAATTAAGAAAATAGCAACTTTTTCTGTATTTCTTAAAAACAATAATGACAATATTTTACAATTTCTTTACTAGATAATAACAGTTTTAACAGTTTTTTAAGAATTTAATTTAAAATTTAATTAAAAAAAAAATTTTAAAAATATTTTATTCTTTTAAATTAAAACTAGCTCTAAAATTTATAAATTGTTAAAAAAAAAATCGGCAACTTTTTCTAAATTTCGCAAAAACAATGAAAAATGAGGATATTTTACAATTTCTTTACTGGACCAGATAGTACTGGTAGAGAATAACAGTTTTAATAGCAGAATTTAATATATAGAAAATAAATATAATTCTTTTTAATTTTTAATAAAAAAAAATCTTAAAAATTAGATTTTTTTTAAATTTGAAACTATAAAAAACAAAAAAAAAATTGTACTAGAACATCTAAAATTTGCAAATTGCAAAAAAAAATAAAAAAAAAGTTTTTCTATATTTCAGAAAAACAATTATAAATAGCAATATTTTTGCAATTTTTAGTTAAACTTCTTCAAAAAAATTGCTTTAATGTTTAGAAAAAAATGAAAAAAAGGCAATGCCCTGTTATAATATATTGACCCTGTTTTGGACTTTTCTGGTTAATTCAACCCTATATAAATTTAATTATTTTTTAATTTTCATTTGATAAAAAATCGTAAAAAGTAGCTTCTTCAATTTAAAATTATTATAAAAAAGTAAATTTGTACTAGAGCATTGAAAATTATTAAAAAAACATAAAAATAGCAACTTTTTCAATATTTCCCAAAAACAATAAAAAATGGCGATATTTTACAATTTATTTCGATTTTTTTTTTGACTAATGCAACCTCAAATAAATTTATTTTTTTTAATTTTTATTCCATAAAAACTCGCAAAAATTAAGTTATTTAATTTACAACTATTTGATTCCATTGAAAATGTGCAAAATGTTTAAAAAATAAATAAATAAATCTTTTTTATCTACATTTTCCAACAATAAATTTTCAATTTTTCTTGTAAAGGATTAAAAATAAATTAAACGATTTTTTTTAAACAATTAAAAGCCAAACTTCTAAAAACTAAGGTCTAAAATAGACTAGCTAAAACTTAAAATTATGGCTAAATACATAGTAACGAAATTGTTGAGAAATAAAAATAAAATTTTAATGTAATAAAAAAAAAATCAGCTTGAATATGTAAAGATTTATACAATTTGAAACGTTGTCATCATAAATACAAAATAAATTAAAATTGCTCAAATGGATCGCTTTTTCATTTTTTTTTTTTTTTTTTTTTTTCTTAACGAAACTGTCAATTACAAATAATTTAATAGCGTTATATATATATTTACATAGATCTAATTGTGAAGATCCAAACTGTTACAAAGATCTAACGAGATTGAGAGGTCTGAAATACACCACGTGGGAGTCACAAGATAAATTAATTCAAGAAGACGAGGTACGTTGCATAAATTTCGTTGTTAAACCAAAATAATTTCTACTTTGTGGATTTGATTAGGGTCAACATCCGGATGGTGGCGCACATGCCAAATTCACAAATTATTCTTTCGATAAAAGGAATTTTTACGTTTGGTGGAAGAGACTGCGAAACATATAGAAAACCATCCGAAATTCATTGAATTTGTAAGAAATGGAAGAGGGAAGGAGAGAACATGGAGCGAAGGACAAAGATTAAGTCAATCGAAGAAAATATGTGCAGAGCGGATGAAAATTTAGGACAACGGAGGAAACACAAACACGATGAATTATAATATCGGATCATCGATTTTAGTCAATTTTATATGTAAATTTTAATAAATACTCAATAATTTTGTTTTTCGAACAAAGAAGGATTTACTGGCAACTAATTCTTTTGTAAATCTCTCTATTTTTTTTTTTTATTTTAATTTTCAATATTGAATAATGTGCGCTGTGATTAATATCTTCTTTTTTTACTAATTAGGTAATTATTGTACACTAAACTGATGAGATGTGATAACTTGATATTATTTTGTAGATTTTTTTTTATTCTCTTATAGCTATTTTATTCATAATATTTCGTTTTACTTTTTTATAAAAATATTAAAATTTTTATTATATACTTATTAAAACTATCAAATTAATTGTACTTTCACTGGATATTGATCTTTGGAAAAAAAAAAAAAATAAAATGTAAAAACGGCGAATTTATATATTTGTTTTCTTTTATGGCCAAATATCCTTGTAGCAAAATTTAAATTTCCCACAATTATTTTTAGTAACTTTAACTGAAAGACATCAAAGTAACTAATAATCTAATACAAAATCATAGGTAATTTCGTGTTTTGCTACTGGCGGATTTTTTAGCGGAAAACTAGCAAAACCAGCTTAATTTCTAGAGGATTTTAGTAAATATAAAAAACATTTAACTAAAATTTAAGATATAGATTGTAACATTGGTCGCATTCAGGGAAGCTTAAATTTCCCTGAACGTACAAGAATGACACAATTTTTACAGCGCTTTCTTCAAGCGGTCAGCCATTATTGCAGCATATAATTTATATGCTGCATTAAAGCGCTTGAAGCAAGCGTAAACAAATACTTAACCTACAAAAATTTTGTTGTGTACCATTTGTGTCTGTATTCGTATGGCCTGTTCTATAAGACAGATAATAAAACAGTTATGGCAGGTAAAAACGTAAATTCAGTACTAATAGAGTTTGAAGATGAAGTATACAACTTGGAAGTGACATCAGAAGAAGAAAAAAGGATTAATATGATACATACTTAAGTTAGATATATCTATATGTAAAAACAACACCAAAAACACGACTGAACACGATCAAAAATAACCTCTCCACTTGTAACTTGTTCAAGTTGCGCCGTTAGTGTTTTATGTCGTTCAGGTAACATGCAGCGCTGCAATAAAGCGCTGTTTCTCAGCGCTTAAACGTATTTTTTCCCTGAATGCGACCATTGAACATCGTCATATAATGATTTAAGATACTGGTAAGCTCTTTGCAGTGACTAATAATAATAAGAAACAAACAATGTTGAATGTACTTGCAAGTCGATCAAAGTTCGTTCGAATTCATTTGAATTTAGCGCCTATTTTGTCTAAAATCAACTCAACTAAATTCAAGAACTGAAATCAGCGAAACATGTTTTTTCCGGTAATGTATACATATACATATATAAATCACCAAATCAGTAAGTTTCATTTGGAACTACTGCCATATTCGTTGTAAGTATATCAAAAATTAAGTGATGTGTTTTCCAAACGATCTTTTTTCCAATTAGCATGGGAAATTTATAGTACACACAAAAATTTAGGAATGGAGTTCAAACTGGTTTAAATATTTTACGGATTTTTTTCAAATCTGGCGAAATTTCAAGCGTCATCTAGCGGATTAAATTGTTATATGTTGGCAACACTGGTCAGGTGTCACAGGATCACGGTTGTTGCAGGTTGTTGTCTGTAACTGTGCTTTGATAAAACACGCTGTTTTTTTAGTGGGAACTGGGAACTCATTTAAGGGTAATTGCGATTCGAACGAGAGAATAATGTTGTTGCAGTACCATTTTGGTTGATCTTTTTTTATTTTTACATTTAAACTAATACCATAACCTCCATATATATAATACTTGAGTTATCAAGGCAGTTACAGACAATTAGGGCTTTCTATTTGGCTCAAGGAGTTGCTCGAAACTGCTCCGGAACAACTCTTATGCAAAGTAAAAAACGACTACTTGTGCTAACGAGGTGCAAACGGGTGTAGATAAAAATAAGATGCAGTTGCTGCAACATAACCTATGTAGATTTCATAAACTCATATAAACTGTATATTAATCAAATATCAAATATCAAGTTGAATTTGAATTGAAAAGGTTAAAAAAAAGCAATATGAGTGATCACATGGAATTAAACTTATTTGACGCGATCACAAGCAACAGTTAATGTATAAATGTTTCAAGAGAGGAATATGAACAAGTTATTAACAATAATGGTTAACAATAATTTGATTTTGTTTAATATAGTAATATAGGCAACTCAATATACACCTTCGTTAGGCCAATTCTTAAAGAATTAAATATTTACTCACTTTTCAATGATGGAAATAGTTTTTCCTTGTTATACAAACCTGAATTCAACTGAAGTTTGGGAGGAAAACAATAATTGTCCGACATTAAGCCTTCATCCCCTGTATATGATAAATCAATAGTAGTGAGATATAGGCAACTTATTATACACTTTCGTTGTTTGAGTTGCATAAAATTCAGTTATAAAAACATTTTAATGACGGTAAATTTTTAGGTATAATTTAAAGATATCAGTAAAATAATACAATTAGATTTTTTATTGCAAAAATGCATAAAAAATATATTAAATTCATCATATATAAAAAAAAATACTCGCATATAAGATTTACACAACATTATCATCAAAATTATTAACGAAAAAGCTTATTGCTTAACATTAGAACATTTCTTCCTTGACTTAGTAAAAATATTTATATTAAGGCAACTAATATACACCTCGTTAAGGCCAATTCTTAAAGAATTAAATATTTACTCACTTTTCAATGATGGAAATAGTTTTTCTTTGTTATACAAACCTGAATTCAACGAAGTTTGAGAGGAAAACAATAATTGTCCAACATTAAGCCTTCATCCCCTGTATATGATAAATCAATAGTAGTGAGATATAGGCAACTTATTATACACTTTCGTTGTTTGAGTTGCATAAAATTCAGTTATAAAAACATTTTAATGACGGTAAATTTTTAGGTATAATTTAAAGATATCAGTAAAATAATATAATTAGATTTTTTATTGCAAAAATGCATAAAAAATATATTAAATTCATCATATATAACAAAAATACTCCGCCATATAAAAAATTTACAACATTAATCATCAACAATTATTAACGAAACAAGCTTATTGCTATACATTAGAAGATTTCTTCCTTGACTTAGTAAAATATTTATATATAGGCAACTCAATATACACCGTCGTTAGGCCAATTCTTAAAGAATTAAATATTTACTTACTTTTCAATGATGGAAATTCCAAATATAGTTTTTCTTTGTTATACAAACCTGAATTCAACTGAAGTTTGAGAGGAAAACAATCATTTCCCAGCATTAAGCTTTCATCCTGTATATTACACATCAGTAGTAGAGCGAGATATAGGCAACTTTTTATGCACTTTCGTTGTTTGAGTTGCATAAAATTCAGTTATGAAAATCATTTTAATGACGGTAAATTTTTAGGTATAATTTAAAGATATCAGTAAAATAATATAATTAGATTTTTTTTTGCAAAATGCATAAAAAATATATTAAATTCATCATATATAACAAAAATACTCCGCCATATAAAGAATTTACAACATTAATCATCAACAATTATTAACGAAACAAGCTTATTGCTATACATTAGAAGATTTCTTCCTTGACTTAGTAAAATATTTATATATAGGCAACTCAATATACACCTTCGTTAGGCCAATTCTTAAAGAATTAAATATTTACTTACTTTTCAATGATGGAAATTCCAAATATAGTTTTTCTTTGTTATACAAACCTGAATTCAACTGAAGTTTGAGAGGAAAACAATCATTTTCCAGCATTAAGCTTTCATCCTGTATATTACACATCAGTGGTAGAGTGAGATATAGGCAACTTTTTATGCACTTTCGTTGTTTGAGTTGCATAAAATTCAGTTATAAAATCATTTTAATGACGGTAAATTTTTAGGTATAATTTAAAGATATCAGTAAAATAATATAATTAGATTTTTTATTGCAAAAATGCATAAAAAATATATTAAATTCATCATATATAACAAAAATACTCCGCCATATAAAGAATTTACAACATTAATCATCAACAATTATTAACGAAACAAGCTTATTGCTATACATTAGAAGATTTCTTCTTGACTAGTAAATATTTATATATAGCAAACTAATATACACCGTGTTAGGCCAATTCTTAAAGAATTAAATATTTACTTACTTTTCAATGATGGAAATTCCAAATATAGTTTTTCTTTGTTATACAAACCTGAATTCAACTGAAGTTTGAGAGGAAAACAATCATTTCCCAGCATTAAGCTTTCATCCTGTATATTACACATCAGTAGTAGAGCGAGATATAGGCAACTTTTTATGCACTTTCGTTGTTTGAGTTGCATAAAATTCAGTTATGAAATCATTTTAATGACGGTAAATTTTTAGGTATAATTTAAAGATATCAGTAAAATAATATAATTAGATTTTTTATTGCAAAAATGCATAAAAAATATATTAAATTCATCATATATAACAAAAATACTCCGCCATATAAAGAATTTACAACAATTATTAACAAAACAAGCTTACTGCTATACATTAGAAGATTTCTTCCTTGACTTAGTAAAATATTCAATAAATAGTTTCAAATTGATTTTGTGCATATACAAAACACAGATTACTATGGAAGTGACATGGAGATAACCCAATAATATAAGCAGACTATATAACGGACTGACTCGTTAAAGTATCACAGGCCATATTGACGAAACCCGTTAAAATGTTGGCTAACAAGAAATATATTAATCCATTATAATTTATGGCTTCCAATATGAAAGGTACGTGAATATGTGTGCTAAAGCCGCACTTCTCGTAGAGAAATTTCTGGAATATCTCCGTCACGTAAAACAAACCCGTCATAAAGACTCCTATGAATAGAATCCATAAACAATACGCTGAATTAGCTAATCTGCGAGAAATACCGAAGTGATTTTCAATGAGGAATGTTAATGGAAGTAATATTAGTGTCGCAATTGTAATTTTCACAATCAATTTAACCCGGGAAGATACTCCGATTTCTTTTAAATTCAACCAAATCCCGATAGCGACCGATAGGAAGTATAAGGCCACAAAACCGAGGGTTGAAATTATCCCTTCACGATTAGCACTAAATAAATTATCCCGTTTGGTATCTCCAAAAACGTATTGTGCTAAACCACCAGCTTCTAAAAGAGCTTCGTGTATAATTAAAATTAATACACCGTAGACAAAACTGAATTTTAACGGCACAAAAGTCAATAATAACGAACTAATTATCCGCGTGAATGCTAACGTAATAAAAAAATTCCAATGTGCGCCGTATTCCGTCACCGAAACACTATAATGTGTGGCGGTCGTCGCGATATATCTACCGATTCCTAAAATTATTAATGGCACTGTATCTATTATTGATTTTCGCAGAGAGTGTCTCTTGGTTTTTATTTCCGGCGCGACAATAGCGTTAGCATATACAAATAAACCAACTCCAACATCCATCAAACTATAACCGTACTTCAATTGCTTTTTGAATTGATGCGGGAAGATTTTAAAATCCACCGCTAAGATTGCTATGACAGTAATTAAATTTATCGTGGCCCGGACGTTAGTTATAAAATCCTTCCGCTCATTATTATCGCAGTGTTCGTATTTTATCCCTTTCCGATTAAGATAAGTAAGAACTGTCACTGCGGCACACAGAAACAGCAAGAAATAACTAACCTCGATAATATGGGGCACCAAAACCGTTATATTGAATATTTGCGGAGCTGCTACAATAAAAAAATCACAGGCATATCTCCAACCCAATTTTTCGATTTTACTCCGATAGATTGTCGTAAGAATCGTACAGATAAAAACTAATAGTACAGATGGTAATATCACACTCAGAACTTCGGTTGGGGTGCTGCTGTTTCCCATGATTTTTCTTAATTTTTTTTTTTCCTTAATCCGTGTAAGTCCACTCCGATTTTCTGAAAGATATTTTATAGGTTAAATTTACGTCAAAAATCGACATTTCTAACCTCATACTTGGTTCGATTAATTTAATTAATTATTTCGTAGAGGAATACATTGAAAGAACGCCGAAATCTATTTGTTATCATGATGTGGTAGCGATAAAAATAATTATCTTCAAGAGCAATCCGATCGCTTGTGCTTTTTGAAACATTTCCGGAAAAACACCGTTAGTTTCCCCGCCAAATTCAAATGGCTGATTTTCCTCTCGTTAGGGGATTTTATAATCTCAACGTTTTCTGACGTCTCTCGCCGGGTTTCCTCACAACTAGGAATGGTGTTTAAGGAAAAACTATTTGACGTATCAGATTCGACGTTTAGAATCTCCGGTGTTTCGTCTAAAGGATCCCAAGATGATAGCGGCACCATGTATTCAATATTCGGTCCGGCGCTGTTATTAGCGTTTAGGGATTCCTTCGACGAATTCACAAAGTCACTAAGTTCACCAACGACGGACTTTCCCCTAAATGCGTCCCATCCCCGGGTATCGCTTTATCATGCATGTCCCAATTATTCTCCGATTCTTTCATCTGCAGACTTTCCCTCTTTACCCTGACTACAGTTATCTCAGAATCCGTCGGCCCGATATTCACCACATTGCTATCGCGATCGCTGTTTAGATCGCCTTCGGTGTTCCACATGGCGGATTCGTCCGGGATCATCAGTTTATCTTCCAAATATCCCCGAGGCGCGGAATAAGCGTACCGGCAGGTACTTTGCGAGTTCAAATATTTGCTCCGAACGTTGTATTCCCCATTTCGCTTACGCGCGTCGATTATATCCTCGATTTGTTTCGATTTATTCTCGATAGTTATGTCGTACATTTTACACGATCGAATTTTCGGAATCGGCCGCCAAAACAGTCTGTCAAAAATCAGGATCGCCAACGTTTCAAATGTTAATTTTAAGATGGTCCATTGATTTATAATAACCTAACATACATATTAAATCATCACGTTATTTCATGGTTACTTCGTATGATCTAACTGAGATATAAATCTACTTGTTTTAAGAAAAAAAATGCTTTAATATTTGTAAATGTAAACAATCTAACCTTAAAGTCACAGTGTGATAAAAATCATAGATTAGTGTTGTATATTGGTTTATCGAAATAAACTTATTCTTCTTATGATTTTTAGTACTTTTAAACCAAAATTGAATCCTTTATTGTATTCACACTCAAGATAAAATTATTTTAAATGAATGAGAATTAAATCATTGCAAAAATAACACAGCATCTTTAAAAATCATAGGTATACAACGTGATGCAATAAATTCATAAATTCAAATAATAATATGTACTGTTTTCAGTGATGAAGTAATCTATTAGATGATTCATATTACATATGGTATTATCAGTTAATATCGACATTTACATCTAAATATTTACATACGATTTTAATCAAAATTCACTGTTACTGAATACGCGTACGTGGTAAGGGAAAAGTTGTGACTTTTGACTTTGACAGGTGTTGATTATTTTTGTTGAATGCTAAAGTGTTTTTTTTTTGTGCTAGTCAGCTAGTTTGTCGTTTATCTACGTTAATAACATGTAATTTTGGGTCCTCCCGTTTATAAATGAAACATTCTCTAACGTGATGTAAACGTAAAATCAATAATCGCACTAAATTTATCGTAAAATTCGTATAAATGGATTCCGAATCAAATTCCATCGGCACAAACCCGGACGAAGAATCTTTTATGTTGCTGAACGGCGATGAGAACAACTCGAATTCTCATTCCACCGATCGAGGGGAAGTCATCCACGACGACGATACTCGATCGGAATTGAAGTTCGATGAGGGTAAGTAGACGTGTTCTTTTACGGTACATAAACAGTTATTATTCTGTTCTTGTAGTGTTTCAATCGCCGGATGAAAAGAAGAAATTACAACGTATAAGAGACGCTCTAGCGTCTGGGGATCCTCCGTTGAATACTTTGAAGAGTTTAGCGATAGAGGAACATGGATTAGTTGACGGTAATGTTACTAGTTGATGTGAGTATGTATTTCCAAAGTTAATCTCAAAACTTTACAGATCAATTACGAAGGAGGATATGGCCGCTGTTATTGGGGGTAGATCCTGATGACAACGAGAAGGTCCCATCATTAGAGGACCTGTCAGATCATGCTGAATATAATCAAGTGGTGCTAGATGTAAGTAGGTCGCTAAAACGGTTCCCTCCAGGCATTCCATACGAGCAGAGGTTGGCATTGCAAGATCAATTAACGGTGTTGATTCTGCGTGTTATTATGAAATATCCTGATTTACGATATTATCAGGTAAGAGTAGTTTAGTAAAATTTTATAAAGTATAGGAGATTGGGAGTTAGCTAAATGGGGAAAAGGTTATGTAGTTTGGTGATGGGTAAATGCCTTAAAAATTAAAATTCTTTGATCTTTCTTCAATCTTGCAAGACATAGATTTTACTTTAGCTGTTTTTTTTTAACAATTTGGTAAGCTTTTTCTTCATAGTTGTTCCTCATCTTTTCGACTGAAAATAACTATAAAAAAAAGTTAGTAACAAGAAGTAGAAAAAGGTTTGTCCACGATTTTGCAATAAATTTGTTTACTGAGGTTTACAACGTTTTCTTAATTTGAGTTATTTCGGTTGATGAAAGCTGCATAGTTAAATAATGGTGTATAGTGAAATGATATTCTTTCTATAGAAATTTGACATAACAAATTAAAACTTAATTGAATTTCTCTGCATGTGTCTGACAAATATATCTTTTGCAAATATGTAGCTAATTTTTTTGTCTTTTTTCCACAAAATTTGAATGATTTTTTAACGCCGAAATAGCAAAGAACAGGTAGATTTACTATACACGGTGTTTAGTAAACATACGGTGAGAATTATAGTGGTTATTCTCTGGACAATTCTAAGAACATTTTATCTTTTGACGATTTTTGATAAGTCGCTTCGTTTCGAAGATATTGGACAAAAAAGATTTATTTGTTATTTACATCCAATTTTCCACAAAATCTATCATACCGCACAAGCTCTTCCTTATTAGGGAATTTTCAATGCCAAAATCGCAAAGAACAGGTAGATTCACTATACAGGCTGTTTAATAAACATATGACGAGAATTATCGGAGTTGTTCCTTGGACAATTCTAAGAACATTTTGTCTTTTGACGATTTTTGATAAGTCGCTTCGTTTCGAAGATATAGGACAAAAAAGATTTATTTGTTATTTACATCCAATTTTCCACAAAATCTATCATACCGCACAAGCTCTTCCTTATTAGGGAATTTTCAATGCCAAAATCGCAAAGAACAGGTAGATTCGCTATGCAGGGTGTTTAATAAACATATGACGAGAATTATCGGAGTTGTTCCTTGGACAATTCTAAGAACATTTTGTCTTTGGACGATTTTTGATAAGTCGCTTCGTTTCGAAGATATTGGACAAAAAAGATTTATTTGTTATTTACATTCAATTTTCCACAAAATCTATCATACCGCACAAGCTCTTCCTAATTAGGGAATTTTCAATGCCAAAATCGCAAAGAACAGGTAGATTCACTATACAGGATGTTTAATAAATATATGACGAGAATTATCGGAGTTGTTCCTTGGACAATTCTAAGAACATTTTGTCTTTTGACGATTTTTGATAAATCGCTTCGTTTCGAAGATATAGGGCAAAAAAGATTTATTTGTTATTTATATGCAATTTACCACAAAATCTATCATACCGCACAAGCTCTTCCTTATTAGGGAATTTTCAATGCCAAAATCGCAAAGAACAGGTAGATTCACTATACAGGGTGTTTAATAAACATATGACGAGAATTAACGGAGTTGTTCTTTGGACAATTCTAAGAACATTTTGTCTTTTGACGATTTTTGATAAGTCGCTTCGTTTCGAAGATATAGGACAAAAAAGATTTATTTGTTATTTACATCCAATTTTCCACAAAATCTATCATACCGCACAAGTTCTTCCTTATTAGGGAATTTTCAATGCCAAAATCGCAAAGAACAGGTAGATTCATTATACAGGGCGTTTAATAAACATATGACGAGAATTATTGGAGTTGTTCCTTGGACAATTCTAAGAACATTTTGTCTTTTGACGATTTTTGATAAGTCGCTTCGTTTCGAAGATATAGGACAAAAAAGATTTATTTGTTATTTACATCCAATTTTCCACAAAATCTATCATACCGTACAAGCTCTTCCTTATTAGGGAATTTTCAATGCCAAAATCGAAAAGAACAGGTAGATTCACTATACAGGGTGTTTCATAAACATACGACAAGAATTATCGGAGTTGTTCCTTGGACAATTCTAAGAACATTTTGTCTTTTGACGATTTTTGATAAGTCGCTTCGTTTCGAAGATATAGGACAAAAAAGATTTATTTGTTATTTACATCCAATTTTCCACAAAATCTATCATACCGTACAAGCTCTTTCTTATTAGGGAATTTTCAATGCCAAAATCGCAAATAACAAGTAGATTCACTATACAGGGTGTTTAATAAACATACGACAAGAATTATCCTAGTGATTCCTTGGACAATTCTAAGAACATTTTGTCCTTTGATGATTTTTGTTAAGTGGTTTCCTTTCGAAGATACAGGGCGAGAAAGATTTTCGACGTCTTAGTCCGTTGAGGATTGCTTCTTTATTGCATAACGCCATCTAGTAATTGTTTTTAAATAAGAAGATATAATATTCTTGTTTGCAGGGTTACCACGACGTCGCCATTACTTTCCTACTAGTCGTCGGTGAGGTAGCTGCTTTTAGGATAATGGAAGTCCTGAGTACTGATCATCTACGCGAATGCATGGAACCCACCATGGAAAAGACTTCGTATCGCCTCAATTACATCTACGCAATCCTGCAGAGGGTCGATAAGAGTTTACACGATCACATGGATAAGTAAGCGGAACATCTCCGGACCAGTGGTGGGCATAATCGAATGACCGAAAAGGAATCGTTCAATTATTATGAATCGTTCAAGAACTCGATTATGAATGATCATTCGATAATATCGAATAACAGGTATAATTGGATGAATTATTCATAATCGATTATAAAATCATTCATAACCAGTAAATTAGTTTTCATAACCTATAAAATAGAAAAAAAAGATCCTCCGGAATATGGGCAAATAACTAAATGAATGAACGATTATGATATCATTCGATTATATCTGCCACTATCACAGACAATGTTGCCAACTATAGGAAATTGTTTTCTACTAAAACGCGTACCAAAATCTACTAAAATTTCTACTAACTTTTTCCGTTACATGAAGGGAACATTTGACAGAAGGGAAAGTACAAAATTCAAATATTTTTTTTTTTTTTTTTTTATTGACTCAATAAAACAAACACTCTTAGCGTTACAAATTCTAATTCGTCACATTCATATATTTTTTTATTTTGTATAATAAAAAAAAACCATTGAAAAAAAAATCTTGTTTTGGAGAAAGAAGAGTTTCTCCAAAAAAAAGGTGCTTTCACGGTCGAAACGATGGTGTATTACAAATTCAGTGAATTAATGATAGTATTTAAAAAAAAATTAATCCAAACACGTGCCTTTTTGAAGGTTACGTTCAATTACATATCTAATAAATCTCGAAATGGATTAGATTATGTACACGTTTCTAGCAAATATTATTGTGTAAAATATTACTCTATAAATACGCATTCTATGTGCAAAGGTGACGGAGTGTCAATTGTCAATCTACATACACTTCACATTAAATAAATGGAGTGCCGCACGCTCACCACTTTTTTTAATAATTCCTCTTTTTCTTGTTTTCCAAACGAAAGGCGCTTTCAGAGAAAACGATGGAGTTTAATAAATTTAGAGAATTAATAATAATAATAATAATAAAAATTAATAATTTAAATGTCTACGTGCCGTATCGAAAGTTCATGTTTAATTACACATCTAATAAATGTTAATATGTATTAGATTATGTACGAATATATTAATCCAAACATGTGCCTTTTTGAAGGTTCACGTTTAATTACATATCTAATAAATCTCGAAATGCATTAGATTATGTACACGTTTCTGTGAAATGTTATTGTGTAAAATATTACTCCATAAATACGCATTCTATGTACGAAAAGTGTCAATTGTCAATCTACATACACTTCACGTTAAATAAACGGAGTGCCGCATGCTCACCACTTTTTTAATAATTTCTCTTTTTCTTGTTTTCCAAACAAAAGGCACTTTCAGAGAAAACGATGGTGTGTAATATAAGTTTAGAGAATTAATAATAATAATAAGAAGAAAAATTAATAATTCAAATGTCTACGTGCCGTATCGAAAGTTCATGTTTAATTACACATCTAATAAATGTTGATATGTATTAGATTATGTACGAATTTTTACAAAAGTTATTATGTGACAGAGTGTCAATTATAAATCTACATATACTGAACGTTAAATAAATAAATAAATTAAAATATAAAAGCTGGAAGGCCCGATTTAGGGGGGTACAGCACTCTCCGAAATTTGTGAGATTTTTCAATTTTTAGAAATAACTAGAAATTATAACAGATATTAAAAAAAACTAATTTATAATAGATTACATGGTCTCAAATATGACGTAACCTATTTTCGTAAGAAGCTAATAATGAGGGACGGAATACTCTATACTCCCCATTTTTTTTCAATAATTTCTTTTTTCTTGTTTCCCAAACAAAAGAGGCTTTCACGTAGAAAACGATGGCGTTTAATAAATTCAAAGAATTAATGTTTAATAATCAAAATTTAATAATCCAAAGTTCATGTTTAATTACACATCTAATAAATCTTGATATGGATTAGGTTATGTATATGCGTTTCTACGAAATGTTATTGCTTAAAATATTACTCTATAGATGCACATGCTGAAGTAATCGATCATCTATGTGACAATTGTAAATTTACATACACTATGTTAAATAAATAAATTAATTAAAATATAAATCTTTAGTTCTTCGTCTTGCGGACCAAATTTGTTCGCAGTGTACACACACTTTTCTGAGACTATCGGGGTCTGTAGCCCTAAATTAGACGTTTGGACAGAAAAAAAAATGCATAGAGCTTTTACCAAGATATTCTTTCAGTCTCTTTCAGATATTCTTTCAGTTGCCGGTGTTCCTTTGTTAGTAAAAACTGAATTACATATAATAGAATTTAACATCTTAGGTTAAACAGTATTTTATTAGTCAGGACAGTATGAGGGTAAATAAATGTTGTCATAATTATAGAAATTATATAAAATATAAAAAAAACCCTTTTAAAAAATAATTTAATCTACCAGATTTTCCACCAGCAACTAGAATTAAAAATTCACTCACTACGTGTCTCATCCTACTAGATTTAGTGGAAAATATATAATTTAACATCATATACTAAACAGTATTTTATCAGTCCGATGGATATTAAGTATTAGGGTAAATCAATGTTGTCATAATTGTAGTATTTTGCAGGAATTGTACAAAATATAAAAACCTGTCAAACCCGTTTTAAAAAAAAATAATTTACCAATCGTTGTTTTAATCTACCAGCAATCAGAATTAAAAATTCACTAACTAGATCTCTTATTCTACTATATTTAGTAGAAATTCTACCAAATCAGCAACGATGATCCTAATTTAGCAGAGTGACGTAAAAAGGACGTAAAAAAGACGTCGATGTTTAGACGTCCTTTTTACGTCATCTTGCTAGTTTTCAAAATTAGAACAGAAATATCCATTTCAGAGCCGGAGTCGGGACGATGTTCGCCCTTCCTTGGTATCTGACGTGGTTCGGACACTCTTTGAATCAATACCGCGACGTCGTGCGATTGTACGACTTCTTCTTAGCTTCTCCGCAACTCATGCCTCTCTACGTAGCCGTCGCTCTGGTCGTTTACCGCAGGCGAGATGTTTTGAACGAACCGTGCGAGATGGCAGGAATACACTGTTTGTTATCCCAAATCCCCGATAACCTAGATTTCGAGGAGATTCTAGTGTCCGCAGCTAGTTACTACAGGAAACATCCGCCCGACAAGATGGAAAAGGACGTCAAGAAGAGGATACAGAACGAGTACGTAAAATCCAACACTATTCTCTTTAAGCTGTTTAGGTGTATCAAGTATTTGTTGTCTTTCGCTTTCGTTGGCAGGTTATTTCGCGCACGTACGCGAAAAAAATACGCTTGATCGCTTTTTTTTTTGTTTTATTTATCGCATTCTAGTCTTTGTTTGTCTCTTTTTATATTCTGTTTACAATAAAGCTATTTTCGATGCAAGTCTTATCAATGTTAACACCACATGACCCTTTATTATATCCCGATAAATTCCGTTTAAATTATTAAAAGCTAAAAAAAAAATATATATATATACATGATAAAAACTAAAGGAGGTTTGCGTTTTGCGTTCGTATCGTATTTATTCGTCCTTGATCTTGATTCGTACATAATTTCATGTCGTTTTTTCTTTGTTTCTTTTCCTCCCCGCAGATTGGATCAACGGAAGATGGAGGAACTGGCTAGGAGGAGACAGAACCGGGCTAGGCACAGGCGTTGGTTACGGGTGCAGAATTACATTCCGCATTGGTTGTTGCTGCACTACAGGAATAAGTACGGGTTGCTGTTCGCCACGGCTACCGTCTTATTTGGGATATTGGCTTATTTGAAGGCTACAGAAAAGGATTTCGGATTGTTCCGGTGAGTTTTTTTTTCAGATATTCTTTAATTGTGACTTGTTTTTCCGCAATAATGACAATAGTACCTTATCTTCACTAAAATTTAATATTTTCATATATTTTTTTTTGCCTACAATAATAATAATTAAAAGAAAAATGTCCCTATGACAAGACGTTTTGGCTCAATCTCGGAAAGTCTATGTGTGGATCATGTTAATTTGTTTTTTCTTCTAAACTAAAAAAAGATAATTTGTCGTGAGCAAATCAGTTCTATAGAATACATAAAACGTTGGCAATATAATGTTTATCGTCGTTTGTGCATAATGAAAACAGCTATATTATGGCATAAATGGTTAAATCTGGCAGAAGGAGTGCTATATCATTAATATACAAACTAGAAAGTAAGTAGGTCCCAAAACCAATCCCTGTGGTACACCTATATTAAGATATTATAAACGGTTTTTTTTATTAGATTATTCAGTATTTTTGTTTTGTTTTAATGTAAAATATATTAGATTCTGAATGTGTGTTCATTTGAATTTTTTGGTTACATATGAAAAACTTTTTATTTGTCGTGAGCAAATCAGTTCTATAGAATACATAAAACATTGGCAATATAATGTTTATCGTCGTTTGTACATAATGAAAACAGCAATATCATGGCATAAATGGTTAAATCTGGCAGAAGGAGTGCTATATCATTAATATACAAACTAAAAAGTAAGTAGGTCCCAAAACCAATCCCTGTGGTACACCTATATTAAGATATTATAAACGGTTTTTTTATTAGGTTATTGATAAAATCAGTATTTTTGTTTTGTTTTAATGTAAAATATTTTAGATTCTGAATGTGTGTTCATTTGAATTTTTTGGTTACATATGAAAAACTTTTTATTTGTCGTGAGCAAATCAGTTCTATAGAATACATAAAACATTGGCAATATAATGTTTATCGTCGTTTGTACATAATGAAAACAGCAATATCATGGCATAAATGGTTAAATCTGGCAGGAGTGCTATATCATTAATATGCAAACTAAAAAGTAAGTAGGTCCCAAAACCAATCCCTGTGGTACACCTATATTAAGATATTATAAACGATTTTTTTATTAGGTTATTGATAAAATCAGTATTTTTGTTTTGTTTTAATGTAAAATATTTTAGATTCTGAATGTGTGTTCATTTGAATTTTTTGGTTACATATGAAAAACTTTTTACACAAAACAGATGTCTTTCCTTATCATTAATTGAGTTTTTATGATTATAAATTCGAATATTTCAAGTCTTTTTAAGGGCATAAGATTTTTATTATACTTATTTATTCTGTTTCTTAGGTATTACATGGCTTCTCTGTAAATATCTACATTGTTACAATGTTCACGGTATATTTTGTATATACAGAATGATCAATTGAAACTGATTCAGGTTGGAAACGAAATTTATGTTGGTGCAATTGAACTGATTTTCTTTTTTATTGGTTATGTTAAATCATTAAATGTTCACACAGGAAATTTGTATTAAACACAGAAAAGTTCTCTCCGATTTATCAATTAACGATACATTAATATACACTGATTATGGTAATAAAAATAAACGTAATTGTGATATTGTTTATTTAAATCACAGTAAAAAAATATTCAATGTATTAAATACATATTTAGAAAACACTTTCACAATATATATTCAAGATGTCAACCTTTATTTTTGATACACCACTTTATCATATTTGTTAACACATTTTGTAGCATTTCGAGTGGTTATATTATTTATTTCTTCAGAAATCGGTGCTTCCACTTCATCTAAATTTATAAAACTTGTTGTGGAATGTTTTGCATTTTAAATACGCAAAAAAAGAAAAAAAGTATAACGGTATCAATTTGCTGGTCATCGATTTACACTAATTATT
Source organism: Protaetia brevitarsis (assembly GCA_004143645.1). Taxonomy (NCBI): domain Eukaryota; kingdom Metazoa; phylum Arthropoda; class Insecta; order Coleoptera; family Scarabaeidae; genus Protaetia; species Protaetia brevitarsis. The sequence goes on from RXPK01000102.1 coordinate 417,662, forward strand.
AAGCTGTCATAAAATTATTGTAAATAATCTATTGTATTCCATGCAGTATGTGATAATGAAAACACAATATTTTAAAATAATTAAAAAATATACCTGCTTGAACAGACAATTTTTGTATACATAAATCAGTATTACTTATCTCTATAACATCATCTCTTTATTATACTTTGGGAGCTCCTTCAGATTTTCGCTTGCAAACACTACCGGTTTCCATAAATCGTTGAAATGGCATGGTGCCTTTGAAAAGACAAATTTTATCCAGCATTCGCGCGAAGAAACGAGATAAAATACAATAACAAGCTAAAAATAATAAAAACACATGAATGACAAACACCGCGATGACAGATGATAAATAAACAAAGGTGTAGCCAATTTACTAAAATAAATATGAACTAGTCTAGGGACATTTTTCTACTAACATCAGTTAGTTTCAATTGATCACGATGTGTTTATCATTTTTCAAGTTTTGATTAAATTTACAGCTCCAAAATAGCAAAATAAAACAGTAATAAACTACAAAACTAAATCCATATAAAAATAAAACTAAAAATTGAAAAAAAATAAAACGTCATGTCGGTGAAACCAGGCAAATAGCAAGAGAAAGCATCTAACCTAAATATATTTTGATAAAATTTCATGGAAATAAATGTTTGGTTAATTAATTTAACCCTTTATTATTATTAAAAATGGAAGAATTTAAAACGTTTGTGTTAACATTCCAGCATCTATTTTATTTATTTATTTAAAAATATATATTCCAGTATTTTTATTTAGAATGAAATAAAGATTTTCGAGTTGTCGGTATTATCAAATTTGAGTGTTATTATCTTAAGAATTATTAAAAGAAGATATTTTGCAAGAATATATATTTAAGATAGATTATTTTGCAATATTATGTAAAATTTAAAATCTTAACTTATTTCATTGCTAATAAATTGTGATTTCACTCTGAAATCCAAGATTTATGGCAAACTATAAAATGTCTACTATTGACATTACGTGATTTACCATCAATTTAATTTTGGAAAAAAAAAGTTACCCAAAAACTCGATATTTGGGGAATCCTTAATATATATCTTGGGAATTATTAAGATTAGGTAATCTGAATTTTTAAAAAATATTTCTTAGGTTGTGTTGCAACACTACAACAAAAATCAAACCACTGTTTTATGTAGTTTTTGTGGAATTTATGTATATAGGTATATTTTTGATTTGTACCTTGAGAATTATTAGCATTACGTACTTCTGTTATTTGAAGAACGTTTTTGAGATTATATTGGAACGCAGCGAAAAACAGCAAACTTTTAACCCATTTGATATTCGAGTAATTTGAGATTTCACTCTAAAACTCAAGAGTTACGCGAGTTTTGCTCTTTTAATCTTGGGAATTATAAAGATTAGATGATTCTAATATATATCAAAGAACATTTCTTAGATTATATTGCAACACTGCAACATATCGAATCTTTGAATTTATTTAATTTTCTATAGAATTTCTCCATTTTTTTTTTTTGCTTATTTGTATATAGAAATAATCATTGACGTTTTTTGGGATTTTGATATTTGAAGGACATTTTATAGGTTTTAATATCGAATAAATAGAAAACATTTTGAAGTGTTTTACGGTCAAAGTAAATCGTTCTTAATATATCAACGAGAAAACCGTTTTTTTTTTTTAATTGTCATATATTTAATAATTTTTTTCATATCGTTTGCTTTTACAGGGGACCCTGGAACTCATGACAGTTACCAATAACGGCATCGGTGAGACAAATGATGCACAACCGTTTCTATACGAGTTTTTAGAGACTTCGCTGTAAATGTACATTTCTTAATACGCATTATTTATTTATATCTTCTAGAATTTAAGACTATAAAAAATACTATTTGAAGAAAAAGAAAATATTACTCTTTAAGCTTATTTTACCACAGTTACGAGTACCCTATTTCCCCTTTTTGTATAGGAGATAGACGCGGAGCATTTATTCACGATAGTATTTGAGATATTTTTATACATATTTGATGCTGTATTCTGTTTACATAAATAATAAGTACATAACATGTATTTTGTGAGAGGATGCGGTGAGGTGCTTTCATAATTCTGATCGCTTCAAGACTTCCTCGGTGGCAGAATTCTGAGAGCGAGTTGTGTGGAGCTATTTTGGGTTATTTTGTGATATGAATATAATATTATTAATATAATAAAACCAGAGATTACTTTTACATCGTTGTGAGAATTGTCCAAAGTGTATTTAGACAAAAAGAAAATATTAATGTAAAGAATGTTTTTTTTTTATTATTATTATTATATTATTTAAGTTAAAGGAGAGATATTAAATTAAATATTGAGTTTTGTAAAGTGTTTTATTTAGAGAAGAAAGAAAAAATAATAATAACCAGGTGGATTTTAAGGGAATCTCAAGATTTATTTATACCATGTGATTCAAAATGATTGTCGTAATAAAAAAACTGTTTTCCGGAAAAAATTATCTATCCTTATTACCAATTTAATGAGCGAAGTTAGCTACATACAAATTTCATACGTTAAATGAATTTTCTTGACATTTAGCGACATTGGCGTTCGTGTTGTAGTATCTTTCGATTATTTATCTTATAATTTTTTTTCAAATCGTTTATATTTACATCTAATATCAGCAACAATAGTATTTCTGAATACTGTAAGAAAATAAGGGAATTTATCTGTGGTAATTAGCTCAACAAACAGGTAAAACATCAATATTAACATTGAGTGAAATAGTTTATTACATTTTATGATTTTATAGGCTTATCATACACTTCAGCGCAATGAGCTGTCAAAAGAAAGTTACATTTTCATCCCTATAAATTTCTACGGTACAGGAATTATTACCATTAGATCACGATAGGCGATTGGAATATTGTCATTGGTTTAATAACAATTTAAGGGACGATGACTTGCTAAACAAATCATTTTTCTCAGATGAAGCCTGGTTTTATCTAACAGACTATATCAATTTACAAAACTATTGTATCTGGTCTGCAGAAAATCCACACGAATTTCGAGAAACGCAATTGCATCCCCTAAAAGTTGGAATTTGGTTAGCTATGTCCAGGCAACGAATAATAGGGCCAATTTTCTTCGAGGAAACTGTAACAGCTCAACGTTACCAACAGATGTTGAATTGTTTATTGCAGAGTTACAAGAAAATGAGCTTGAAGCAGGTTATTTTCAGCACGATAATGCTCCAGCACATACTGCTCGACAAACCTGCCAATATCTTCAACAGTTTTTTGCTGACAGGTTCGTTAGAGCACAAAGATGGCCACCAAGATCGCCTGATCTAACCCCATTAGATTGCTTCATGTTTCGCTATCTAAAAAATAGGATCTATAGAAACCGCATGCATACCATAGAAGAACTGAGAGATGCAGTTTGTCACTTAATAATTATACTAATTGTATGTTATAATTTAAAGTAATAAATAAATTTAGTTAAACACCAGTTAGTACTGAATTTTAAAATCATAATTTAGTAAAGTTAAATTAATTACATTTCATTTTTACAAGCAGAAACACCAATCTATGGTCGTTTATATAATGCGAGATCAAATATAGGTTACGTTTTCCTTATTTATGACAGATCCGTTTACTTTCTTATGTTCCAACACTGATTTAGTTCAAACCTTCATTACAAACACGCGGCATATACCTACACCCTGTTACTATCTATAGGAGCGGAATTGACAATCATTTTGAATCTCTGTGTATAGAGGGTGTTTCCTAACTTACGTGACAAAATAGATGAGGATACTCCTTATCAAATTTTAAGACGAAAATGTGGTCTAATTTTTTTTCGAATATTGCTTCGTTTTCGAGATACAGGGTGTTAATTTTTTTTTTATTTATTTATTTTTTTTCATTTTATTAATTAATGCTAGACGATATTTTAATGATATTTGTTAAATATAATAGGAGGTAAGTACACTTTCTTTTGAGTCAATCTTAAATTTTACTATTATAATTATGGTTACATTTATTTTGGCTATTAAGGTCCTTAGAAAGTATTTAGCAACCAAAATTTTTTCGTGGATTTATGGCTTAAATGAAAGCAATTGTTGTTAATTAATAGCAAAAACTGTATGCTTTATGTTCCTTTTTCTCAGCTATTAATTAACGTAGTGTCATTTTTCTTTTTTTAATACGTACACTTCTCACAGGAAAAATCGGGACACTAGCAATTCCGAATTTTAAAATTTCTTGATTGTAAATGCAACTTTCGGAGGACATATTCACTTATCATAGCCATAAATTACTTAATTATGTATATTACTGCGATCAAAGGTAACGACTAGAAATTTAAAACAGAAAAATAAATATATAGAGAGAAAAAAGGTTTATGTATAGAATAAACAAATCCGAGTTTCGGTGGCGGCGTTTCCTTTAGAAATACAAATGAAAAAAAAAATACATAACAACGAAAAGAACTCTTGAATAGACGGCTTCATTTAGAAATATATATGTATTTAACTTGTTTGATGTTATGTAGAGATATTCTTTTTAAGAAAACATGTGGTGATGAAAATTTTATTATTTAAATATATGTTACTTGTTAGTGCTGCTTTGGATATTAGCTACTTACTCGATGTATGTTCGCGAGTGTTAGTTTAGCAATAGACAATATGTCAGTCAGCCTCCTCAGTTTTGGGATAATATGATTTTAACAGATTTATTGACTACACTATTATTGATGTATTAATTACTATTGTTGTTTAATATTCTTAAATATTGTATTACTATAAAGTTTCCTTCTATCTATAAAAAATTACCGAAACCAGGTTTAACATTATTTATAAAATTCTTAAATAAAGCAATTAAGTTCGCAAAGAAATTATTTATTTTATTAACCCTCCGTTTATTGTATTTTCAGGAAATATATCTTAGCTATCGCCTGTGTAATCTGACGTCGTTGATCCATTTTCTTGAAATATGGCCAACACTGGTGTCTTTACAAACTGTTTGTATGTAGCACAGGTTTATTAACAATTATTTAAAATATTATTGGATTTCTAATACACAACAAACATTGTAAAAAAGCATATTGTTCGTCAATCTGAGTTAGTGTTAAAATATTTATTGTTGAATTTGATACATTTAATACTTTTTCGTTGCTACTGCCCGAAGCTGTGTTACAGACCAAAAGTGTTAGCTATATTTCAATAAAATAGAACGACATTGGATTACACAGGCGATAGTTAAGATATATTTCTTGAAAATACAATAACGGAGGGTTAATAAAATAAATATATTTCTTTGCGAAATTAATTGCTTTAAAAATTTTGTAAAAATCTTAACTGTTTTTTGGTAATTTTTAATAACATAGAAACATATTTGTAGTAATAACAATATTTAAGAATATAAAACAACAACAATAATGAATACATCAATATAGTGTAATTAATCATGTGAAAATCACACTGTTCAAAAACTCAGGAGGCTGATTGACATATTGCTATTCAAAGTATTACTTACGGCATAAATCAAATAAGTAACTAATATCATAGTAATAGGTAATATAATTTTAAAAATCCCACATCGCATATATTTCTTCAAAAAAAAGAATTATCTCTACATAACATCAAACAAGTTAAATATACATATACGTGTATTTCTAAATGGTGCTGTCTACTCAAGGGCTTTTAGTTGTTATGTATTTTTTTTGCATTAATATTTCCGTATTCGGTATTTCTAAGGTAACACCGCCACCGAAATTCCAATGTTTATTTAATATATAAACTTTTTCTCTATATATATTTATATTTCTGTTTAAATTTTTAGTCTTTACCTTGATCGCAAAATACGCACAAAAAATGATTTTACGGCTTTGATAAGAGCATATACCCTCTGAAAGCTGCATTTAACACCCAAGAATTTTTAAAAGTCCATTGTCTTGGTGTCGTTTTTCCTGTAGAAGGTATATAACGCATCAGATTAGTTACGATTGACAACTTTTAAAAATTTTATTCGGCAGAGCCACAAAAAAAAAAATCGAATTTGAAAACGAAAACATCTATTTTTGAAGTTTTGTAACTAACCCTTTTTCAAGAGATTTTTTTAAATTATCAGCTATGAATTACCTTTAGATATCAATCCTAATAGCCAAATTTAAATTTCCCGCAATTATTCTTAGTAACTTCAACTTTAAAACATAAAATTATCCAACATTTTGTATTACATCAATAGTTATTTTAATGCCTTTACATTGAAATCACTAAAGATTTTGGCGGGGCATTTAAATTTGGCTATTAGGGAAATAACAAATACGGAAAATTTGAATCGATTTGATCGAGTGCTTTCCAAAAAAATAGGAACATAAATAATACAGTTTTTCCTAGTAAATAATAATGAGCATCGACCCCCTTACACAGCGTTTCGACAATTTTTTATTGCCTTTTTCAAGTTTTCATAAGTAGAAATTAATTAAAGGTGAGTTGTAAATGACCTTTTTTGTTTACAACCATCTATTGTTCATCAATAACACAGAAAACATTTTAAAATTGTATAAGACGTTAAGCACTATTTCTAATTTACAAACAAACATATAAGTGAATTACAAACATTTAAAATTTTATCGGTTTGTACTTTTAAATTATATGGTTTTAATAAATTCTCATTTTTTTCTGAAAGATTGGGCATGTAATTAAAAGTAATGTACTTTTTTTGTGTTTCTTCTGTTTATTTAATGAATAGTTATTCTTTTTTTAACATGGGCTGGCTCTGACCGGGATTAATGTCAAATATTATTTAATAACAATAAAGAATATACAACAACTCCCGTCAAAACTACAGAATTACTATTTATAAAAGAAAAGATATATACAGATTGGATGGTACCGATTCGATCGAAAGGATTATTTCCATGATGTAAGTAAAAGGAGAGATATCAAATTAAATATTTTGCAAAGTGTCTAGTAGTCTAAAGTAATAACAACCAAGTGTATTTTAAGGGAATCTCATGATTTATTATATATATATAAAAACAATTAATGGAAATAACAATTTCACCCTACAACTTATAGAATAATGTATTTTAAGTTTTAATCACTTTCTTTCAGAATCTCATTTAGTATATTATTTAATAACAATAAAGAATATACAACACTTCCCCCCATAAATACAGAATCAGCATTTATTTAAAAAAAAAAAAAATGAGATATACAGATTGGATGGTATCGATTCGATCGAATGGATTATTTCCATGATGTAAGTAAAAGGAGAGATATTAAATTAAATATTTTGTAGTGTCTTATTAAAAAAAAAAAGTAATAACAACCAAGTGCATTTTAAGGGAATCTCATGATTTATTTATATATATATAAAAACAATTAATAGAAATAACAATTTCACCCTACAACTTATAGAATAATGCATTTTAAGTTTTAATCACTTTCTTTTAGAATCTCATTTAGTATATTATTTAATAACAATAAAGAATATACAACACTTCCCTCCATAAATACAGAATTAGCACTTATTAAAAAAAAAATGAGATATACAGATTGGATGGTATCGATTCAATCATAAAGATCATTTGATCGAATGAATTATTTCCATAGTGTATCTATTATACCAAAATTAATCAATTCAATTATAAGTTTCTATATTTATCCCGGTAAAAAACAATAATTATAACAGATTCTCTATAGAGTATTTCAAATTACTTTTGTTGACTATATTGTTTTTTGTTCTTTTTTCTATGCAATCTCTTGCGAAGAAAAATTTCTATAAGAAAATTATAAATGAAGAATAATAAAAAAAAAAAAAAATAATTATAATGATAAAATAAATCTTAAATGTGACGTCATCATATTTTTTCTTATTTTCCTAAAATATATTCAGATTATCAAATATTTTCTCAAATGTAAATATTTTTCGATCATCTACTAACAATAATAGATATAAAACGAAATAAAAACGCATCTAATTGCATATAAAAAATACTTTTATCACATAAACACGACTAAGACTTAATTTTTTAGAATATATATTATAAATACCTACCACGGAGAAAGAAGTAAATATAACTAACCTAATCAGAGAAATAGATGCAGATTTGTTCGATAATAAAGGAAGACACGTCCAAACTGGCAAAAATAAATTATAAGTAGCTACGGTAAGTAGAAATCACACTTTTGCTTAACACTTTTTTTTTCTTAAATGGCATTCACTAGGCTTGATATATAATTTAAAACGTTAACGTCACTTAGTATACTCATATGATCGACCTTCGGCAATGGAAGTTCATAGATTTTCTGTTTTTGATGCTTCGCCCAACTCCTGCATCCCTCCAACGATCTTCTGTTGACTGTTCCATCGCCGTCACCATTTAACAATGTGGGGTTCAAATAAAATGCACCGGGCTTGTAATAGATCCTAAGAAAAAACTTTTTATTGATAATTCTGAAGTCAATAATTAACTAGCATTAATTATGGTTGTTGTATGTAACAATCCAAGCAATTATAAAAACAAATTATAAATTTATTTGGTTAAATGTAACGCAACGTTTCTTTTTTTTTTGTAATTTTAATGTATGTTTTTAATAAAAAAGATTTTGTAGAGTTGTAACTAAAAATGCGACTTTGCAAATTATTAAAACCATAAAACGAAGTAAAATATAAACATAACCTCACAGACATTCCTAAATATAAAACACCATGCGAACTGTCAAATTTAGCGGCGAAATTAGAAATTACTGTTATTAGCATAATAATAATTTCTTTATCATTTTTTTCATCTATAGTTTAACGAGAAACTCTAATTATTTTCGAGTCCGTAAAGAGCGACAAAATGTTATTAGGAATCATTTTATTAATTCATAAAAAAAAATACAAATGATTTATCGTGTCATTAGATACCGTAAGAAGAAGATTTATGAAATAATAAAATGCACGCCAAACTTGCAAAAAGAATTCTCCCATATTTTTTCTTATTGATAAATGTATTTGAATGAAATTTTACTTAAAACCATATATCGTAGAAACTTCCAAATTTAATGTGAAAATCAGATTTTTTATCGAACAGATAGCTAATAAAATTTTACTATTTTCGCATACGAGAAATAATCATAGTATGCTTTGAAATTTTGCGTTTGCCTATTTAAAAAAAGTTTTATTTTTTCACTTTATAGCTTATTTTATTTTATTTTTTACCCTTTTTTACATTTGCTTTTCCAAATTTTGTACTCCTTTTTATTTGTTTTTTTTTTAATTTCTAACTTTTTTATTTTTTTTCTCCTTTTTCTTCTTTTTTGATTTTTTTACCTTTAAATTTTTCTGACATTTTTTTAGATTTTCTCCAAACCTTGCAGCTCCTTTTTAAAATTTTTGTTTAATTATTTTTAACTGGCTCATGTTATTTCCTTTAGATTTTTTTTTAACAATTTTGCGAGTTTTTCACCTTCTCTGCATTTGCCTATTTTTTAAATTTTTTGTTTTATTTTTCTTTTTTACATTTGTTTTTCCAAATTTTGTACCCCTTTTTATTTGTTTTTTAAGCTTTGATAGTTTTAAACTTTTTTTAAATGTTCTCTCATTTTTTCCTTTTTTGATTTTTTTTTTACCTTAAATTTTTGACAATTTTTAAAATTTTCACCAAACCTTGCAGCCCCTTTTTTCAAGACCTTTTTGTTGATTTGTCTATTTTTTTTTAAATTTTTGTTTTTATTTTTTCACTTTTACGCCATTTTATTTTTTACCCCTTTTCACATTTGTTCTTCCAAATTTTGTACCCCTTTTTATTTGTTTTTTTTTTTTTTCTGATATTTTTAAAAATTTTCTCCAAACCTTGCAGCCCCTTTTTTCAAGACTTTTTTGTTGATTTGTCTATTTTTTTAAAATTTTTGTTTTAATTTTTTCACTTTTACGCCATTCTCTTATTTTTTACCCTTTTTTACATTTCTTTTCCAAATTTTGTACCCCTTTTTTTTTGCTTTTTAAGCTTTGATAGTTTTAAACATTTTGTAAATGTTTTATCATTTTTTTCTTTTGATTTTTTTCTTTTAAATTTTTGACATTTTTTAAAAATTTGTCCAAACCTTGGAGCCCCTTTTCTCAACATTTTTTTTGATTTGCCTATTTTTTAAAATTCACTTCATTTTTTCACTTTTACGCCATTTTCCTATTTTTTACCCTTTTTTACAATTGTTTTTCCAAACGTTGCAGCCCCTTTTTCAACATTCTTTTTGATTCGCCTATTTAAAAAAAAATGTTTTTATTTTTTCACTTTTTCGCCTTTTTCTTATTTTTTACCCTTTTTTACATTTGTTTTTCCAAATTTTGTACCCCTTTTTATTTTTTTAACTTTAATAATTTTGAACATTTTTGCATTTATTTTTTCAACACTTTCGTTTTTCAGATTGTTTATGCCTTTTTTTTGTTCTTTACTTTTTTTTTTTTTTGACATTTTTAAAAAAATCTCCAAACGTTGCATTTCTTTTTTTTAACATTTTTTTGATTATACTTAACAGTTTTCCATTTGTTATATTTTTTTAGGATTTTCCATCACTTTTTCGAATATTTCACTTTCTTCATTTTGACTTCCCATCTTTCATTTATTTTCTTTCGGCTGAATTGAGATTTGGAACTGCCGTATTTTTTAATGGTAAATATCATTTTTAATATTTAATTTTTCATTTATATCCGCTCTCTTTCCCCTGTTCCCCAATCCATTTTTCTTCTTTCCTTACATCTACTCCCTTTTCCCTACTCTTTTTTTCCTTTCCCTATTTCCTTTTTCCTGTTCCCCTTTCACCATTTCCTCATATTCTTTTTCGCTGTTTCTTTTGCTTCCCAGTTCAAATGAGTTCCATTATACATATATCAATGATTTGAGAAACGATATTGTATAGATAAATATGTAATCACTACGATTTAAAGTCGGTATATCAGATTTAGTTTTGGTAATAATTAATAATAATATTAATAAATGAAAATATAGTTAAAAACAGCCATTATTAAAACTGTCTTAAATTATAATTCATGTATAATTAAATAAATAAAAAAAAACTTACTTTTCCACTGTTGCCACATCAGTCCCGTATAAACAATGCACTTCAACACCTGGCGCCGTCAAATTTAAAGTATGTGGCAACGTATCCAAATACATCTCCCAACCTGTCGGATATTCGACATCCCTAAAATGCGAATCAAAAATTATTTTCTTGTTCCCAGTAAGTAAATTTCCAAAATTCAAATTCTCACGTGAAATATTCCTGTAGATTACTTAAAGAATAATTTTTCGTATCCGTCTCGACTAGAACCTCGTCCATATCCCAAAATTGCCTGGACGGCATCAACCACGCTAAACTGGGATTGGTTATTTGTTCCTGCTTCATCACTTTGCCGTTCAGCATGTACAACCCAGATCATCACCTGCATAAAACAAAATTAAATCCAAAACGTATGAAAAATTCAAATTTCGCGCGTTTTATTTCATTCTGTTTATGTTTAATTTTCGTTCAACAAATGGCTTTCATTAGATCCTTGCTTATACATATTACATACCATGTGATTCAAAATGATTGTCGTAAGAAAAAAAACTGTTTTCCGGAAAAATTTATCTATACTTATTACCAATTTAATGAGCGAAGTTAGCTACATACAAATTTCATACATTAAATGAATTTTCTTGACATTTAGCGACATTGGCGTGCGTGTTGTAGTATCTTTCGATTATTTCCCTTATAATTTTTTTCAAACCGTTCATATTTACATCTAACATCACCAACAATAGTATTTCTGAATACTGTAAGAAAATAAGGGAATTTATCTGTGGTAATAGCACAACAAACAAGTAAAAAATCAATATTAACATTAAGTGAAATAGTTTATTACATTTTATAATTTTATAGGCTTATCATACACTTCAGCAAAATGAGCTGACAGAAGAAAGTTACATTTTCATCCCTATAAAGTTTCTACGGTACAGGAATTATTACCATTAGATCACGATAGGCGATTGGAATATTGTCATTGGTTTAATAACAATTTAAGGGACGATAACTTGCTGAACAAATCATTTTTTTTGGATGAAGCCTGGTTTTATCTAACAGGCTATATCAATTCACAAAACTATCGTATCTGGTCTGCAGAAAATCCACACGAATTTCGAGAAACGCAATTGCATCCCGTAAAAGTTGGAGTTTGGTTAGCTACGTTCAGGCAACGAATAATAGGGCCAATTTTCTTCGAGCAAACTGTAACAGCCCAACGTTACCAACAGATGTTGGAATTGTTTATTGCAGAGTTACAAGAAAATGAGCTTGAAGCAGGTTATTTTCAGCACGATAATGCTCCAGCACATATTGCTCGACAAACCTGCCAATATCTTCAACAGTTTTTTTGCTGACAGGGTCGTTAGAGCACAAAGATGGCCACCAAGATCGCCTGATCTAACCCCATTAAATTACTTCATGTTCGGCTATCTAAAAAATAGGATCTGTAGAAACCGCATGCATACCATAGAAGAACCGAGAGATGCAGTTTAGTCACTTAATAATTATACTAATTGTATGTTATAATTTAAAGCAATAAATAAATTTAGTTAAAAACCAGTTAGTACTGAATTATAAAATCATAATTTAGTAAAGTTAAATTAATGACATTTCATTTTTACAAGCAGAAACACCAATCCATAGTCGTTTATATAATGCGAGTTCAAATATAGGTTATGTTTTCCTTATTTATGACAGATCCGTTTACTTTCTAGTGTTCCAACACTGACTTAGTTCAAACCTTCATTACAAACACGCGGCATATACCTACACCCTGTTACTATTTATAGGAGCGGAATTGACAATCATTTTGAATCTCTGTGTATATTATAAAATTGCATAAATGAGCATCAAATACTTTGAAAATAAACTATATTCTATACCTATAGCATAAACTTTAACAGCCTTAATAGATCCTCCCCAAGCACCTGCCAAGGTGACCAAGGATTTTATGTATCTATTCTTCCAACTCTGCGTTTGTAAGTTGAGGAAGTATTGTGACATGGGACCGCCCATAGAGTGCGCCAGTAGTATCACAGGAGTTTGATCATTTTCATTGTAAGTATCTTCGATCAGTTTCTTCAACTGGACGAAATTATCTTGATTCTCGTCTACAACGGAAGAAAAACAAAATATTCGTCAGATAACGATATACATATATCTAGTTCATTTTAGTTTTGTTGTTTTTAAGATGTTGGTAACAGTAGAATAGTCTATACGTAACAGTAGAGCCATGCCATGTAACTAGCTCGATTTTGCATTGAAAAATAAAGCACTTAGTCGAGTTGCAAACCCTCAGTTCTACCTCCAAACAAGAGGAGCGCTACAATCGGAAAGTTAGTATTTTTATTTTTTAAAGGTTTACGTAGCGTATTAAGTTGGCATATGATTTTTGTTTTTAATGTTAAAGCATCTCCAAAACGTGTATATAATTCTGTAGGATATTGTTACACGTAGTAATTAATATTCGTAGGGCCTTTATATAATACACATTTTCAGTATGTTTTAGTATTAAAAATAAAAATCTTTGTGACTGTCTTCTTTTAAATCTTTAGTTTTTGTCTGGCAATAAATTGTCTCCTATCAATAATAAATAATTTAAAGAACAATAATTATATTTTCAAATTAGCGCGGTAAAATAACGCTGCTGGTGACTGGATAGGAAACTATTTTCCAAGTGCACAGAATTTCGGTTAAGTTCAATAGATGTTCTTACTGATCTGGGAGTAGAGTAGATCAGTGTTGCCAGATGGCGGGTAATTACCCGAAATGCGGGTAATTTAACCAACTGTGGGTAATTGGTGGGTATTTGGGCTATATCGGGTAATTCTGGTAATTTTAACAGATCACAATTTATCAATAATTTTTATATGGGATTTTATATGAACATATGCTATTTAAATTTCGCGGTAAATAATTTAGAAACATTAGGAGGTTTTATTTGCTTTTGTTGACAAATTGATTGAAAACCGTTAATATTGTTGCACTGCTGAAGTTATTTTTGCGGTTTATAAATGTTACTCTATGTACCCTAATAGCCAAATTTAAGTTTCCCGCCACAACTTTTTAGTGAATTCAACGTAAAGGCATTAAAATAACTATGAATGTAGTACAAAATGGTGGGTAACTTTATGTTTCAACGTTGAAGTTACTTAGAATAATTGCGGGAAATTTAAATTTTGCTATTAGGGTACTTATGAAATGGATTGCTTTATTGTAACCTAGAGTCATGATATGAAAAGTTTAGATAGCATAGACTAGATTTAGAACGGATAATTCAAACTTTCTATTTAATTTCAGAGAAAATAAAGATAATAAATCAGCATCTATGGCAAATGTAAATTCCAGATTCAAGTTCGTTTTATAGCTACATGAACGTTTGCTGAAAAATGTTTACTTTTGGATGTGTCTAGTTTTGAAAATATACGATACAAATGTTCACCTAAACCCTTTAGCAACTTAGAACAAATCAACAATAGGTCAAAACAAAAATGGGTAAAAATTCGGGTAATTTTAAATATGATGCAGGTAAAATTGGGTAATTTAATCACAGATGGCGGGTGTTTGACGCACGTGGAGCTGGTAACACTGGAGTAGATAGAACATATTTGTAGCGGTGTTGAGAAGTGTTTTAGTGGTTAATAAATAGTGTTTTGACATTTTAAAATATAACTGTTGGTTTTAATATAATAACTTTACATATTTTATTTACTTATAATTTATTATTCTGTATTGTTTTAAGCAATAATTAGGTATTTAGAAAATTAAGTTTTAATTGCTATATAGTAACGGAAAAAGTATCTCTGTTATCGATTAGTTTATATAAGTAATTATTATTGAGTAATTATATACATGTATAAAAAGAAAATTATCGAATTGTTTGTTAATAATTATCATTTGTTTTGCATAAAGATTTGCGTTCATGTGCATATACGTCAAATAATTCTTTTGAAATCAATACTTACGACATATTAAAACATAATAATATAATTTATTTATCTATTTAGATTTCTACAACGGAACGAATCAGAAAAGAAAAATAAAGATTACACAAGTACGATCTATCAATAAAAGTAATTAACATCATACAGAAAGTAACATTGAAACAAGTTATGGGGAAAATATTATATTTATAGGTAATTTTACGAAAGTTGATCAAATAAGCTGTTAATATACGTCCGTTTAAGGCATACGAAAATTGAAATTTAGAAACGTTTCAAGTGAACTGTATAAAATTACTTTTATTAAAATTTAAAAACAGTTTATTTTCTAATAGACAGTAGTCGCACAGTCCATCAAGATCATGTTGCAGTTCGACACTATCCATTACCGACTGTACAGGTTTAAATATCTTTAAATCAACAACATATCGAAGGAAACGCGAGTTTTTTAAGGACTGGGATATACAGGTTAAAAAGTTAAGTAAGGTTTACAGAGGTTTTAGTGGTTTTCAACATACAATATATACAGTATCTCATAGAATAAAGAAATATGAAAAAAAAAGTTTATAATTTTGCGAACACCCTGTAAAATTCTTTAAATCAGGTCTATATACAGCACTCGATGCCAAATAGAGTGACTGTAACCGATTTCTGAAATTCGATCAAATAAGTACAACATACGTCGTTCCGTGCTTATTGTAACACCCTATATATATAAAGGTATATTAACAAAAAGGGCTACATAAACGCTGTAAGTCCTCTATTGAAGCTTTTTTCCGATCTAATTTTTAAATAGGTATATAAGTAGAAGATTTCTAGAAAATTTGTGTCATCCGCGATACGCATGTGTAAAATAAAACAAATGTGCAGATTAATTGTTTGATAACATTCACTTATTTAACAAGCAAATAACAAGCCTAAATTCTGAAACAAGATCCTGATTTATCGAATGCCGATTATACGAAACATTTCTTTTTAATCGAATTTTTCTTATTTCGAGGTTGACTTGTAAATACCCTATAAAATATTTAGTTGTTTTTTGTTTTTAATAGAATTAAGTCGTTAAGACTTTTTGTGGCACCATGGTAAGATTACGTTAAGTTTTTTTCTTTTTATCCCTGTGCGTTGTGACGCAAAAAAATTACGATCCAATGCGAAAATTTATGGAGAAACGCAATTTTTTTTTTTTTTGTTACCGACAAAGCTATTCCATGGAAGAACATTGTTTCTGTTGCTACTGATGGTGCACTATCAATGGTTGGTCGTCATTGTGGTTCTATAGCTCACTCTAAAGCGGCAATTGCCTGAGGTACTAGTCATTCACTGCGTGATTCACAGACAGCATTTAGTAGCAAAAAATCTGAGTCCTAGATTGCACCAATCTTTATAATATGTTATAAATGTTGTCCACAAGATTCGAAGCAATTCTTTGAACTCTCGGTTATTTGCTCAGCTATGTGAGGAGTCTTTACTCGGTTACTTCTGCACACTGAATTTCGCTCCAATTTCGCTGGCTATTTACATATTATCATATGTCACTCACTTGGACGCATTATACAAGGATTTTACTAAGAGGTTTGAGGATCTCTTAAATTTACAAATTCCTCAATGGATAATAAATCCGTACAATATCACAGATATGGAAGAAGCCAATCTAATAATGCAAGAAGAGTTGATCACCATCAGCACAGACGAGAAGCTTAAGCAGAAGTTTTGGTTGCAGCGCAACATTGAAACACAGTACCCTGCATTTATCATGATTTTCAGATATAGAACCATCCGTAAGAAAATAATACATAATCCTTCCACTTTTGATTAATAATTTCTTGGAAATTTTCATTGATCACATTCTGATGGGGACCAATAATCTTAATATTTCTGTTCCAGTTTTCATTAAAATCAATTTCCTGTCAAAGTCACTAACACGACTATTTTGACGTTTTCGAACTCTAGGCATTTTGTTACACTCGTAGAAGGACGCGCAATAACTAAACATTTCTGTACTAGTCAGCTCTCATAAACAGGATTCTTTTTTAAAAAAAAGTAAGAGATAATTTTTGTTCGCAAAAAATTATGAACGATAAAAAACTCACATTCTTACCATAGCTTGTTTTAAATATAGTCCTTTTGATGGCAAAAAAAGGCAAAGTTGAATAAATTATATTCTTTCTGGATGTAACACTTCTAAAATGTCACTGAGTATACAATGATTATTTATCTATTGGCGGACTTACTCTAAATCTAGACGTGGTGATTAAAGAATTTTCCACCCATTTTTACAACTGTTGTTTAAATAGAAAAAGAAAAAATAAAATAAAAGGTAGTATAACTATGAAAAACGTCTTTCAATATTCTCTGTATATTAATAATTGAAGGGCTTATTGTAAAAACATGATACACTTCACCAAAAATACTTCAATTTTAAATTCATTAGTAGTTAATTTTAGGCATTTTTCTTCAAACTTCAAACCTTGATAACTCATTTATTTTCATTTGTGGCATATATCAGTTATTACAATAATAAACCTTTCAATTCTAATCATCTAATTTAAATTTCGTTTCTGATGATATATGCTTATAAACTTATATTGTTTAATCATAATATACGGATATGTAAAATTCTAGATTATCTTGGCATATCTCTTAATTTATAACGCAATTTATTATTTGTGTGGAAAGATGACAACATATATATGGTTAATAATATTTCTAGGAAAATGTGATATACACAAAAGCGAATTCGATATATCCTTGAAACGTCACAAATATTAACTAATCCTCATGTCATAATACGAGTGAAAAAAAAAAAAGTTGCCAAACTCGAAAATTTCCGCGCAAATTAACTATTCGCGATTCAATTATTTCTGAACTTACTAGGTGCTTTTCGAAAGTCGAAAGGCGCTCCTTTAAGCGTCTGATTACGTACGTGCCCCAGGCCTACCAGCAAATTCGCGATATCCTTGAAATATGTCCCGGAAGAAGCGTGACTGGGATCCAACCATTCTACGGTGTCTGTGGTTCCGAATCCAGGTATTCTCGTTTCGACACCTTCCGCGTTCGAAGTCTTACGGGTGACATTGTCGTACATCAATCTAATATTGTCTACCCAACAGTCGATCACCACCGGCACTAAGAGTTCCAGATTCAACCAGAGATTGAAGTAATCGGTGGTGGTCTTGGCGCAGATGTAATGCACCGCGTCCGATTTGTTCAATTTAGCTTCCATCTGCGAACCCCCATCTCCGGGGACAAATATGAACGGATGCAGAGAGCCACTGATAGTTTTCGCAGCGAATATCAGCAAGAATAATATTTGCAGGTGAACTATTGTTCTCATACTTAATCGACGCAAAGGATAATACGCGCAACACACTAACGCTTCGAACTTCTTCGCTGCACTGTTTTATTTCACTTCTTGAAAGAGCGCCTTATTTCACAACATACCTCAGCTGATTCGATACGCGTCTCGATTGGCGAGTGATAACGCGGATGTGGGCTTGTGTAGGATTCCCTTTGTTTCGACGTCGGCTGTTGACATGGGACGATTCAAAACACATGGGTTTATTGCGTTATGATTCGTCCGATCAGCTGTTTTGCGAATTTCGAGGTTGGGCCTCCCAAAACAATAAGATAATGAAAACGTTTCGCGATTGTGTTGTTTATCTTATTATAATGTTAAATGAAATGCATTTGTCATCGCAAAGTCAATTTTTACGATAAATATTTTAACTAAAATTAATAAATAAATATTAACGTGCTGCCATCTATTAGTCGCTAGTCAATATATATGTATTTATAATATCTAACAGCAGGTGGCGTAATTAGCGTTTAAAGCATGTATTTATATTACTGAATTATAGATAGCGCCACAGTAAGTTTGATTGTTGATTTCCGTTATTGAAAAATAGAGGGCGCTGTATGTATTTTTGTTTAAGTTTGCGCCAGTAAATGGTGATTTTAATCACTAATTCTAAGGAAACTATGTTGCCTTTCAAAAAAAAATAATAATTACTGTACTACTATTACTATTTTGCCATTTTAGTTGTAGATATTTGCTTAATATTGAAACACAAGCGTTTGTCGGGTTATTCTTCGTCCGATCAGCTGTTTTGGGAATTTCGTCAATGGGCTTCCGAAAGCAATAGATTATGAATACGTTTGGCGGTTGTTATTTCATTTGCGCGTTATTCATACAATTATAATTAAAAATAAGTCAGTTTTTAATATGAATATTCTAATTTAAATAAAATTATAATAAATAAATATTAATGTGCTGCCATCTATTAGTCGCTTGTCAATATATATGTAATTTACACTATTTAACAGCAGGTGGCACAGTTGGCGTTTAAAGTGTGCATTTATATTACTGAATTTTAGATGGCGCTCGGAATATTTGATTTATTTAAATATAGATGGCGCAACAGCCAATTTGATTGTCGATTTCCGTTATTCAAAAATAGAGGGCGTTGTATGTATTTTTGTTTAAATTTGCGACAGTAAATTAGTGATTTTAATCACTAATGCCAAATATAATACTAGTATATTTATTATTACAATATATATTTATATTGTATTTGCTAATGCTAAAGAAAATATGTTGCCTTTCAAAAAAAAAAAAAATAATTACTGTACTACTATTACTATTTCGCTAACCTTATCTTTTAATCATTTCACAACATTTTTCGTAAATTGACTAACATTTATTATTGCTTAAAATCCGTTTTATACACATAAAAGATGCATTAAAAACAAATTGCTTTTTGTCGTTTCTGTGACAATTGTTAAGCTAAGATAATTTTTGTCTTATGGCAGGTTTCTGTAAATCATAAAAAGGCTGAACATGCCAGTTAGGTTTAGATTAAAATTCTCCTTCATAACAAGTGACCAGTTAAATAATAACATTCATATTTAATTCAAATTTTCAGTAATTTTCTACATTCTCGTCGCTAGGATAATTTAAATTTTGTATATTTACACTTTTAAACTATATCATATTAGCAATGTTTAATTGGAACTATCCAAAAAATAGTCTTTTAAATCTGCTCGCTCCAACCTCGGCTGTTGACTTGAAACGATTGAAATCACAGCACATTGAGACTACTTAAGCTTCGTTTTTACGGGTTGATTTGAGTCGAGCGATGATTGATGAATCGAAAACATGTCGAAAGCAAATTGAACATGTAAACAGACTTTCGTTTTGATCGTTCGACAAATAATTTGTTTCGATTAAACTAGAGACACTCACTACTTTTACCCAAGGATTGTCACCGAATCTATGATAAGCAATCATAGTTGTACATATAAACAACTAAAACCCTTGCTTGTTTCATGACTTCACCTAAAAATATTATGATACACACAACATAACCTACAAAATTGCAGAGAGGTAGGCAGATACCAATATGCAAAATTCCTTGGAAATTTATTAAAATTATGAGATGATATTGAACACTTTGGAACCCTATACAGGGCTGAAAGAGACGAATAGCTGTCACTGGTAGCTAAGAATCATAGGACTGTTTGTAACTTTAGTTGTGTGTTGTGCTAGTAATGTTTCTCTCAGATTTGTTTTCTTCTGGATACGAAATGATTTTTTTTATAAAAAAGATGTTTCAATAGTTCTTTGTTCATTTTTAAATGGTTTCGATAGTTTTCCGGATCTTCTCTAAATTCTCTAATGCTTCCAGAAGACAATTTGATACACCAAGAGCACTTCTACGCGAAATTCAAGACCGCGTCCACTATTCTCGCTTATTACTCTTTCTTTTTACTTTTTTCAGTAGTTCCTCCCATAATGCACAAGAAATTTGCACTCCTACAGTACTACTTCATTTGATGCCATTTTAGTTGTAGATATTTGCTCGATTGAAACACAAGCGTTTGTCGGGTTAGTATTCGTCCGATCAGCTGTTTTGGGAATTTCGACATTGAACCTCCGAAAGCAATAGGTTATGAATACGTTTGGCACTTGTTATTTCATCTGCGGGTTATTCATACAATTATAATGTTAAATGAAATGTGTTTGTCATGATAAAGTCAGTTTTTGAGATAAATATTCTAATTTAAATAAAATTATAATAAATAAATATTAATGTGCTGCCATCTATTAGTTGCTGGTCAATATATATGCAATTTACACTATTTAACAGCAGGTGGCGCAGTTGGCGTTTGAAGCATGCATTTACACTACTGAATTATAGATGGCGCTTCGAACATTTGATTTATTTAAATACAGATGGCGCAATAGTCAATTTGATTGTTGATTTCCCTTATTCAAAAATAGAGGGCGCTGTGTGTATTTTTGTTTAAATTTGCGACAGTAAATTAGTGATTTTAATCACTAATGCTAAAGAAAATATGTTGCCTTTCAAAAAAAGAAATAATAATTACTATACTACTATTACTATTTCGCTAACCATATCTTTTAATCATTTCACAACATTTCTCCTAAATTGACTAACATTTATTATTGCTTAAAATCCGTTTTATACACCATAGATAACCAAATAGAATGCAATGTCCCTAATAATAAAGTGAAACCGCGATTATAACGCCCTCTAATGTCAGTGGAGAACTATTGGCGGTAGAATTCAAAAATAGGTATATTTAATAATAGTTAATAATTTTAAGTTTTGCTGGTGAACGCGAAAAACGAGAGAAGTCGTTATCGATTAGCATTATAATCGTGTGGAAATCGAAAACTAACTTATCCCGTTTTTCACGTGCACCAGCGAAGTAATTACTACTGAAAAGGACAAAGAAAAAATAATAAATGCTTATTAATTACTTATATTTATTTAAAATTTAGGTAAAAGCACATACGAAACTAAAAATTCACGGATCTCATAAACTTAATAGCAAACCTGCAATAAATTTTCATTTAATAGCATATTATGCATATTACTTACAAAAAAAAATTAAGAAACAAACACGATAGTAACAGAGGAAAAGTCCAAAACGCAAATAAACATAAACACAGCACCTAGCATAACACACGTTCAAAGGTTCAAACCGTTTAACACAACAGCCAGAAGCCATAAACCAGACAGTATGAGATACTATGGCAAATTACAAGTATGAAAAAATAACTGCAGACATCGCTCCACTTAACAGTGCAAACTGATGAACATTTGCCTGCGACATGAAGATAGCATCTACGGGCACGTCACGGACATACGGCTAGAGAACATCTATTGGTATGGGAGAATTGAGCCGCCATGACAGGTTTCCCTTTCTCTTATTAAGATTACATACCGTGTTATACACCTAAAAGATGCATTAAAAACAAAATGCTTTTTGTCGTGTCTGTGACAATTGTCATCAAGCTAAGATAATTTTTGCTTATGGCAGGTTTCTATAAATCATAAAACGGCTGAACATGTCAGTTAGGCTTAGATTAAAATTTACCTTTATAGCAAGTATCCAGCTAAATAATAAAATTCATATTTAATTCAAATTTTCAGTAATTTTTTTACATTCTCGTCGCTAGGATAATTTAAATTATGTACATTACATTTCTAAACTGTATTTTATTAGCAATGTTTAATTCGAACTATCCAAAAAATAAAGTCTTTTAAATCTGTTTGTTTCAATCTCGGCTGTTGACTTGAAACGATTGAAACCACAGCACATTAAAGCCGAATTCGATTGAGCACTACGGTCTTGTTTGGTCACTGTGACCTGGTCTACAGTGGTCATCTGTGGTCACACGTGTTATCAGTTAGTATTTGTGACGTCATAAATTTACAAATGTTTTAAGCGGCAAAAACTGTGTTTTTGTAACAACTATCACATAAGGCTTTTGTTAGTGTTAAATCAGAATAGTTTCAATATCAAAGATAATATATATAAACGCGATAACTGCTCACAATCATATAAAGAGTAATAATTCAGCGGCTCGTATGCAAGGCAGCAATTGTATGTATTTGTAGGTTAGAAGAGAATATCTCCCAATATAAAAATAAGAACAGCTCTTATTGCAGTTGTTGTTGAAGAACTAACATCTATTTTCATAAACATACCCTCTTTAGTATTTTCAATTACAATAACTGCTGCCCAGACTACATACTAATTGCATTTGTTACCACATGTAATACGGAGGTTTAGACGCTCATCCGTCTTTGTGGATCGATCTCCGGAGCGCGGTCTTAAAATTTGACAGACCAAACATGACCAGGTCACGTCGTGACGTCATCAGTCTCTCAATCGAATTCGAGCGGTCTGTGGATCACGACTGACCACTAATGACCAATCTCAATCGAATTCGCCTTAAGACTACTTAAGGTTCGTTATTACGGGTTGATTTGAGTCGAGCGATGATTGATGAATCGAAAACATGAGAAAGCAAATTCAACACGTAAACTGATTTTCGTTTTGATCGCTTGACAAATAATTCCTTTTGATTAAACTAGAAACACTCACTACTTTTAGCAAAGGATTGTCACTGGATCTATGATAAGCAATCAAGTTGTACATATAACAACTAAACCTTCTTGTTTATGACTTGACCTAAAAATATTTAAAATACACACAACATAACCTACAAAATTGCAGAGACGTAGACAGATACTGATATGCGAAATTCCTTGGAAATTTATTAAAATTATGAGATAATATTGAACACTTTGGAACCCTATACAGGGCTGAAAGAGACGAATAGCTGTTACTGGTAGTTAAGAATCATAGGACTGTTTGTAACTTTAGTTGTGTGTTGTGCTAGTAATGTTTCTCTCAGATTTGTTTTCTTCTGAATACGAAATGATTTTTTTTATAAAAAAGATGTTTCAATAGTTCTTTGTTCATTTTTAAATGGTTTCGATAGTTTTCCGGATCTTCTCTAAATTCTCTAATGCTTCCAGAAGACAATTTGATACACCAAGAGCACTTCTACGCAAAATTCAAGCGCGTATCCCCTATTCTCGCTTATTACTCTTTCTTTTTACTTTTTTTCAGTAGTTCCTCCCATAATGCACAAGAAATTTGCACTCCTACAGTTACTACTTCATTTGATGCCATTTTAGTTGTAGATATTTGCTTAATATTGAAATTGATATATTATCTCTGATTGAAACACAAGAGTTTGTCGGGTTAGTTTATTCGTCCGATCAGCTGTTTTGGGAATTTCGACATTGAGCCTCCGAAAGCAATAGATTATGAATACGTTTGGCACTTGTTATTTCATCTGCGGGTTATTCTTACAATTATAATGTTAAATGAAATGTGTTTGTCACGATAAAGTCAGTTTTTGAGATAAATATTCTAATTTAAATAAAATTATAATAAATAAACAATAATGTGCTGCCATCTATTAGTTGCTGGTCAATATATATGTCATTTATACTTTTTAACAGCAGGTGGCGCAGTTGGCGTTTGAAGCATGCATTTACACTACTGAATTATAGATGGCGCTTCGAACATTTGATTTATTTAAATATAGATGGCGCAACAGGCAATTTGATAGTTGGTTTCCGTTATTCAAAAATAGATGGCGCTGTATGTATTTTTGTTTAAATTTGCTCCCGTAAATGGTGATTTTAATTACGAATTGTAAGGAAAATATGTGGGAAATTACTTTTCGGATTTCTACATTGCGTGTGATTCAATTTTGTAGTAAAATTCAAAGGATTAAAAAAAAATGAACCAATTCTATTTTGCTAACTTTATCTTTTAATCATTTGGTTCACATGAACACTCCCCTTATAGCCAAATTTAAATTTCCCGCAATTATTCTTAGTAACTTCAACGTTGAAACATAAAACTACCTACTATTTTGTACGGCATCAATAGTTATTTTAATGTCATTATGTTGAATTTACTAAAAATAGTGGCGAGAAATTTAAATTTGGCTATTAGGGTCGTTAGGGCCGTTTTACACCTAGCTATTTATTGCGCAATTTATTGGCCAATTTAAAATTTTACGTGTATAACAGGGATGAAATATGTGTCATACACGTAAAATTTTAAATTGGCCAATAAATTGCGCAATAAATAGCTAGGTGTAAAACGGGCCTTAGATGCGGAAATCGCAACATAATTTCTCATACATCGATCGACAATTATTATTGCCTAATTCGTGTTATACACATAAAAACAAACTTCTCGTTTGAAATTGCAGACTGCTATTACATTTACGAATCTAAGAGTGATATCCCATGGAAGTAAGTCATTACGTAAACGATAAAAAGATTACAGAACTAAAATGCATTATTATTGTATTAATTTAATCATTTCAAATATTAACACGTTTATAGTTTGCTAACGTTTATTGTTCAATCTTCACATGTAAACTAAACAAACTGGCTAAACAAACAATATGTGCTCACATATTGTATGTTTAGCCAGCTTGGTATCAATTGCTAAGCTAAAATGATTTTCCTTGTTTGCTGTAATTCTCTGTAAATCAAAGTCAATGATAGTCGATAGCTTCCGACTTGAGATTTAAATTTTTAATATCTACTTTAATGCTAGTAAAATTAGTCAAGTATCTTCTCCAGTAATACATTAAACAATATTACCTATTATATATAATGAATATAAGTATAGTTTGTAGTTTAGGTTGTGCAGAGTCATCTATAAGTGAATATTGAAAGCACGCGTTTGTGGAATTTGCTTTGATAAATTATTATATGTTTAGATTGTATTATAAACGTAATAGTTTTTCAAGAATTTTAATAGGAATCCCCCTTATTATTATTTTATTGAATTAAAGAAAACATTTTATTTTTATCTAATAAATAATAAATTTGTAATAAAGGTCAAGTTTAGGCTATTGTATTACAGATGGCAGTGCATGACCGTTAAAGTTTTACGTTAAACTTGGGTTATTAGATTATAGATGGCACTGCGTGACCGTTGAGCTAAATATATTTAATTTTAATAATGGAAATCTTTCGTCTATGCTATAATACAATACCATTGTATTAATTTTATTCATCAATAAGTTCCTTCAAAATGCTAATGTATGAGAACAATAATTATATATATATCCTGTACTAACATTTATGTATATTTGATTAGCGGATCAATTCAGTGCGTTACCATTCTAGACACGACGGTAAAACATTAATCAAGCCAGGGTTATGTAAAATCACGGTCACATTTTGAATTATACTCGCTTACCTCTTACGCATTACTTATCCCCCGCCTTATTTACATATCACACCTTTTTCGTCGAATTAATCTTGCCGACCTGAGATTATGTCAGCCCAGACGGCATTTATTCTTTTATTTTATTATTATTTTCCTTTTTCAAACGTTCGGTTTACACATTCACACGTCCTGGTTCTTTCTCAGGTCCTTCTGGAGACATCACACGGAATTCCTCTGCACTACAACAGATACAACAATAAGCGTTCGGGCATTGAAGAGATGTAGTATAACATTGTAAATAGACTAAAACGTCCTAGAGCCGATGAAGATTGAATCGTTTCGAGCGATTCTTTTTCACTTTTCGGTGCGGCACAGTGCTGTATATGTTGGTCGCTTTATTATTATTGTTATGATTATGAGGTGAGACAGGCGCATTCTTTCCTAGTTATTGTGTTTTTAAATAAGTCTTTGTTGATTTTCCCACGGACGCTATTGTGCGCCCTGCGAGATGCCCTAACAAAAGGAAATAGATTTTGTAGGTTGTGTGTGTGGATGCCATACATGGTGTGTATGACAATCGCTGCTAATGCCGTGGAGATTGAAAAAGACGAAAAATGAATAGTGTTGTCTTTCTAAACTTACAATATGTATGTACATACATACATAAGAGATATATAGGTTAAGTTGAATAGTAATCAGCTATTTTGCGAAAATGATACCTTATTAAGAAGTACAAAGATTCAAAATGATTGTCAATTCCGCTCCTATAGATAGTAACAGAGTGTAGGTATATGCCGCGTGTTTGTAATGAAGGTTTGAACTAAGTCAGTGTTGGAACATAAGAAAATAAACGGATCTGTCATAAATAAGGAAACCCTAACCTGTATTTGAACTCGCATTATATAAACGACTATGGATTGGTGTTTCTGCTTGTAAAAATGAAATGTAATTAATTTAACTTTACTAAATTATGATTTTACAATTCAGTACTAACTGGTGTTTAACTAAATTTATTTATTACTTTAAATTATAACATACAATTAGTATAATTATTAAGTGACAAAACTGCATCTCTCAGTTCTTCTATGGTATGCATGCGGTTTCTATAGATCCTATTTTTTAGATAGCCGAACATGAAGTAATCTAATGGGGTTAGATCAGGCGATCTTGGTGGCCATCTTTGTGCTCTAACGAACCTGTCAGCAAAAAACTGTTGAATATATTGGCAGGTTTGTCGAGCAGTATGTGCTGGAGCATTATCGTGCTGAAAATAACTTGCTTCAAGCTCGTTTTCTTGTAACTCTGCAATAAATAATTCCAACATCTGTTGGTAACGTTGGGCTGTTACAGTTTCCTCGAAGAAAATTAGCTCTATTATTCGTTGCCTAGACATAGCTAACCAAACTCCAACTTTTACGGGATGCAATTGCGTTTCTCGAAATTCGTGTGGATTTTCTGCAGACCAGATACAATAGTTTTGTAAATTGATAGAGTCTGTTAGATAAAACCAGGCTTCATCCGAGAAAATGATTTGTTTAGCAAGTCATCGTCCCTTAAATTGTTATTAAACCAATGACAATATTCCAATCGCCTATCGTGATCTAATGGTAATAATTCCTGTACCGTAGAAACTTTATAGGGATAAAAATGTAACTTTCCTTTAACAACTCATTGCGCTGAAGTGTATGATAAGCCTATAAAATTATAAAATGTAATAAACTATTTCACTTAATGTTAATATTGATTGTTTACCTGTTTGTTGAGCTATTACCACAGATAAATTCCCTTATTTTCTTACAGTATTCAGAAATACTATTGTTGGTGATATTAGATGTAAATATAAACGATTTGAAAAAAATTATAAGATAAATAATCGAAAGATACTACAACACGCACGCCAATGTCGCTAAATGTCAAGAAAATTCATTTAATGTATGAAATTTGTATGTAGCTAACTTCGCCCATTAAATTGGTAATAAGTATAGATAAATTTTTCCGGAAAACAGTTTCTTACGACAATCATTTTGAATTACATGGTATTTATGTATGTTTATCTATATTTATTATTCTTGTTAAATCGGAGATATTAATACTAATTTTACGGGCCGAATTGAGGTTAGAGTTTTCCTGTAAATTTTTTTATGGTTATCAAGAAAGAACTAGCTATAAATAATGATCATTTACAAACGGTTCAGCCTGGGAGTGGAAACTTACTGTACTATTTTGTCCACAATGTTGCGCGCTTCTAACTTCAGCTTACCGAATTCCAACTAATCTGTAATCGATACATTTAAATGGGTTTTGTTATATACTTTTAATATTCAACATTTTTGTTTGGATATATACCAACTATTTCATAACTATAGTAGAACAATTTGTAATAATTATACCATTACAGTCATGAATAGAGACCGGATTATATGCAAAGTGCATATATTTTATTTTTTTGCATATCTTTAATTATAGTCTATATGTAGACGTATTACACTAATTGAAGTTAATTAGCCCTAATTAGTGATTGCATATATTCCATATTTAGGCATTTCTACGCATATTTCTACAAAAGTTGCATATATTGCATATTTAAGCTTTTTCTTATCCTTTCTATTAGTAAAAATTCCTAGTAATTCCTAATGTAGATCGACAATCGACAATTCTCAGAGCGATAAATCTTTTACATTGGTTTCTCTAATACTTTTTTCCAAGAACTGCACGTGTTTAATTTCGCCTATAGCAGAAGGGATGTGGTAAATACGTTTTATTATTATTAATTCCCAAATAAATTGTTCATTCATTGAATATCTTTGAGCGAAACAGCATGTAATTGTGTTACGTTTTTAAATACTGTGCGTACATACAATGAGTATAGCGAACAAAATTTCTTTATGGATTAAGCCATATCTTGAACTGGTAAAGGATGGCGACAAAATATTTTCTCGACCCTGCAGTAAACTGATGGTAAGTTTAATTTTACTAAAAGCTTTACAATTGTTTTTAAATTCTTTAACTTATGATATAAAATGACAATTGTTGTTGTAGGTGTCTTCTGAGAGAAAATACCTGATTGATCAACACGCTAAAACTCCATCACATATTGGACAATGTGAAAAACTAAAGCGATCCGCATGTGTGCAGCAATCTATACGTCAATGTGTAGCATCAACTTCACGAAACTCAGAATAAGAAGAATATAATACGGATCTGTGTAACGCATTAATTTCGTCTAACATACTAATAGCAAGATTAAACAATGTTAATTTGAAATCATTTCTGCAAAAATATTGCAAACATAATATACCTGACGAAAGTACCTTCGAAAAAAATATGTCATATCTTGTTACCAGCAAACAATAGCAGAAATTCAATAATTCGTAGGGAATAATTTTATTTATATCATGGTAGATGAAAGTACGGATAAGTGTGGCCGTTATATTGCCCATTTGTTAATAGGAATTCTTCATGAAGATATTGTAGGTAAATCATATTTCATTTATTGTAAAGAACTTCAAAAAAAAAACAAATAATGTGACAATTGCCCAATTCGTTCAAGAAGGTTTATCAAATTTCTTTTTACCTGGAAGTATACCTTGTGAAAAAATTTTACTAATGTTGTCCGACGCTGCACCATACATGATAAAAGCCGCGCAAAATTTAAATTTTTTTTATAGTACATTATTCACACCACTAGTTTAGCTCATGGGTTCAATCGTGTAGCCGAAAACAAACAGTAGGAATCAATTCCCTTTGATTAATGATTTAATTAGCAATGTCAAAAAAGTATTTTTAAAAGCACCTTTATGAATCCAATTTTATAAGGAGCGACTTCCCGGTGTTAAGTTGCCTCCTGAACCGATTATTACGAGATGGGGTACATGATTAGAGGCTGCAATTTTTTTCGCCGATAATTTTGAAGGAATAAAAAAATTTAATTCTTGAAATCACTGCTGACTGCATTGCTCTAGAAAACTGTAAAAAGATAGTAACATGAACAGAATTGCTACAAAACCTTTTGTATATTAAATCAAATTATAGCTTTGTTTCAAGTTCCATTCGTAAAGTAGAAACGTAAGGGATGTCGCTCTCGGAATCAGTCGAAATAGTAGACGAATTTGATATGCTATGTAAGAAGGTTAAGGGTACAATAGGTAATTCTATATACGATAAATTTAAAAAAGTGATAAATAAAAATGCGTGGTATTTGAAATTGAAGTAAGTTAAGAAAATTTTGGAAGGTGAAACAGTAAACGATTTCGACTTTAATTTTAGTTTAGAATGTATTGCAAAGTTAAAAAATGCACCATACATTACATCTGTGGACGTTGAAAGAAGCTTTTCTATTTCGAAACATATGTATTTTTGATAGAAGACAACACTTTCTTTTACACAATTTTGAAAAACATTTATTTATAAATTGTTTTAGAAATATGTTGTGAAAAAATTTTGTGCAATAAAGTTAATGTTTAAATTTCTGCTCTTATTTATTTTATGTAAAAATTTTGCATATTTTCGCAATTTTTTTGCATATATGCCCCAGGTTTATGCATATTTTCTCAAAAATCGATGCATATATTCCAGTTTTTCTTTGCATATAATCCCGTTTCTAGTCATGAAATATCTGCATTTCACATATGATTAAATTTGGGTATAAATACCTATTAATAATGTATTATAATGTAGGTTCTTATTGGAGAAATTCTTGTTTAAATAATTTATTTTAAGAGAAAACTGACTTTGTTTTTTTTTTTTTTGATTGAATGAAATTTTCATTTCATTAACAATTTCTGCTAGATAAATATTTGAAATTTGAAGTATAACATAATTTAAAAATAGCGGGTAATTTTAAATCGGCTTTATAGTTATGTAAACAAGATACTAACCTCAAAATTTTATCTTAGTTGACGTTCACCTCTTTTAAATTTGACAACCACTATTCAGTAGCCATATAAATTAAACAGATATAAAAAGCAATCTGATCGTGAGATAATCTTATTTAAACATCGAATTTACATTCTTTTAACATCGAACTGATAATCTAGATTTAATACATACACAACATGTTCTTCGACGCTATTTGAGGTTATTCTGTGTTTGTGTCAGTGCTTTGGTCCGTGCGATGGGACGTCAACTTCTGACACGATTTGTGTACGAGTCATTCGTTCGAGGAGATGGAAATTACTTCTCGTGTTTAACTGTCGCTTCGGATGTCAAGCTTCGATACACGTGATATTATTGAAATAAGTTTTTGTGATAAAAAGCGAAGCGGATTTAATTATTTTCTCTGGTCGGCGATTTTTGACGTTCGATACGGAGCAGTGGAACAGTTAAGAAATAACCGGGAAAAGATGTTGAGACTGTGTGAGACGTTCATTGTGGCGTGCTAAATTAATTATCCAGTTCGGAATCGGCAATCGATGTGTGTACACGATCGGATAAAGTGGTTTTTAAAGTCGGCGTTATCTTGCTACGTCGGTTAGCGAATTTTCTAACCTAATAGAATGACCATGTGTGGTCTATTCCCGTTATAGGTTAGGTATATCGGCGAGCGACAAAGAGTATACATATAGGAGATAGGATGGACGTATTTACACCTGACTTGGCGGTTATCGCGTTACAGTTTATTGCTCGAGAGTGTGTGTGCTAAGGAGGGAAACGGATTTTTAAGCACCATTTTATCGGCTCCTTTTATAATACGGCCCAACGTTGCGTCGTATGTACGTGAATATCGTACGTTGTACTTAAGCTGCAAGCGCGTTTTTATGGATTAAGTATGTGCTATGTGTGGTAGTTTTAAGAGCGTAAGAACTTTCTTGAGTGGCGCGTAACCTAATTAGATAAAATCGTGAAGTGGCGGGTGTAATTTTAGAACATGACTCAAAAATTCGTTTGCCTCGCTTAGTTCAAACGAAGGCACAAAATCCTAGGATTTTAATGAACACAAACATATAAATAATCTTTTTAACAGGTGGTAAATAGGTTTCCTATATACAGGGTATTTCACTGGAAAGGAATTTCTTTATAACTCATGCTACAGTATATAACAGTAAGAACATGTTCGCAAAAATCCATTGTTCTTGAGTGGTCCGCTTTGAATGACCTTCAAGCCCAGCTGCCATTTTGTAAAGCTGTTGCCGGGAATTTTCAAACGTGTAGAATAATTTATATTTTAAAGGAAGTGGAAAATAGATTAAAGAAATACACAAATTTATGCGTTTTTTATTCTGATTTTGTTGCAAATATTTATGAACAGTTTATAGTAATAAAAAACACGATTCCAGTAAAATAATGTTTGATTAAGTGATACATATATTTGCAAGTGTTTTACGATAATTATGTTCATATTCTTTCCTTTTTGTGAAATAAATCTTTGTTTATATTTTTATAATGTAAAATATTCTTCATTCTTCATAAATATGTGGTTCTTTCTCAAATAAATCAATAAAAATGCAACAGCTTCGGTGGAAGGGACTTTCAAATTTCTGACACGAATACACAATAACTTTTAATTAGGGTTTAAGAGTTATGACTATATCGTTCTGTGCGATCCAAAGATTGTTCCTTTCTATTCGACTACTTCATTTCTAACATGCGACCCTGCACTGGTTTGTCAACAATAATATCCGGGGGTGCACAAGTGGATAGAGTTCAGACGTAGACTATATAATATGGAATTGTCTATAATGTGAATAAATGCGATTAAAATTTATACCAGTATAATGCAGTTCAAACCAAAATCACATTATTTTAAAAAGTGAACATAAAATGAATTAGGTTGGTTACTGCGATAAATAGCAATCTAGCTTAAAATGTGTATCTAACAAATAAACTGATTTAATGTGATCTAGGAATCTCTGCACAACGATAATAGTTCTTCTTATTCATGTACTTTCTTAATCCTTGTCGTGTCATATATATTAGATTCATTCGGAAATCCCAATAAACTGGGACCATCGTTAGCATCACAATTTATCTTGCGAGAGTGACTAGCACTACACAACATGATACCCATTGGTGTCTTCTTTCACGATTATTTGAGTTATTTCACTTAAACCTAACAATATAATATATAAGAAAGTATGTAAATGTTTATGGCCACTGGCCACCGATCTTACCTTTTACACAAGAATATCATAGTTCATTAAATGTTTTTAAAACTGCAGGGGTAATTCAAAACTAATGAAATACGTAAAATAAATAAATGAAACAAGTAAATCATATAGATTAAACGGATGAGTAAACTAATTTGTGTAGATACGAACGTAAACAATAACAAACTGCCATTTTGGGAAGCTGTTGTTTGTGTGAAGTTAGGTTTAGAAATTTGGACCGCTATAACTCATCTCTTGTCCTTACTCGTTGTACTCTGCTCATACCATTGGGAAAAAAAGTTTTTATAAATTGTTGTAGGGTTATGATTTCTGTACAGCGTGAAATTGTCACCATTTATTAATAGGAATTCAATAATGGATGTTTTATTAAAAAAAAGAGATATCCCCAATCGAAGTCGTTCGAGTTTTCACTTTAATGACAAATACCCAGTATACTAAAATTGACGTAAAAGCTCACCTGAAAGTGTTGAAAATATTTCTAGCGAGATGATGCAATACTCCATAAGACACAATGGAAACCATAAAATTATTGCATGAATTCTTTAATAATCGGATAGTAGACTTTCCACCACAATCTTCAGATTTGGCAATTATGGATTATTTTATTTATTCACACTTAAAAAATACCATGTGATTCAAAATGATTGTCGTACGAAAAAAACTGTTTTCCAGAAAAAAATATCTATACTTATTACCAATTTAATGAGCGAAAAGTAGCTACATACAAATTTCATACATTAAATGAATTTTCTTGACATTTAGCGACATTGGCGTGCGTGTTGTAGTATCTTTCGATTATTTATCTTATAATTTTTTTCAAATCGTTTATATTTACATCTAATATCACCAACAATAGTATTTCTGAATACTGTAAGAAAATAAGGGAATTTATCTGTGGTAATTAGCTCAACAAACAGGTAAAAAAAAATCAATATTAACATTAAGTGAAATAGTTTATTACATTTTATAATTTTATAGGCTTATCATACACTTCAGCGCAATGAGCTGTCAACAGAAAGTTACATTATCACCCCTATAAAGTTTCTACGGTACAGGAATTATTACCATTAGATCACGATACGCGATTGGAATATTGTCATTGGTTTAATAACAATTTAAGGGACGATGACCTGCTAAACAAATCATTTTTCTCGGATGAAGCCTGGTTTTATCTAACAAGCTATATCAATTCACAAAGCTATCGTATCTGGTCTGCAGAAAATCCACACGACTTTCGAGAAACGCAATTGCATCCCGTAAAAGTTGGAGTTTGGTTAGCTATGTCCAGGCAACGAATAATAGGGCCAATTTTCTTCGAGGAAACTGTAACAGCCCAACGTTACCAACAGATGTTGGAATTGTTTATTGCAGAGTTACAAGAAAATGAACTTGAAGCAGGTTATTTTCAGCACAATAATGCTCCAGCACATACTGCTCGACAAACCTGCCAATATCTTCAACAGTTTTTTGCTGACAGGTTCGTTAGAGCACAAGGATGGCCACCAAGATCGCCTGATCTAATCCCATTAGATTACTTCATGTTTGGCTATCTAAAAAATAGGATCTATAGAAACCGCATGCATACCATAGAAGAACTGAGAGATGCAGTTTTGTCACTTAATAATTATACTAATTGTATGTTATAATTTAAAGTAATAAATAAATTTAGTTAAACACCAGTTGGTACTGAATTGTAAAATCATAATTTAGTAAAGTTAAATTAATTACATTTCATTTTTACAAGCAGAAACACCAATCCATAGTCGTTTATATAATGCGAGTTTAAATATAGGTTACGTTTTCCTTATTTATGACAGGTCCGTTTACTTTCTTATGTTCCAACACTGACTTAGTTCAAACCTTCATTACAAACACGCGGCATATACCTACATCCTGTTACTATCTATAGGAGCGGATTTGACAATCATTTTGAATTTCTGTGTATATGTATCACTTAATCAAACATTATTTTACTGGAATCGTGTTTTTTATTACTATAAACTGTTCATAAATATTTGCAATAAAATCAGAATAAAAAACGCATAAATTTGTGTATTTTTTTAATCTATTTGTCTACTTCCTTTAAAATATAAATTATTCCACACGTTCGAAAACTCATGGCAACAGCTTTACAAAATGGCAGCTGGCTTGAAGGCCATTCAAAACGGACCACTAAAGAACAATGGATTTTTGCGAGCTTGTCCTTACTATGTTATACTGTGGTATAAACACACCTGAAAGTGTTGAAAATATTTCTAACAAGTTAACTTACACGTTTTTAAACTTATCCTGCCAACTTAAGCTTAAAAAAGTTCAGAGATATTTGAACATATGATAGATTTTATTTTAAAATACCTATTTAATTTGTGGTTTACGATATCTTTCGCTGTAAATTAACCCTAGCCAATAGTCAGCGTTACCTGAGAATAATAGCTTTAAATTTACACTTAGTGAGATTGTTTAATTAAGATGTGTTTAAAATTTTATTTTTAAGCAGTAATCTAATCTCACAGACGGCGATTTTTTTGGATAGTAGAATATACCTAATACCTACACCATTTTCAGGTGTATTCATTCAAATTTATTCTTAAAGCGAGGTAAAACGGCTACGCCAGTACAGCACTTAATGTTCTATCCATTGTTCGTGTGCTCCAAGTTTCGAGTTACCAAAGAGCGCAAGGTTAACCATTGTGCGTCTCGTATTTAAAAGATGTGAAGTCCTTTGTGATGTGAATTGCGTGCGTCCAATAGCATCGGCCTTACATGTATTTTTTGGGTGTACGTAATCTTGAATGGTAACGAAGCACAGGTAGTACATTGTCGTTTATGTTTACTTCTTAATTCTTTTTTTTTTCTTTATAGTCGTATTTAAACACTTTCTGTTCGTCACAGAAACCAGGCTTTGTTATACCTAGAGCATTTTTTGTAGTTTTTTCTTCTTCAATAGTGTGGGTGATTATGGGTAGTTTTGTGTAGGTCAGGTAAAAATTTTAAACGAAAAGCATATCTTCTCTAATATGAAACACAAAAATGAAAAATAGTAATTTGAAGAAAACTGTCATAAGTTTCAAGATCATTAAATAAACGTATTAAGATCGTGCAAAGCAATAAATAGGTAATAACGAGTTTAAAAACTTATTATTTCAAGATCATATTTAATATTGAGAACTTATAATGTTCGTACATCTAGTAATAAAGTGGGGTTTGTTTCTTGCTAGATTGGCAAAATCAAAGTAGGAGGGTAGTTCATTGACTTTTTATACTACACTGAGAAAAATGGGCTAAGTAAAGTGTTTATTACAATAGATAAAGTTTTACTTGGAACTATTCTCCTCAATTAATACCTGCAACTAAACCCAATTTCCTGAATGCAAGTTGTTACTGTAAATAGTGCTTTTATTAACGGCTATTACACAGCATACCTCTCAAATTTGTGGCTAGTAACGTATTACTTATGACACTGGCACTGTATCTAACTATACAGCACATGCTTAGTAGAAGTAACAGCAATGCTGATCGCTATTAAACTCATGTATTTTCATAAATAGGTAACAATTTGCCACAACTATGATTATTTGGGTTTTGCTGTCACCCCGTGATTGTTTTACTATTCCTGATTGGCTAATGCGGAGGAGTAATAAAATAGTCCCTGAGACTGCTACGCGGCTAGCGTGAAGTAAGAGTTACGGACGTGGGAAAAGGTCGTCGAAGAAGAGTGGCCAAGTAGTACGGCCATTGTAGGCCAGTTGGAACGCGAATATATTAAAAATACCGGGTGGGTTAACTCAAGGCCCCGTCCGTATAAAGAATCCCAGCGAAAGAAGAAGTACCGAGCCTATAAGCAATCGGATGTTTCAAGATTGCGGTTTTAAACCACGTGGTGAGATATTTGAATTCCCCATCATTGTGATGATATCTGCGCCCGCTGGTGAAGTTAAAGTGCGAATGTCGTCGCTACCTGAGTGACAGTCCAAGTGTCACCTGCAGTTAGGGATACCCCGACGAAGTAGCCGTTTTCGAGGCGATCACCGGACATAACCGCCACGTACGCCGACAGAGGATCAACTCGCCGAGACAACGCCCAGTGCAAAGAACCAACAGAAACCCGCAGTTTACCGCCTAGGTATATTATTTTTTGTTTGTTATTAGTTGTAACTTCAAAGCCATATTTTTCTTTGTCCTTTCTTTAGATTTCAATAATATCAATAACTAAATAACGTTTCAAGAGGGCCCCATTTACCTTATCTTTTATTATCGCTTTGTTCATTTTTTCATTATTAAGGAATATATTTTATGAGCCATTACGTTGTAAATTGTTTTTAAAAAAAAACTGTTGTTAAAGTGAAACCAATATCTTTCATTCATATCAGGTAGTTACTGTGTTTGTCCTACACAAAATAAAATTATTACTAATAATACTGCTTTTTATTTAAATTTATATTAAATATTCACTAAACTTCCTCGTTTCCTGCACTATCCATAAGTTGAACAACAAATTTAAGGTAAGTATATTGTATATTTATAGCAAACCATTACCTTTTATATATCAGGTATTTAGTAAACGTGCATTAATGATACTCTTTCCTTATCTCAAGTAATCTAAATAGCTTGTATTAATTATGAAGGTGTGATAGCTGTTATAGAATAGTTCACTTACAAGAATACATCTACTATTTGACAAGGGCAAATCTTTGCTTACCGCAATTGCATATATTCTTTGGTTTACTACTTCAGTTTAATTATCATAAGTAACTTCATAAGTTACCGGTATGAAGCAGACCGTAAGTAACTTAGATTGCTTCTTGTTTGTATCAGTGTTTAGGATCTCTTTTTTACTAGTGCTAAGTAATCTGTGCTTTTGTCCCCTATCCAGCTGAACTTTTTACTTACGATAATTGTATTTTTATTTTTGATTATTAAATTTTTTCCTCAGTGTACGATCAAAATTTTCATCTTTGAACAATTCCTATCTTGCGAACTTCTCCTAGACCCCTCACCACAAACTGTACTATGGACTGGACGTACGTTTCAATAGCAAAGCTATCATCATCAGCAACTTTGCTATTGAAACGTATGTCCAGTCTAGTGCAGTTTGTGGTGAGGGGTCTAGGAGAAGTTTGCAGTATTACTTTTGCCACAGTTTGGATAATTTTTGTCAATTTCTTATCTTGGTGGACCAATAAATATTCTTTCGCAAGCTTTCGCATCAAACAGCTTGGGAAACCCATCTTAATAGGTATTTAAAACAGTTGACTTCTTTTTCTAGTGCTTTCATAAACTGTTCGCTAAATTAGAATCTACTAATGTCTTAAATTGTATATGAAATTTTCTAGGAACAATGTCGGTTCGTGGCTGCCATCTTTTATTTGAGTAGTTCTAGGACATTGATTATATATAATATAGATAAACCACGTCGATAAGAGGCAATGGCAACGCTTAAATTTGAGCTTTTGGACCACGCCGCTATAAGCCGCCACCGTTTCCTGGTCCAAAATATAAGTGGGATATCTAAGATCTCAACCCATGTTAACTCATTAGCTTGAACAGTATTACGCTTCTAAATAACGAATGGTGCTGTTTACCACGCATATACATTGCCCGCGCTTTATATGAAATATTCAAATTGTAAAACTTTGATAATTGTAGGAAAATGTAGACAAACTATCGATACATTCATGTCGCAATTGTTATTATTATTATATTGTTATCATGCTACAATATAAAATAAATCGTACAGGACATATATAATCGTAAGGTGAAAATCAGTATAATATTAATAAGTCTATGTTTACGTTCGATTTTCGACCAAAATAGAAATACTTTAATTTCTATTTTTTTATTGTAAATTTGAATAAATAGTATTAGTAAACGTTTATTTACATAACATTAATAAGTTCTCACTCCGGTTTTTGCCTGAAAAAATATGAAGCAACCACAAAAACGTTTTTGCTCCTAAAAAAGTATGTGTTTAAGACATAATAACTTATTGAACCAAGAACATGTGTTTCATAACTTCCACTTTTTCCTAGGTGACAATATTCCGTATGTTGTGATAACGTAGGTATTTGTAAAAAAATATTTTTTTCTATTTGTTCAATGTAAGGAGAGGGGTGAATGTCTTTTTTCCTCACTCGATTTATTTAAGATCTAAGGGTCTGTTATTTATGAAGTAAGCTCTTTATAATTTTAATTAGATATTATTATTTTGTTTTATTTCATTGAAAGCAAAACATATTATTTTGAAGTTTTACTTTTCAAAGCTATAACATTTTTGAAACTAACTAATTTTGATATAGTACGCATATGATTTCCTCTCAGAATAGGATATGACAGCGATCAGCGTATGATCAGGATCAATTTTGTATACAGGAATTCTGAAAAAAAATTCTGAATTTTTTTTTTGCTCAAATTAAACGAATCTTCATAATTGGACATAGCGTTAAAACATTGAACAATGAAACAACATTTTCTAATAAAAGAATCTTCTAAACCCAAAAAATGAGATACTTTACTCTTAGCGTAGTTTCATATTTTTGACCTTCCCTCGTATATAATTAAATTTTAGGCAGATTTGATGAGGGTTATTTTAGTTTCTAGACATGTAGAGGCAATTTGTAAGAAGAAATATTTACAAAATTCAAAAACAAAACAAATTTCACATATGATGCGCACGTTCTACCGATCACTGTATGTTATATATTCCTTTCTTTTTTTTATTTTATATTATGTTGTTATATATTTATTATATTATATTTTTTTTATAAAAGTTATGTAAAATAATTAGTACTTCAACTTTTATTCACAACTTTTTCTCCTGAAACTACTAATAAAAGCTCCATCATAAATGATCTTTATTTGTGCTCACGCCGTATATATTATAAAGTATTTAGTAAGCACCTATTGCTTGTATGTTTAACACTCACAGTTTTGCTGTTACACACATTGCTTTATTGCATTAGTTTGGTTTTATTGTAATTTAAGTACCAGAATAAAAAAATAAGGTTAAGGTATATAAATTTTGATTTAAAATTATTAGTTGCAACACAATTTGTACTCGATATTTTTACCGGCATATATCACATTTTTAACATCTGTTTATTACTTTTTACGTATACAGATTTAGACTTTAGACACGCAAAAACCATCTTTGTTTTTTTTTTCCGTAGATATACAACTTATAAACTCAATGAATGTGCCACTCTCCGCTAGAGTACGCCTATGTAGTTAGGTTTTCATAAATGCTAAAATAAATTTGAGGAAAAATTTAATTTGAATATGTAGATATAGGCGACATCTAGTGACACTTTAATTGACTATTTTGATAAAGTGGCTGTTCGTATATCTATATTATATATAATCAATGTTCTAGGATAACACAAAAAAAAAATAAAAATATTTACATCCAAAATTTTCCAAAGCCTTTTAAGAACTGTGTGCAAGTGATACTCATTCGCGTTATTTCCAACATCTACAGCTTTAGGGACATTTATCGGAGTAGAACCTGTGCAGAAAAGCCCCCCGACTAAACAACAGACGAAAAACATCAATTAGCCAACTCGTATGCAACATCTGTTGCGCACCTACGCGCATCCCGGGCAGGCTAATCTAGAATAAGGGCATTCCGATACCGACACACAAGTTGAAGACGACATGTGTCGCGTGACGAAGACCGCAGTAAACGCCAACAGGTGTCATTCCAATTAAGGAATCTCTCGCCGGAGCCCCATCAGGTAGATGCCGGCCACCTCACCAGCAACGACAACCGACGGGCAAAAACAAAGCGAGACGCCGCACAAGATACGCAGATAACAAAGCGATGAAGATGACCATCACTTTTCCACTACCAGAGCTCGTTCCGATCCGGACAACTGGCTCCTCTAATATCCTCGTCCTACGCGCGTCCGTGCGCACAGATGGCGCTGTAGTCGTCGGTCGACGGTAAGGCACGTGACGGCATAAATAACTTTCGTTCCAATTATAAGCGGGGGACTTTTAATTAAACGATGCGTCCGTATTTATTGTTTTACCCTATGTCTCTTTCTAACAGGATGAGAAAGAGAATATAACGATATGTGATGGTAAGAGCGAGAGGAAAGCATTTGCGGAACTATGGTTCTGGAACATACGGGGTGCGGTAAGTCATATGAGTTATGGTGCTCATTTGTTACTTCTAACGAATTTAGATTAATATTTGATAGTTAGGAGTGTGTTTCGCTCGGTGGTCCTTCTGTTATTGCGGTTTTTATAATTCAATTTTGGATCCTCACCTCAAACTGGTGCCCCAGAAAGCTTTAATAAAATAGAATTCAGATGGAACGATAAGATATTACCACCAAAGTTTACTATTCAAATAAAATACAACCACACTGTAAAAAAAAGTTGCAGTAAAATTGCATGTTGGTAACAAAGTTGCCTACAATTTTACAGGTAAATTTGCTTCATAAGGTAAAATTTCCACCATCTAGTAAATATCACATGCTGATGTGTTTTTCAAAGATAGTACTGTAAAATTCGTATGTAATATTTATATGAACTCTATATTTACCGAACACTGAAGTAATGTTCATAATATGTATTTTTATAAAGAAAGCAAGCAGCTTACCTAATTCTTTTATAGCACCTAATAGGTCATACTGAATCGCTCAACCAGTGATCAAGAATGAACACGCTTACGCGAAACCTACGATTGTTTGTGACGTACGTGATATCATTGAGACAATAATAAGTTCGATAAACGAATAGAATTACCTACGCGCACAGATAAATAATCCAATAACCAATCACATTGCGGCGTATGAATTTCGTATTTTCCATGATATCTATAGTTTTACCCGAAAATTCAAGTAAAAACAATTAAATATAAAAGATCCTCATATTTTTACAGCAAAATTAATTAAGTTCACTAGTAAAATACTTTTAAAGTGCACTAAATACCCAAAAAAATGTAATTTTCCACTTTTAAGTAAATTTTGAGAGTGTAAATAGATTTTTTCCTGTATTTTCCTTTTGAATTTTGTTACTCTAAACCTACATGAAAAAGCTATACATTTTACCGAAATTTCTTTTTCCATGTTAAATATCCTAGAAAAAACATGTAAAACAAATTTACATGATTTATTGTGGTAAATTCACAACTTTATTACATTCCTGATTTACCATGGCAAAATTACTGTAATTTTTTACAGTGCAACATACTGGGTGAGTTTTTTTATCTTGAGACAACGGAATATCTCTAAAACACTGCATCAAATCAAAAAAAAGATCTTAATAAGATTTGTTATAATGTTGGGGGCTCACTGAATGGTGCCGAACACGATTTCCCCCCCCCCTCCCTTAGTGGGAGGGGGGACAATTTTGAAATCTAAATGGGAACCTCCATTTTGTATTGCAGATTCGGATTCTACGCCATCAAGTATGTAGTTTTTGTTTGTTGAAACTTTTTTCGATTCGTAACAGATTGCGCTGTAATCGCAAAAAAAAACATGATTGCGAACGTCTAGAAAAAATACACAAAAAAGAGAAGCAAGCAAACATGATTTTGTTTTTTTTTTATTTTAACATTAAATAACATTTCAAAAAGCCATTCAACAACGAAGAACTTTACTTTATCATACCCATTTCAGAAAATGTGTTCGAAACTGTGCCCTTCCACTTCGATACATTTATTTATTCGCAATGATGGAATGATTGCACACAACTGAGAAGTGTTTCCGGCGTAATCCTCGAACAAGCGTCGGTGATTCGCCCAATCATGTTTTCCCTCGTGGTTGGCACTTCTGTATAAACTTCACAGACTTTAAGTGGCCCCACAAAAAGAAGTCAGGGGATGTAAGATCTGGCGATCTTGCAGGCCAAGACACTGGACCACCTCTTCCGGTCCATCGACGATTGTAGGCTGGATCTAATACTTTTCGTGCTATTCTTGAATAATGTGCTGGTCAACCGTCATGTTGGAACCACATTGTTTGTCGTACGTCCAAGGGAAGGTCTTCAAGTAACACTGATGGAAGTTCGTTCTGCAAGATGTTTCGATATTTTTCACCATTTAAGTTTCCATCGATGAAATATGGACCAATAATAAGCCTATTGCCAATTATTCCACACCAAACATTTACGTTCCAAGGATGCTGATGTTCAACTTACCGCAATCAATGGGGATTTTCGATACTTCAGTAATGCATGTTGTGCCGATTTACGGTACCGTGATTTGTGAATGTGGCCTCGTCAGAAAATAATACTCGAGCAAAAAAATTGGGATTATCTTATATCCATTGAAGCGGCCATTGACAAAATCGCACTCGATTTTGAAGATCAGAGTATATTGTGTTTTCAGAGAATTTACTCTTATGTTCTAACCAACAAGATTTAATTCATTTAAATATACAGGGTGATTCTTACTATATGCGACAAACTTTAAGAGCTGATTCCTGGGGTTATTTTGATCATAAAAGTTCATATGAGTATATGTCCAAAACGGTTTAGTTTTAAAGTTATTGAATATTTAATAATAAATTATGAACTATGACTAATACGATATAATATCACAGTTGGTTCTTCAAAAACTATTGTGTTGAAAGGGAATTGTTTATTTGTCATTTCAATATTTGTCAATAGATGTCAGAGTATTCATTCAGTTTATTGCCAGTTTCTATTTTCCAAAATGAATTTACACGAATGCTGAGATGTGTGATATGCATTTCGTTTACGGTCTTGTCAATGGAAATTCGCGTGCTGCTAGACGTCTTTATGAGGAACGATACCCGAACCGTATCATCCCACATCATTTAATATTTGCCCGTCTCACCAACGTCTTAGTGAAACGGGAAATTTTAAAAAACGGACGACTGATAACGGGCACCCATCTACAGTGAGAACCCCACAAGTTGAAGAAATGGTACTAAATGAAACTGAGGAACATCCTACTACAAGCACCAGAAAAATTGCGTTTGCTTTAAACATTAGTCAGGCCACAGTTTGGAGAATATTGAAAGATCAACTGTTGTATCCGTATCACATTCAACGGCTGCAGGCACTTTTGCCGGCAGATTTTCCGCAAAGAATGACTTTTCGTCAATGGATGCAACACAAAATCGCACAAAATCCTAACCATTTGGCTCAAATATTCTTCACCGGCGAGGCTACTTTCTCTGGAAACGCAATTATTAATTTTCATAATAATCACATATGGGCCGAAGAAAATCCGCACGAACTAGTGAATGCCCGTCATCAACATCAATTCTATGTCAATGTGTGGGCCGGAATTGTTGGAGATCACTTGATAGGTCCACATCTTTTACCGATGCGGTTAAAATGGCGAGATATACCGCAATTTTCTTGAAGAGGAGCTACCACTACTGCTGGAAGAAGTTCCATTGCAATTAAGATTACAAATGTATTTTATGCATGACGGTGCTCCAGCGCATTTTAGTTTAGTTGCTCG
Source organism: Protaetia brevitarsis (assembly GCA_004143645.1). Lineage (NCBI taxonomy): Eukaryota > Metazoa > Arthropoda > Insecta > Coleoptera > Scarabaeidae > Protaetia > Protaetia brevitarsis. The sequence continues at coordinate 462,264 of RXPK01000102.1, forward strand.
TGAGTTTTTGGACAATACGTATCCAGATCGGTGGATAGGACGGGGAGGTCCACAACCGTGGCCTCCTCGGTCTCCAGACTTAAATTCTTGGACTTTTTTCTCTGGGGTCGCCTTAAATCATTAGTTTATACGACTCCCATTGAAAATGTCGATGAACTGAGAAATCGTATTATCGCAGCTTTTCAAACTATTCGAAATACCCCTGGTATTTTAGAACGGATTCGCCAGTCAATACGACGGAGGATAGAAGCTTGTATTGCAGTTGGGGGCGGTCATTTTCAACAGTTAGTATAAGTTAATTTTGTTTAACTAATTATTTTGTTAATTTATAATAAAAACATTAATTATGTTAACTTACTATTAAACATTGTACAACTTTAGAACTAAGCGATTTTGGACATATGTTCTTAGGAATCAGTGCTTAAAGTTTGTCGTATATATTGAGAATCACCCTGTATACTAAGTTTCGATTTCTGAATAAATAAAAATATTTAGATTGATAATAGATTGTTTTTGTGTGTATCTGTGGAAACATACCGTATTTTTATTCTGATGGACTGCAACTCCCATAAGGATCACATTGTGCAAATAAACTTTAAAACAATAGCGTAGAAGCATTGTGCGGATAAAACTGTAGTGCGGGTGTGCATACAGCCGTCCGAATACTGGTCGTGAGAAGTTGCCAGACAACATTCCACGATCCACTTGTCTCTGTGATCCATACATGCACATCCATATTTGAATAATACATACAGAAGAACATAAAAGAAAGTTTGCATGACGAATAACCCTGAAATTAATCTTAACAATCGCAGAAATACATTCAAATTGAATTAATAAATATAAATTAATTTTACTAATAATAAGCAAACTAGTCACAATAAATACTTCAATTATTATTGCAAATGAATGAAAGAAGAGATTCCTAGATTGCGTTAGCTTTTGCCATGGACAATACAATAAGAAAGATTCTGCTGTATTAGCTGTCAGGTTTGCGGTCACGCTCAAAACTAGTTGATGCTAAGATATAAAGCGTTTTGTGCCGAAATACTTATCGAAATGTAGGTACATACAAAAATATGAAATAAAAAAATTGTAAGACACACACAAAAAAATCTATTATCAATCTGAATATTTTTATTTATTCAGAAATCTAAACTTAATGTACTATATTTAAATGAACTAAATCTGGTTGGTTAGAACATAAGAGTAAATTCTCTGAAAACACAATATACTCTTAGAACAAATAGTATAAATATTTGCATCGAAGTATACTTCCTTCATATGAACATTGTTATTGTTGTAAGGAATAAATCTATGCCATCATAGTGAGAAAGTCAGTAGTGGATTCAAAATAAAATCCCTTATACGTTTGGTATAATGAATTACTATATAAAATTATTAAATGTTTTGTACTGAAAACATGAAATATATGAAAACGTATGAAACGTATTTTACCCCACCATTTATTGCACTAAAACTTATCTGTCATTGGTTCCCTCTTTTTTTTTTAGGGGGTTTAAGGGGTTTTGCATATACATACGCTTTACTTGGCGTCACTTTTTGATTGATCAGCGAACAGTGTTGTTGGCTGTGAGTGTAAGTAAATCTAAATGAATACCCCAGTCGTTTCGCAGCTACTTAGAGAATGGGGTGGAATGGGGCTGATGCACAGATGCTACCATTAAAATATTCGAAGGTAAGTACGTGCGTGTTATGTAATATTAAAGGATTACTGGTTTAAAAAGCTTTGAAATAATACTTAGAGTCAGTGCTATTGTGTCGATAATATGTGATAATATGTGAACATGATAGGTGTGTACATTAACAAACTAATGTAGGTATTTACTAGTTATTAGTTTTCAATAGGTAATACCAACAAATTATTATACTAATTGAAATTATATCAGTAATCAACGCCGACTAGATACCAGGCCCAGGCATTAAGTGGGAAGTATCTCGAGAACACCAGTCGCAACGACGGATACGCATAACATCTATACCTCTACGCATCAATATCCCGTGCGCACTCCTGTAGTACCCCGATACGCTACCTTCTCCCAAACATTGTAAAACTATAAAGTATGACAGTAAATTTATTTAATTACATAATATTTCTTTATTTATTTATTTTCCCCTACCGAGGTTTTTTGGTGTTACAGACGCAAAATTAATAGGTAATTATTACCCTTGAATTGTAGAAATTACTTAGATTAACCAGGTAAGTATTATCAGTTCAATATGCTTATATTTCGGAAGCAAATAATGGCAATAGTTCACATAATACTTTTATATACTTCTATCAAATGTACATAAATTATTAAGGCATAAATATGATAAATTTCGGTTGAGAAAATCTATTTACTCAAATCTAAAATGATTATTTTTGTGGTGAAAAATATTATATGTTCATAATGATTATAGCTATATTGATTACATTTGAACTAAAATATTGTTTCGCCTAACAAATTCACGGGTTTGAAAAACAGAACAAATTTTATTTTTAATATAAATACATCATTTTCTTGCTTATATAGGAACTTATGTTGTATTCAATGCGATGCATTTATATTCAAATTGAGTAATTATTTTTTTTGTGTGTAGCTGAACTGCCACAAACAACTTTCAGAATTGGTATAACTCTTCTTGCCCACCAAATCCAGCTCTGACCGAAATAAGTATGCAAAAATTGCAGGTTATGAGTCCTTGTTGATTTCCACCAGCGAAATCAACAAGCCAGCAGAGTCAGTACAGTTATTGGCGCTGTGTCGGTAGTCAGTCAAAGAAAGGATTACAAACACAGAAAGTGGCGCTTATATGCCATAAAATAAAAACCGAAAAGCATTAGTACACAGAGATTCAAAATGATTGTCAATTCCGCTCCTATAAAGAGTTATAGGGTGTAGGTATATGCCGCGTGTTTGTAATGAAGGTTTGAACTAAGTCAGCGTTGGAACATAAGAAAGTAAACGGATCTGTCATAAATAAGGAAAACGTAACCTATATTTGAACTCGCATTATATAAATGACTATGGATTGGTGTTTCTGCTTGTAAAAATGAAATGTAATTAATTTAACTTTACTAAATTATGATTTTACAATTCAGTACTAACTGGTGTTTAACTAAATTTATTTTGTTACTTTAAATTATAACATACAATTAGTATAAGTATTAAGTGACAAAACTGCATCTCTCAGTTCTTCTATGGTATGCATGCGGTTTCTATAGATCCTATTTTTTAGATAGCCGAACATGAAGTAATCTAATGGGGTTAGATCAGGCGATCTTGGTGGCCATCTTTGTGCTCTAACGAACCTGTCAGCAAAAAAACTGAAGATATTGGCAGGTTTGTCGAGCAGTATGTGCTGGAGCATTATCGTGCTGAAAATAACCTGCTTCAAGCACATTTTCTTGTAACTCTGCAACAAACAATTCCAACATCTGTTGGTAACGTTGGGCTGTTACAGTTTTCTCGAAGAAAATTGGCCCTATTATTCGTTGCCTGGACATAGCTAACCAAACTCCAACTTTTACGGGATGCAATTGCGTTTCTCGAAATTCGTGTGAATTTTCTGCAGACCAGATACAATGTTTTGTAAAATTGATATAGTGTTTAGATAAAACCAGGCTTCATCCGAGAAAAAAATGATTGTTTAGCAAGTCATCGTCCCTTAAATTGTTATGAAACCAATGACAATATTCCAATCGCCTATCGTGATCTAATGGTAATAATTCCTGTACCGTAGAAACTTTATAGGGATGAAAATGTAACTTTCTTTTGACAGCTCAATGCGCTGAAGTGTATGATAAGCCTATAAAATTATAAAATGTAATAAACTATTTCACTTAATGTTAATATTGATTTTTTACCTGTTTGTTGAGCTATTACCAACAGATAAATTCCCTTATTTTGTTACAGTAGATTTAAGAATTACTATTGTTGGTGATATTAGTTGTAAATATAAACGATTTGAAAAAAATTATAAGATAAATAATCGAAAGCTACTACAACACGCACGCCAATGTCGCTAAATGTCAAGAAAATTTATTTAATGTATGAAATTTGTATGTAGCTAACTTCGCTCATTAAATTGGTAATAAGTATAGATAAATTTTTCCGAAAAACAGTTTTTTTCTTACGACAATCATTTTGAATCATATGGTATTACAGACAGGTACGTTCAGAAAGCAACGTACAAATAAATACGTTCGAAAACTAGATATAAGTGATCGATTAATTAAAGAATCTGCCCTTAATTAAAATAAATTGATAAAAATTACATTTAAATTTTTAATTATAATTCTAAATGTGAACGAGAAATTAAACAATTTATTTTATGTGAACGCGAAACGTTACAAGTAACTCCAGGGATTTGGACAATCCGATCGAAAGCCCGTGGGAGAAATTACAATTTTACAGAACTCCTTCCGAGAGTACAACATTGTTTAACAGTGGGGTGGCTTCACAGCCGATTGAGATGTCCCGATATATATTTATACACGAATAAATGCGTTGCTAAGCCAAGCATATATTGTACCAGTGATGTCCGCTGACGCTAAGAAACTCCCCACCTATACAGAATAATATTTGTTTGGGAATTTAAATAAATTTGAATTTCATAAAAGTGTATAATAGCTTACGCCGTCTACAGTATACGACTGCAACAGAAATCATGAATAGAATATAAAAAGGAAAGAATTACATACACAATCCGTACGATTATTGATTTGTAAAGAGTGTGAAATTGTTCTTTGACATTCTTTAACGTCACATCTGTGTTTGCATCTTTAGATAGGGAAACTTTTTCACTCATAAAACTCGACAAGCTAATTTTATTATTTATATGTAGGAATCTCAGGAATTTATTAATTTATTATCTACTGGTCGATCCTAACTAGATAATCCTCTATACAGGTACATATGTAAATAAATAAATGTAAAAGGTTTAATGTGGTCGAAACAGAACCGATATTACCGTCTCTAAGGTATTTTATATTCAAATGTATTCACGTTAATGTCTCGAATGCAGATATATACAGATCGTTCAAAGATATCGGTACGTTATTGCTAACTTTGTTTGTGCGATCAATACTGCTATTTAAAAACATCTAATCAGTTCGTTGTAAAAGTGAAACCTCAGACAATATCTCATATGTGACTCAAACAGAGCAAAGTAATATGCTCACCAAGATTCTGCCTTATGACTCTAACAATAAGAGCATAGCAAGCAGGAAGATAAGCTCCTAGAGAGCTGCTGCACGTGCCCGGCCCATCCCAAGCCGATATCCACAACAACCCGCAAAAATTTAACCTCGGAAGAGGGCAAAAGAAGACTGTTATTAATATAGTATATTAAAAGACAAGTTTCATTTTGACGTTTCAACAGTACGAATTCAGTTTTAAGAAAAACGAGTTCTTAACTGAATGAGTGCTTTAATGTCAATTGAAACGTATCTTTTATGCTATTTTTTGCAATTAGTTTTAAAATTTCTCTTTTGTAAAAAGCAAAACGAGAAAAATTTGATAATCTTGGGAAATTTTGTGGCGGTTGTCACCAGTTGTCACCTTGGTTTGGCACAAGATTTAAATTGACAAGTTAATTTAAAATTGACACATTTTTTAAATTTGTTATATATTATATTACTAAAGTGACTATATTATATATATATCTACATATGAGTTCTACAACTTTTTCATGCACTCCGCCTGAAATAACGGCAAATTGCTGAAAAGACCATTAATAATTTACTTCCGGAGAAATCGTACACTATGTATCAAAAGCGATACAAAAAATTTTAAAAAGGTGCAAGAAAAGGCAATTCTTCATATTTTGAAGAACGTCTTACTTGCTTATTTTGAAATGCTACGTAAAGATTATAAATCGTCATCATTATGGTCGATTTATTCGATGTTAAGATCGTGTTTAAATGTACATAGAAATGTGGATATATCAAAATATATGAAACTTCAAGCATTATTAAAACGGCTATCTAAAGGTTATCAAACAAAAAAATCTAAATTTAGAAGAAGAAGATATTCATTATATTTTTGAAACAAGCCGATGATAAAATATACTTAGCTATAAAGGTTAGTGTTGATTTTTATTTCTACTTTTTTGTAAATTCTTTATATTCTAAGTTATTTTGATAATAGGATATTCGAGAAGAATTAATTAATATATGTGTGGAAGATCTTCAATACAATTCCGATTCCATTATAGTCAACATACCTAAAACAAAAAACAATGTACCCAGAATGTTCGCAGTGACTGATGTAAACTGCATCGAACTTATAAAAAAATATAATATATTCTGCGGCCTAAAACAGTTACTCACAAACGTTTTTTTTCTAACTTATCGTCATGGCGCTTAATTAATAGCCCTAATCGGTATTAACACCATAGGAATGTTCCTAAACAAATTGCCATTTTCTTCATTTACCAGATCCTCATCTTTATACGGACATTGTTTTAGAAGATCAGTGCGACACATATAGCAAATACTGGAGGTGATTTTAACTATTTAAAACGATTAGGTGGCTGAGAAGCACGGCTGTTGCTGAAGGTTACGTTGCCACTTCTATGAAAAATAAAATTGATGTTGGAAATATGTTTGCACAGGAAAATAATGTGAATCTACTGGAACTTCTGGAATGGTTCACAGTTTGAGTACTCAACAGAAGCAATATCACTATCGCAGAGAACGATAATTTTCAACAGAATGTTTCTACTGCACACGTATCACTATCACTTCGAAAGATAATTCAAACGTAATATAAATGTTATAATAGTTTTTACTATTTCAAAGATTAATTAAAAATATCAAATTTTACAATGAATTTGATATAATAACCTCAAACTTGCTACAAAATGTCATATTGACTCTGTTGCAACTGACAACTTAAAATAAATCTGCTTAAATGTTCCATTTCTATTACGCAAACTAGTGCTGTAATAGACCTATTACGGCACTAGTGGAATAAATGTATGGTTACGGCACTATTGCAAAAACATTGTTTTCACTACTCTCAATCTCAAATTTCTACTTCCACTGGTGGTCTATAATACTAAAGATATGATATTTACCATTTAATTTCAGTATTGCAATGATTTACCTACCATCACTCATGACATTATTTATGATATTCTTCGTCTGTACCCGTAGTAGCAGAAGCAGGCTGCACAGTGTAAAGCTAGTGTATTGTATCACTTGTATATAAAACTTTACTACACTTATTACTTACTTCCTTGTCGTTAATTTCAATAAACACAGAAAAAAAGAGTGCTTGTCTCAAAAAAAAACAATATAAAATATTTATTTTATATTCTTTTTCGTGTTTACACCAATAAATAGGGTCCTTTTCTCAAAGAAGAAAATAAAATAAATTCAATAGCCACAAACACGGCCTAAGTTTGAGTTATAATTATAACTAAAATCTCCAAAACTATTAAATCATATTGCACACCGCATCAACATATATATGAGAAATATGCACCTGAAAATGTAAAATTCAAGTCGAGATACTACGGAGAACAAAATAGAACATTTTGCGCCATCTAATAAGTATTTTCTCAATAAAATTGTAGGCTTTTGCGTTTTAGTTCATGTTACGAAAGTTGGTGACTGTAACGCAGCCTTAACAAATATTAAAACTAACGTTGGCCCCAGCACCGAGTCCTGCGGCACACCACAGATGACTCTGCTAACTTTTGAATTAACAAAGTCGTTACCGACTTTCAACCTTACATATTGACGGCGATCAGAAAGTATGAGCGAAATCAATCATTAACTTTACCACTAAAGCCATACCTTTCAAGTTTGCAAAGAAGACTAGAGTGAGAAACACAATCGAATGCTTTAGATAGGTCGCAGAATATAGTGTCAGCCATTTGTTTATTATTAATATTCTAGAATATATGATATAAGAAATCATAAACTGCATCTGTATTTTTCACTGTTAAATACCAGTTAACTTTCTAAGAAAGTTTATTCAACTCTCAGTTTCGGATCCTAATATTAGGCGTAAGAAAACACAAGCTCTTTTGGAGGTTTCTGTATAAGTACCCGTAAGATATTTTTTTGTAGCTTTATTGCCGTCTTCTTCATATATTATTCGTCTGCCTGTGAAATAAAAATTGAATATGTCAAAAGCGGCACCTTACCGAAATAAGAGATAAACGTATCTATGCCCAGCTGGCGCCAAGCGTCTAACCTATGACCTACTAATGAGCTTCAGGTTTGAAAACACCATTTGTCACAAGAAGTTGTATACCTGTAGTTGTATATATATATATATATATATATATATATATATATATATATATATATATATATATATAATATATATATATATTACACAAGAGATGGGGCTTTAACTGCAAAACGGTTTATACAGAATTTTACCACAATAAAATTTTTATTATTTTACTGGTAATTTCTAAAATCACCATTCCAACCAATTAAATTGCCAGTAACACTTACACCTTATTCTTTTTATTAAGCGTAGAACAGAATAGATAATAATTAACTTGTATATGATATTCTCCGTAAGAAAACTGTATAAGTATAATAAATTACTGTATTAGTTTACTGGCTTTTCTTGTTATTGTTGTTAAAATACCTTTTCTTCTTTTTTCTTTAGTTATGATTGTTGTTCTACCTGTTGTCTTTTACAACTTATATTCATTTATTTGCAGCTACTGCGCAAATAGATTCTACTTTTGATTGCTATTAAAATATCATACAGTTCGAAAGGTTTAATAGTTGAATTTTATTTATCTATTAGTTTTTTTTCTTCTGGGGTAACGAACAGTTTAAACAGTTTTCTACTTATAACTGTATAATGTGTAAAAATAAATTTAGTAGATCTGATATCGCAAAAAAGGTAGTAAAAGACGATTATTTCCGATTTTAGTTTTTCACTTATAACTTTGTTATTTTTGAAAACAACAGCCATAAGTCTTACATCACAGAAAAGAGAAACATTATCTCTACCTAAGGATGCCCTTTTGGACTTTGATGTGTATTTAAGAAAATGAAGTTGAAGATGGTCGCAAATGTACAAAACGTGGTACACTGTAAAAAATTACAGTAATTTTGCCATGGTAAATCAGGAATATTACATGTAATAACGTTGTGAATTTACCACAATAAATCATGTAAATTTTGTTTTACATGTTTTTACTAGGATATTTAACATGGAAAAAGAAATTTCGGTAAAATTTATAGCTTTTTCATGTAAGTTTTAGATGTAACAAAAATTCAAAAGGAAAATACAGGAAAAAACATGTACAATTTTGTATTTACTCTCAAAATTTACTTAAAAGTGTAAAATTGACATTTTTTTTAGGGTATTTAGTGCACTTTAAAAGTAATTTTACTAGTGAACTAATAATTTTGCTGTAAAAATATGAGGATCTTTTACATTTATTTGTTTTTTCTTGAATTTTCGGGTAAAACTATAGATATCATGGAAAATACGAAATTCATACGCTGCAATGTGATTGGTTATTGGATTATTTATCTGTGCGCGTAGATAATTCTATTCGTTTGTCGAACTTATTATTGGCTCAATGATATCATGTACGTCACAAACAATCGTAGGTTTCGCGTAAGCGTGTTCATTCTTGATCCCTGGTTGAGCGATTCAGTATGACCTATTAGGTGCTATATAGGAATTAGGTAAGTTGCTTGCTCTCTTTATAAAAATACATATGAAAATTACTTCAGTGTTCGGTAAATATAGAGTTCATATAAATATTACATACGAATTTTACAGTACAATCTTTGAAAAACACATCAGCATGTGAAATTTACTAGATGGTAGAAATTTTACCTTATGAAGCAAATTTACCTGTAAAATTGTAGGCAACTTTGTTACCAACGATTTTACATGTAATTTTACTGCAACTTTTTTTTACAGTGTATTGTATTTTTTATGACACCATGTGTTAAAGAATAAACAGTTGCCTTAAAAAGGTTTTTTTCCGTTTTCCATTGTCTAAATAATCGCACTAGACAAGAAATAAGATTTTTACGATTTTCTCAAAAACTATTAACGATACTTTGAATTTCTCAACACAATTTTGTTGCTCACCCAAATGCGCAACTTTTCTCTCAGTTAGCCACATTTCTATCTTTTATTGTGCACGAAATCCTTATGCATGTGGCCCTTATCTTGGACAGCCTACAGGGTGACATAGAAAAAACTACAATGCATAGCACCACGAGATAGAGGAACGAACAATAATAAAAAAAGTTTCTATACATTAATGTCCGATTGATTTTTTTTCCAAGTTACAAACTGTTTTTACATTGTTCTTGTATTTTAGTTTAGGCAATAAAAAACATGTTAAGGTAGGCTGTGATTTCATGAAACAAAACATTTGGTAAATGTCAAACCAATATTAGCAAAGTGTCTTGAAAGTTTTATTTCAAAATGATGCGCTATACTTTCGTAGAATACAGGGACATGATCATGTGTTAAGGCGAAGCTCGTTCAAATTCTTCCTAAGCTCAACGAATCTATCGAGAGAGATACCCATTAAGGTAAGTTCCTAATGTTAGGACATTTATTGACGTACATAGGCGTTTGGGAGAAGATGGTTGGTTTAAAAAACCAAAATTTGATTTTGGGGTTAACAGAATTAGTCGTATTGTTGCAAATGAAGAAGCTATTTTGCAAATAGTAGAAGACAATCCTAGAATAAGTGCAGCGGTACCGAATGTCAATCGTGAATCTGTTAGGGAAGTCCTCAAAGAACAACTTCTTTATCCATTTCATTTCCAAAAAATTCATCACCTATTGGAACAGGATTTCCTACCGCGTTTACAATATTGCGAGTGATTGCAAAATAAGGGCAAAACTTTCTGACATTAATTTTGTTTACCGATGAAGCAGGTTTTAGTCGCGATGGCATTTTGAACATTCATAATATGCATTATTGGAGCGATGAAAACCCTCATCAGAACGTAATACGGGAATCACCAGTATGGGTTTTCCATTAATGTGTGGGCAGGTATAATCGACAATTATCTCAATGGTCCATTTCGAATGCCCAGACGATTGACAGGCGAACTCTATCGAAATTGTTTGGAAAATGAAGTGAATACTTTATTAGAAGATGTTTCATTGAATATTATAAGAAGAATGTACTTACATGCAGGACGGCGCGCCAGCTCACTATTCTAGGAGAGTAAGGGAATTTCTGCAAAGAAAATTTGGAAATAGGTGGATTGGTCGTGGGGGACCTAGACCATGAATACCGACTTTAATCTCCTCGATTTTTCATATTGGGATTTATGAAAAGTGAAGTGTTTGCCGCAGAACTAAATAGTGAAGAACAATTATGGAACAGAATTGTGGAGTCTGCTGACAGATTTCGTAATAATGCTAACATATTTCAAATATGCCGTCAGTCATTAACACGAAGATTGGAAATGTGTATTCAGGAACAAGGTCAACAATTTGAACACCTTATTCAGAACTAATATGTATCTTATATTTTTGAATGTTGTTTTGTGTAATAAAAGCCTTTTAACTTCAACAGCTTGTAACTTGAAAACAAAAAGCAATTGGACATTAGTGTATAGGAACTTCTTTTGTTATTTCTTGGTCCTCTATCACATCCCTAACAGCCAGAAATATTACATAGATATTTTTAAAAATATATTTTATAAATATTTTTCGTGAGAGGTTTTTGAATATATTTTTCATATTTTTTTCTAAAATATAGATAAAATATTCAATTAAAATATTTATTCCATATTTTAAAATTCATGTAAGCGCTATATTTTTTCTAAAATTTATATGAAAATTGAGATTTTTTATGCAATCTATTTAATTTGTCAAAATGAACTAAAATTGTTCTTGGTTATTTAGAATGTATAACGTCGATAACGAAAAGTTGAAACATACATAGAGTTGTCTAAAAGGCAAGAACTTGTTTTTCACACTCACCATACAAGTTAATAATCAATAATTCCGGCATCTTTTAAGGCATACTGAAGGTTTATCAAATTAATCACTATTTTTTAATTGAAATGTTCTAAATAAAAAACAAACGTATTTATTATCATTTTATTTGAATAAGCCAATAAAAATGAAGTCTAGCCTTAGCTGGTGCCAGGTACAACCCTATGGCTTTTTTCATATCTTCGGTAGTGGCGCTCTCATGGCGTTTCCTTGTGGCCTCTAACACAATGTCAATTGTATTAGATCATACAATGAATAAAACATCGTACAACATTATCAACACCTACTAATACATTTGGAACATTTACAATAATTGGAGTGGTAGCTACATTCTAATACTTACGATACTCATTTTTACTTTATTTCATAATATTTGAAAACATTCTACGTACAAACAATAAAACAACACAACGTATTCTAACCTCTATTTGAGGTTATGACGCTTATCTACCGAGATGAATCTCTTAAGCAAATCAACTAGCAATTTATCTGGTAAATACAGTACATATAAGATGCATAAAAATCCTACAATTATATTATTAAACGATTTCTGTACATAGCGATGTTGAGCATTCCAATTATCTTATAAATGCCATGACATGTTCAAAGTTTTGCTTACCTCGTAGTCACCACAAAAACTAAAACACACCGCGCAACTATTAATTACACAGTTAACCCTAATCTGCCCTAATCGTATACTATTATAAACTATAACATGTAACGGACAAACGAATGAAAACGTTGATGATACGCACGTGCGCGTATGCATTCTATGTACCTAATCCATAGACGCATAAACAATACTAAATCATATAACACCAGCACCGTAATGAATAGAGGTGTTGTGTTGACGTTCGCAACTTACAAATATTCCAAATAATATATACAAACGCAGATATATTAATAGAAAAGTTACAACGCTCAACTTAGATACTAATTAAATCATATCAGATGTATATTATCTAATTTAATCTTTAAACTATCATTTTAAATAGGTACATATCTACTTAATATGTATGCATATTTTTACCCATTTTATATTATTCGTCCTACGTACTAAATGTACAAAAGCAAAAATTCAATCTTTTTTTTTTTATATGAAATAAATATTTACAAAAATACAAAGCAAAATATTCTTGCAGAGTTATGAAAAATATATTGAGAAAACATTTGCAATAAAATATTATTAATGCTACATAACATATATATTTTTTAAAATGTTTTCCTAATATATTTTCTATAATATATTTTATGCATATTATATTAATATAACTAATATTCAAGAAAGATTTAATATTTTTTAAATATTTATAAAATATGAAATAAATAGAGTTGGTCACTGGGGTAGCGATCAACAAGGTAATTGAGACACCCTGTATGTATTCACAGTAACTAGGAAAATAAAGCGATCATATTTTGGCAAAGAGCCCAAGGACCCGAACATGTGCTATATTATTATAGGCATCGTGAGACAGGAAGACGAGATCATGGCATTATATACGTAGTGACGCATCCGGCTTCTGAATCTCAAGGTCGTCCCACAGCGCACACAGGTGGTTGTTGCTGGATCTCGATATTATATCCTCACGGACAAAGACGGGAGATACCCCGGCACTCATCTCCATAATTACAGGTAAAATTCGGAAGCATTCGGAATGCTATAAATCTATGTCCACAACAAGACAACTTTTGCATGTGACTGTATCACGCGACGGAAACAAATAGCGCGGAAGTGTTTATTTATCAGGCGATATTAAATCAAAGATGTAGCGACCTGTAACTGCACAGCATCACAGGATGGTATATGAAAAATCAAAACCGCTGGAATTCGAGGAAATGTAACTGGAGATAAGTGAGTGCCCAGTGGGGTATGATCTGTGTATGGTGTATGACACTGGACCCAAGTTCATCTTGTCTGGTCCTGTTAACAGTGCATATAGGTTTATATATTTTTTTTCGTTCTAATCATAGCAATCTTTTAATGAATGCGTATGCCGTTCACAGTATTTCATGCACGCAAGATTACCAGCTATATGCCGTGTAATGTATTAAGTTACGGCGTTAGTTCACTTGACTGGTATAATTTTTTTGTCTTTTTGCGATGAGTTATTTGCAATGTATGTATGTCGAAGTAATATCAGTTTCCAAAACAATACGTACAGTACAGGGTATTCTACGTAACTGGTTCATTAAAAGTTTATGATGTTCTATTATTTACTTATATTTGAGATTTTGTGCACCAGTATCTGTTCGATTGGAACTATAAATGCAAAATACCTTAAACCAAATATCACTTCCGGTTGACCGGAAATGGATGTCAACTTTGTTATTTTAAATAGAATGATATAATTTTTTATTCACTTTTGGATTCTACAACTATAAATACGTCTGTTTTCATTAGCTATTCCTATAGCTACATGTTGCCGTTTTTGAGTTATTTAAGTTTTTCTTTTTTTTTTAGTCATAATCATTGCATCATTGAGAAATTAATATCTCGGTTAATACTGCAAGTAGAGACTCCAAATTTGCGATGTTATGAATGCAGATATAACTCTAAGAAACGGTAAGCACACTTTACATTCTAACATACAGGTGTTGAAAACTGAGGAACAAAGTACATATCTTCAAATGCAGAAAACTCATTTTTTTTTTTAAATAGAACACCTGTATTTAATTCGGAATTAGGAAGTAAATATCATCCCCTATCACTTTATATGAGCATTCCCTATACCTATCTTTAATAGATTTTGAGATATGAGCGACTTTTTGTTAAATAGACTAAGTGGCCCTATCTTTAAATGTTTGTAGCGGCTTCTAAAATGGATTCACGTCAAATTCGTGTATTATTTTTGATAACCATACAAGATGTCTGTTCGAATAGTCATTCTATTAATATTGTTGTACGAAAGTGTATTACAATGATATACATAAACACTTTTGGTTAGTCAATGAATTTGACATTAATCCCATTCAGAGCCAGCTACAAACACGCAAAGATAGGCTACTTAGCCTGTTTAACAAAAAGTCGTTCATATCTCAAAATCTATTAAGATAGGTATAGGAATGCTAATATAAAGTGATAGGGGATGATATTACTTCTTAATTCCGAATTAAATATAGGGTGTTCTATTTAAAAAAAAGAATACTTAGACTGTTTAACAAAAAGTCGGTCATATCTCAAAATCTGTTAAAGATAGTTATAGGAATGCTCATATAAAGCGATAGGGGATGATATCTACTTCCTAATTCCGATTAAAATCAGGGTGTTCTATTTAAAAAAAATTAGTTTTCTGCATTTGAAAATATGTCATTTTGTTCTTCAATTTTGATCACCCTGTATGTTAGAATGTAAAGTGTGCTTACCGTTTCTTAGAGTTATATCTACATTCATAACATAGCAAGTTGGGAGTCTCTACTTGCAGTATTAACCGAGATATTAATTTCTCAATGATGCAATGATTATGACTAAAAAAAAAAAAAACCTTAACTAACTCAAAAACGGCAACATGTAGCTATAGGAATAGCTAATGAAAACTGACGAATTTATAGTTGTAGAAATCAAAATAATAAAAATATATCATTCTATTAAAATAACAAAGTTGACATCCATTTCCGGTCAACTGGAAGTGATATTTTGGTTAAGGTATTTTGCATTTATAGTTCTAATCGAACAGATACAGGTGCCAAAATCTCAAATATAAGTAAATAATAGAACATCATAAACTTTTAATGATCCGGTTACGTGTAATACCCTGTATAAGTGCTTACATAAAATAAATTGTTTAATTCGTTAAACACATTTAGAATTATAATTACAAATTTAAATGTAATATTTAACAATTTATTTTAATCAAGAGCACATTCATGAATCGCTTATGATCTACTTTTCGACTGTGTTTGTATTTATACAGGGTGAGTCGTTTAGAATGGGAAATCCGGAAACTGGGAATAGTACACACAAAAAAAAATAATTACTCAATTTGAATATGAATGCATCACATTGAATATAACTTAACTTCCTATATAAGCAAGAAGATGTATTTATATTGAAAATAAAATTTGTTCAGTTTTCCAAACCCGTGAATTTGTTAGATGAAACAATTTTTTAGTTCAAATGTAATCAATATACCTAAAATCATTATGAACATATAATATTTTCACCACAAAAATAATTATTTTAGATTTGAGTAAATAGATTTTCTCAACTGGAAACTATCATATTTATGCCTTAATAATTTACGTACATTTGATAGAAGTACCTACACAAAAGTATTATTTGAAGTATTACCATTATTTGCTTCCAAAATATAAGTATATTGAACTGATAATACTTACCTGCTTAATCTGAGCATTTCTACTATTCAAGGGTAATAATTACCTACTAATTTTGTCTGTAACACCAAAAAACCTCGGTAGGGGAAAATTAATAAATAAAGAAATATTATGTAATTAAATAAATTTACTGTCATACTTTATAGTTTACAATGTTTGGAAGAGGTAGCGTATCGGGGTACTCCAGGAGTGCGCACGGGATATTGATGCGTAGAGGTATAGATGTTATGCGTATCCGTCGTTGCGACCGGTGTTCTCGAGATACTTCCCACTTAATGCCTGGGCCTGGTATCTAGCCGGCGTTGGTTACTGATATAATTTCAATGAGTATAATAATTTGCTGGTATTACCTACTGAAAACTAATAACTAGTAAATACCTACATATGTTTGTTAATGTACACACCTACCATGTTCATATATTATCGACACAATGGCGTTGACTCTAAGTATTATTTCAAAGTTTTTTAAACCAGTAATCCTTTAATATTAGATAACACGTACGTACTTACCTTCGAATATTTTAATGGCAGCATCTGTGCATCAGCCCCATTCCACCCCATTCTCTAAGTAGCTGTGAAACGGCTGGGGTATCCATTTAGATTTACTTACGCTCACAACCAACAACGCTATTCGCTGGTTAATCAAAAAGTGACGCCAAGTAAAGCGTATGTATATGCAAAACCCCCTAAACCCCCCTAAAAAAGAGGGAACCAATGACAGATTTTTTAGTGCAATAAATGGTGGGGTAAAATTCGTTTCAAATGTTCAATATATGGTAATTCCAATTTATTTCATGTTTTCAGTACAAAATTTAATAATTTCATATAGTAATTCATTATACCAAACGTATGAGGGATTTTATTTTGAATCTACAGACTTTCTCACTATGATTGCATATTGGTTGTCTTCGGTTTGGATATAATTATAAATATCTCCGGGCTGCAGCAATTCCATTAAAATCTGTTTGAGCAAAAACGCAAATCATATTTCGCATTTCACTATTTGAAAAGTCATTATGCCGTGGCATTTTTTTTTTGCTACTTATTCTTATACAAATAAGGCAGAAAAGGCTACTTGCTTAGCACTTTTTGACACAAGCTTCACAAGCATAAACAATGATAGCTATCAGATGAATAAGCCAACTTTATGTTTTAAGAATTAAAAATTACGATAGTAGTACCAAATGCACTGAAACTTCCGAATACAAGGATCAAGATATCAAAATTAAACAAGTACGTATTTTTATGTAAAAAAGGTTGCTCTTTCAAATTTTCTATTCGATTTTTGTGATTCTGCATACACAAAAAAGATAAGCTTGGATTTACCTATTGAGCAACCATTCTCGATTAGAATGATGTCCATATTGCCTCAATTTAATTTACCTTACTAAAAAGGCTCGTAATGTTACTACGATGTATTTGTTTCTGCACTGTCAAAAACGGAGAGACAAGCTGTTCATCATTTTCCGGTCAGGTTAAACGTTAAACGATGATGACGCACTTCTATCCGAAATTGAAATTCATCTGACGCGAGCACCAGCAGACAGACAAAACACGCATCAAGAGCAGCACCGACTATACGTATAGCAACGACAGCGTCATAATACGGGAACATGTGTTAAGGTTCCGCAGTTTTCGGAGGCACAAACGCCTGTCAGACGGACAGACAAACAGATGACACCGGGGACTCTACTCTCTTTCTCTGATATTTATCGAGAATCATTCGCTACCGCCCGCATTCGCTTCAAAATTATCAACGCTCACCTACTCATATGTTATATATATGTTACTATAGAGGAATATAAAGTGTTTAGAATGGTCCCTTAACACAATGATGATGGTGCGTGTGTCGTACACATGTTTCGCGTGTTGTCTTTTTATTTCAATTTGAACGTGCGCCAGTTGATGTGAGGAATAATTGTTTTGATGGCTGCATAAGGGAAGTTGATTAAATTACACTAGTCGATGATTTTAACGGTTTTTTTTTTTAATAACTGTTGTAGAAATGGGTGTAAAGTTCTTAGTCTTTAATTGAAGGCATCATCAAAAAATCAAACATTTCCACCGCGTCTAGTTTTAGTTATAGTTAGAGACAGGATTATATGCAAAGTGTATATATTATATTTTTTACATATCTTTAATTATAGACTATATGTAGACGTATTACACATATTGAAGTTAATTAGCGCTAATTAGTGATTGCATATATTGCATATTTAGGCATTTCTACGCATATTTTTACAAAAGTTGCATATATTGCATATTTAAGCTTTTTCTTATCCTTTCTATTAGTAAAAATTCCTAGTAATTCCTAATGTAGATCGACAACCGACAATTCTCAGAACGATAAATCTTCTACATTGGTTTCTCTAATACTTTTTTTTTTCCAAGAACTGTGCACGTGTTTAATTTCGCCTATAGCAGAAGGGATGTGGTAAATACGTTTTATTATTATTAATTCCCAAATAAACTATTCATTCATTGAATATCTTTGAGCGAAACAGCATGTAATTGTGTTACGTTTTTAAATACTGTGCGTACGTACAAGGAGTATAGCGAACAAAATTTCTTTATGGATTAAGCCATATCCTGAACTGGTAAAGGATGGCGACAAAATATTTTGTCGAGCCTGCAGTAAACTGGTAAGTTTAATTTTACTAAAAGCTTTACAATTGTTTTTAAATTCTTTAACTTTTGATATAAAATGACTATAATTGTTGTTGTAGGTGTCTTCTGAGAGAAAATACCTGATTGATTGATCAGCACGCTAAAACTCCATCACATATTGGAAAATGTGAAAAACTAAAGCGATCCGCATGTGTGCAGTAATCTATACGTCAATGTATAGCATTAACTTCACGAAACTCAGAACAAGAAGAATATAATACGGATCTGTGTAACGCATTAATTTCGTCTAACATACCATTAGCAAGATTAAGCAATGTTAATTTGAAATTATTTCTGCAAAAATATTGCAAACATAATATACCTGACGAAAGTACCTTACGAAAAAATTATGTCACATCTTGTTACCAGCAAACAATAGCGGAAATTCAACAATTGGTAGGGAATAATTTTATTTATATCATGGTAGATGAAAGTACGGATAAGTGTGGCCGTTATATTGCCCATTTGTTAATAGGAATTCTTCATGAAGATATTGTAGGTAAATCATATTTAATTTATTGTAAAGAACTTCAAAAAACAAATAATGTGACAATTGCCTAATTCGTTTAAGAAGGTTTATCAAATTTCTTTTTACCTGGACGTATACCTTGTGAAAAAAATTTATTAATGTTGTCCGATGCTGCACCATACATGATAAAAGCCGCGCAAAATTTAATTTTTTTTTATAGTAACATTATTCATACCACTTGGTTAGCTCATGGGTTTAATCGTGCAGCCGAAGACATTAGGAATCAATTCCCTTTGATTAATGATTTAATTAGCACTGTCAAAAAAGTATTTTTAAAAGCCCTTTACGAATCAAATTTTATAAGGAGCGACTTCCCGGTGTTATGTTGCCTCCTGAACCGATTATTACGAGATGGGGTACATGGTTAGAGGCTGCAATTTTTTTTCGCCGATAATTTTGAAGGAATAAAAAATGTAATTCTTGAAATCACTGCTGACTGCATTGCTCTAGAAAACTGTAAAAACATAGTAACATCTACAGAATTGCTACAAAACCTTTTGTATATTAAGTCAAATTATAGCTTTGTTTCAAGTTCCATTTGTAAACTAGAAACGCAAGGGATGTCGCTCTCGGAATCAGTCGAAATAGTAGACGAATTTGATATGCTATGTAAGAAGGTTAAGGGTACAATAGGTAATTCTATATACGATAAATTTAAAAAAGTGATAAATAAAAATGCCGGGTATCTGAAATTGAAGAAAGTTAAGAAAATTTTGGAAGGTGAAACAGTAAACGATTTCGATTTTAATTTTAGTTTAGAATGTATTACAAAGTTAAAAAATGCACCATACATTACATCTGTGGATGTTGAAAAAAGCTTTTCTATTTCGAAACATATGTATTCTGATAGAAGATAAAATTTTCTTTTACACAATTTTGAAAAACATTTAATTATAAGTTGTTTTAGAAATATGTTGCGAAAAAAATTTGTGCAATAAAGTTAATGTTTAAATTTCTGCTCTTATTTATTTTATGTGAAAATTTTGCATATTGTCGCAATTTTTTTGCATATATGCCTCAGGTTTATGCATATTTTCCCAAAAATCGATTTATATATATGCGCATATATTCCAGTTTTTCTTTGCATATAATCCGGTCTCTATAGTTATAATCATACTCTGCTAAGAAATAAATAGTGATGGGTTGCTACAAAGCAAATTGCTATCTTGTAGCAGCTAATAACTGTTAGCAGTTTGTAGCAGCTATTCAAAATCAAAAGAAGTTGCTACTTTTCGTAGCGGTTTCCTGATATAGCGGACAAGCGCGAATGTTGTCAAACATACATGTATATTCGTATAGCAGTACACATAGCAGTAAAGCAGTGTATAAAATATAGTGATGTATAAAGCTGCTTTTACGTTAGCAGCTATAACCTAATTATTATTATGACATGTCAACTTGCAGCTAATCTAAATCATCTTCAACATTAACCTATTCTAAAGATTTCATAGCATACATCGATCGAAAATCAAGCCAATTTTTTTTAGCAGGAAAATGCTTAGATTATCGACAATATAAACATTGACCAATACACAATAGACTATCCCTAATAGCCAGAAATATTACATAGATATTTTTAAAAATATATTTTATAAATATTTTTCGTGAGAGGTTTTTGAATATATTTTTCATATTTTTTTCTAAATATAGATAAAATATTCAATCAAAATATTTATTCCATATTTTAAAATTAATGTAAGCGCTATATTTTTTCTAAAATATTTATATGAAAATTGAGATTTTTTATGCAATTTATTTAATTGTCAAAATGAACTAAAATTGTTCTTGTTATTTAGAATGTATAACGTCGATAACGAAAAGTTGAAACATACATAGAGTTGTCTAAAAGGCAAGAACTTGTTTTTTCACACTCACCATACAAGTTAATAATCAATAATTCTGGCATCTTTTAAGGCATACTAAAGGTTTATCAAATTAATCACTATTTTTTAATTGAAGTGTTCTAAATAAAAAAACAAACGTATTTATTATCATTTTATTTGAATAAGCAATAAAAATGAAAGATACTCATTTTTAAGTCTAGCCTTGGCTGGTGCCAGGTACAACCCTATGGCTTTTTTCATATCTTCGGTAGTGGCGCTCTCATGGCGTTTCCATGTGGCCTCTAAAACAATGCCAATTGTATTAGATCATACCATGAATAAAACATCGTACAACATTATCAACAGCTACTAATACATTTGGAGCATTTAAAATAATTGGAGTGGTAGCTACATTCTAATACTTACGATACTTATTTTTACATTATTTCATAATATTTGAAAACATTCTACGTACAAACAATAATACAACACAACGTATTCTAACCTCTATTTGAGGTTATGACGCTTATCTACCGAGATGAATCTCTTAAGCAAATCAACTAGCAATTTATCTGGTAGATGTAGTACATATATGATGCATAAAATTCCTACAATTATATTATTAAACGATTTCTGTACATAGCGATATTGAGCATTCCAATTATCTTATAAATGCTATAACATGTTGAAAGTTTTGCTTACCTCGTAGTCAGCACAAAAACTAAAACACACCCCGCAACAATTAATTACACAGTTAACCCTAATCTGCTCTAATCGTATACTATTATAAACTATAACATGTAACGGACAAACGAATGTAAATGTTGATGATACGCACGTGCGCGTATGCATTCTATGTGCCTAATCCATAGACGCATAAACAATACTAAATCATATAACACCGGCACCGTAATGAATAGAGGTGTTGTGTTGACGTTCGCAACTAACAAATATTACAAATAATATAATACAAAACGCAAATATATTTAATAGAAAAGTTACAGCGCTCAACTTAGATACTAATTAAATCATATTAGATATATATTATCTAATTTAATCTTTAAACTATCATATTTAAATAGGTACATACCTACTTAATATGTATGCATATTTTACCCATTTTATATTATTCGTCCTACGCATCAAATGTACAAAAGCAAAAATTCAATTTTTTTTTTATATGAAATAAATATTTACAGAAATACAAAGCAAAATATTCTTGCAGAGTTATGAAAAATATATTGAGAAAACATTTGCAATAAAATATTATTAATGCTACATAACATATATTTTTTAAATGTTTTCTAATATATTTTCTATAATATATTTTATGCATATTATATTAATATAACTAATATTCAAGAAAGATTTAATATTTTTTAAATATTTATAAAATATGAAATAAATATAGTTGGTCACTGGGGATACATCGATCGAAAATCAAGCCAATTTTTTTAGCAAGAAAATGCTGAGATTATCGACAATATAAACATTAACCAATACACAATAGACTAAGTCATTGTTAAGACTTTCCATTCTAGACGGTGCGGTGGCCACAAACTACCAATACCTACTTATATTTACGAAGAAATCTCAGCTTTCAATCTATAGCCTACGAAACGTAGAAAAGCACCAGCGCTCCAGCGCCCATGCTTTTAAGTCTGTCAGATCGGCACTTAAATTTAATCGGAACAATATCTCCAGACTCCAAACGTCCCTCTGCTGTTACGTTGCGTTGTTACGCGTGTACTCAATGTTGTGTTATACCCGTTATATTATGTATGTGTATATAGACGCCTCGATTATTGCCGGCTACCTCGTCTGCGCGAAGTAACTCACGTGTTTATGCACTCTGGTATCTCTGAGGAGGATCTGAACGCTGACTTTACGCGTATATGTTATGCACCAGCACAAAGGTGTCTGGGAGTTACATCTGTCGGGAAATTCGCCACTTCAACTACTCGGAATCCTATATGCTGTATTTGAATTTAATGCGAGAATACGGAAGAAATTCCGTTGTGTATCGTGTGTATACGTAGTAATACAATGGGATATGAGTACCTACTTGTATGTATTCACTTGAGTGCGATGTGCGAATAATATCTTGTTGTGAAATTGGTGTAAAAATATCTTTCTCTCTGTTGATCGGATCAGTCACGCCTGCTAAACGATTATTGCTGTATAAAATTACCTGCCTTATCTAAATAGATCTATAAAGGTGGTAGTTATTTTATTCCTGTTGTATTGGTTATAAATAAATATACATAAGAATATCGATGAACAAATAAACACATATAGAGTAAATATACTGTAGTGATGTTAATATCTTAGTCATTTAAGGTTATTGAATTTAATTGTAATGTCACAGAATTGTTTGACAGTCACGCAGTCACAATTCAGTCACTGTGACTCATCGACACCTATGATTTTATTGTAAATTTTATTTGATATTATGTTGTAACGGATTTTGTAAATTAAGAAAACTCGTTGGAAATTTAAAATTAGACCTTTTAATTAATTAATATCTTTTTAATTAGTTATTTTAAAGAAGTTTCAGTTGTCACTCAACTTTTCCTTTCCTTATAACATTTATTCATTTTAGACTTAAGCGTAAACACAACAAAATGTCGTGATCATTTTTAATCGAAATGAAAATCAATTATCTCCAAAAACCTCTGCACTAAGGAGGGATTTGCCGTTAGAATATTGTAAATCCTAATAGTAGTATAAGCACTCTAGTGTGCCGTTAAAGAAATCGACCTTTCAATGGCGATGACTCCTATCAGATGTTGATCTGGTATAAATATACCAGATTAGTATGTTACGATGGTAGTTTCCAGTCTATTTTGTGCGAAATATTATCTGTTACTGGAATGAAATAGGAGATGCGCCATCTATGCGACAATTTCTCTACTATACACACTGAGAAAACAGTTTTAATATAAATTTATTATACCAGTATTATTTTAAGTATAAACATTTTCATTTTTATTTTAAAAATATGTTTATTTTACCAGTAAACATTATTTTATTTTATATATGTTTATATTAAAATCCCGACAATCGGGAAGGTTCGTTCAAGTCCGGAATGCCTCGCTTTTTTTGCCTACTCACAAGTTGTATCGTTGTCACCCGAATGAAATCGGAAATCATCGGTTAACGGTAGCGTTTTGAGAAAGTCACGTACACCGTGCTGGCCGCCATTACGCAGTGAAATTAAAAAAATAGCAATTCAAACAGGTGTAACCTAAAATGAAGTTCCTTTTATAATGGACGGATATCCCAACAGACAATGGAAGGAACAGGACTTACCACTTGAGGATCTGAAAATTTGATGGAAGGATTTCAAGGTTAGTACTGAACACATATGTATAACCTAGCTTAGTTCGTGTATCATTTGCATTCAAATAAGTAATCATAAGTAACAAACTTGATGTTTAGTTATTGATAATTTATTCCGTCAATAAAAAGCTGGATAGGTAGTACATTTTTTTTTTATCTGGCTACCATTTCTATTTCGTTGTTATTGGTTATTGGCAAACTACCTAATAGTAAACTTACCTATTGTTATCTCGATGCACACATCATTTTTTTTTCGAAAATTTTGAAATAACTGGATAAATTAGATAAATTATAATTTAATCACAATCAACTTTTCCACCATGTTGTGTATGACTAAAGATCTAATAGGTACATCAAAATAATTCTATACTTTTGCTACGTTTTAGCTGCAGTCCCAGAAGCCGTTTGACTACCATCTACGCTGATTGTGAGTAACTCATCATTGGATAGTACCATAGACAAAAACACGAAAGATTTTAGAAATTTGAATGACGAGCAACATAATACATACTTTAATTAGACCTAAATTGGATAGTAGAATCGTTAATTCTGAAAAAGTGGTTTCTGGGGTAATCTAGAAGTTTTATTTATAGAATGTAGTGACTTGAAGTTAATATTTTAGGGTTTTAAAGCACTATTAGATACTACACGTAATGGGAGAGCCATACTACATTCAGTGCAGCAAATACAACAACTCTTAACATCTGAAGAAATACGTATTCTTAAGGAAAAAGTATGTAAGAAGATATTGGTGTAAAGATTGATCCGGTGCATGTAAATGGTACTTTGTATAAAATAAAAGATACAATACTTCGTTCATCATCCCCTTTTTCTACATTTGGTAAGATGAAATATATTTTTTGTTCTGGATTTGTATTGTATATTTTGTTCGGTGAAATTAAGTTCTTTTTTACAGTCATTTCTGAAGAATACCTTTCATATTTTCAATTTCATTGTTATTTTTCATTTTCTCTCTTTTGATATAAACAGATACATAATTAAAATTACTTTATTGTTTAACATACAATCTTTAATCTAAGAAATATGGCAAATTACTTTTTTAGTTATATATTACCAGTAAACATTATGATTTATGCAACCCGAAATTTGTATGTTTATACTCGATAAGACTAAGTTACTTGGAATGAATAAATGATGAGTAATTGTAGTAATTATACATACCGAATGACATCAAAAAGTTGCGTATTGAACTTTAATAATATAATAACTTTTAACATGTCAACGTATTTAATTTGATCTGCTATTTCAGCAGTTGAAATACAGTAAATATTAATTTGAAGTTGTAACTAACAAATTAATATGTACTGTTTCGTCAGTTTACAGTTAAAAGATACCACAATTTGTAAGTTCTGATTGATAAGTTTCCATTAAAACTACACAAATCTTATTTTAACTAAAGATATATCCATTTTAAAGGTAAGTATAGTGTTTTTTAATTTAAAAAAAATATATTTTCATTTCAAATATAATTTTATTTTATGTGTATGTGTATGTAATAAAAGACATAAATTAAATTTAAATTTAATATTTTTTTTTATATTAAGCGATAATATAATTATTCAATATTTAAAAATAATATATTATTTATTTAAAACATAAAGTTTGTTGAAGCTAATATAAATTATTTTTATTTGCTCAAAATAATTTTATATTGGATTTAAACAAATATTGTTGCTGTCTCATATATAATAATAAATTATGTTTATGTGTAATAGAATTATATTTAAAATAAATATAAATTTTTCTCAGTGCATAAGTACATCTGCTCATCTGCTCTACTATGTGGGGAGAAAACCGCTATACGAAAATAAAATGCGATATTTATTTTTATTTCCATGTAAATATTTAGTTAAATTAATAAATACTGCGCTAGCTTCAAATAAATCTACTAACCAAATTATTTGTTTGATTGAATACAGAAATATTTTTAATATACCTAAATCAAGGAATAATTTAGCAACTGTAACCAAATGCATGAGAAATGGTTGAAAACAACAAGATCGTTTTTCCCGTGTATAAAAGCTTCAAACACTATATACTGCTGTAAAGTTCCTTGGCTTATAAGTAAATCAGCATTAACTGAAAAGATTCCAATTATCTCTGAAATTTCTTTAACCTCGCGCGAAAAATATTCACTTTTGTTCATTATTGTTTGCGTATCTGAGACTTATGCACGTGGGTACATGAATAAAACTAAAATACTTCCGCGTAAAAAAGCACTCAGCTTGAATACAGGTGCTTGCATTTTCCGTTAAAAGGCAAAAGTTTTAAATCAATGTATACATGCGCGTCCACGCAAATAAACCAAAACGTCCGGCTTTTTTATTTAAAATATTGTTTATAATTCAATAACGCTTAAAAGAAACTAAAATATGTTGTTAAATATGTACATAATAATAACAATATAATATGTAATGTGTATTGTCTTACTTAAATAGAAGTTATAAAGACATTATAAAATATTAATCAAAACTAAGGTGCATTACATTTAATTAAGGACACTTTTCGTTTAAAAGCATGTAGTTAAGGAGAAAATAGTTTTCTGGCAAAACAGCACGCTACTTTCAAATAAAATAAATATTTTTCTGCGAAAAGGTATCCTTTACGTTTAACATAATAAAAACCAAAAGTTATAAAAGTTTTCATTTAATGCAATCTCTCTTCCCAGTGTAGCACGGGATATATAATTGTAAAGAAACATATAAATTTTGAAGTTATTAGAAGCAACCATAGAAGATATATTTTATGGAGGAAAATACTTAATTCCAATCACTTTAGTAAATAAACTTCTTCTTTCCAATTCATATTTTCTACATTGAAATAATCTTATGATTTTATTAGAGCCTCACTATGTTGAAGTTAAGGCTCTCAATATATTTAAATTCTTAATTAACGCTTTTGAGTGTGAGTAAATCAATACAGTACACATGATCCATGATTTGAATAAATAAAATCATGGCTTGCTATAGCCTAAATTTAATTAATCATATTGTGTCTACTAATACATGGATTTTTCTCTGCAAATCTTTCGCCAATATCTGCACACCCTGTATAAGAACATTAATAGCCTTTATACATACATTAATACCATCGACTAACACCATACCATCTAAAATAATAATAAAAAAGTTCGATATCAATACCTAGATTGTTGTCAGAAATCGAATTCCTATAAGGCGAATTTAAATGATACGATCGAAGGAACAACACCCTGTATAAATTCCGATAAATCACGACTCGCATCGTGATTTATCTGTTGCGTCTTCGACTGTATATTGCGTCCAGGAAAAGAAAGAGAAGAAGATTTAAAAGAAAAGTAGCACGTAGGAATAAAAAATAAGAAAGCCGAGGTGAGAAATCTCGCCAAGACTTTTTTACGATTTTTAAGCGGGCATAAAACGAAACAATGGCCATCAGAGATGCGATTTTTACGACTATCGGAAAGTTTTGGTAGATCTTTTTGTTTTTTTTCCTGCTGTTCTTTTTTTTTTTTTTTGGCCGGTGGACCCAGTGTCGTTATACGATTGTGACTTTCTGTGGTCTTCGGTCATAAATGAGTAATAACATCTTGCCGTTATTTTTTTTTTTTTCGGGGGAAAATAAAATTTGGCCTAAATAAGGATGGGAGTATTAATCATTTTTTTTTCTCAAGTGTGCTGTTAAATATTGCATTGTAGGTTATCGCAGTGCGCATTTAATATACGCGCACGATGCGTATTGACAATAAGAAATACGTGTGGGCTGTTCGAATACGGCTGATGCTTATTGTTTATCTGTTTGTGGGGTCTTTTTTGTTTCTTCTTATTATACATTATGGTCTCTGTATTGTCTCTGGCCTGATTTATTTAATGCTCTAACGGTAAACAGGAGGTATGGAAAAGATATTCTTGATTTAGTACCGGGAACAATACTGATATAGGTAAGTATTTTTTAAAGCTGTTACTCTGGAGTTTGCCATGTAATTCAGTAAAATCCGTGATAGCCTTGCTGCTCGTAAACCATAGGCAATGGTGTAGTGGGTTCTACCTTTCTGAAAAGGGCGGAAATAATCAGAGAATAATACAAAACACAAATAAATTTAAATTAAAGTTTAATACAAAATAAATATGGCTCACATCAGTAGTGGCACATCAGTACCACAATAGCATCCACGAGGAAGAAACACTTAAATGCGATTGGACCCCTAAAACTCAGCAGTGAAGAAATAATGCTGCCAAAAGAAGTGAAACATCTCGGAGTTATTCTTCCCAAGTAGCACATTTGCTCGCCATGATGTATTTGTTACCTTAAAGCATATGTGGGCAACAACCGGCCCGCTGTAAGATTTGATCCGGCCCGCGAAACATTTTGAAAAACCCAATTAAAAAAAAAAATTACACTACTTACTCATACTCACTCCAAATGAGGAAGATCGAGTGATATGGAGTTTGTCGCTTACTCATGCGGAATCAAGTGAGCGAGCAAGCCGAGTGGCGGCGATTATCAAAGAGTGAGGCGGCAAACATTAAAGCCTTTGATGTTTGCCGCCTCACTGGCGGCGCAACAAAAGATTATAGCTTCTCAAATGTTCTACACTAGACGATTCTAGATCATTCCTTCATTTTGCCTATATAAGCGGGTGGATGGCCCGAACTTTAGTTCAGTTCTATTTGAGCTACCGAGGTGATAACTTCGACAAGCGATATCCTAGCGAACTGCTAGTGCCGTCAATTTGCTTTGTGACTTTGTGTGCATCTTGAGTGCTTACTAATTATATTTTGTTATTAAGTTTATCGAACGAAAATAACGAAAATGATGTCTGGTGGAATGTCTGGTGGAAAGAAAACGTAGATGCAGAGGGTCGCAGTTTCCAGAAATGGAGTAAGAATTTTTTTTATCTTGCACAATGGTAAGCCTATTTGTTTGCTGTGTAATGAATCCATTTCAGTGATGAAAGAATTCAATATAAAGAGGCATTACTCAACTAAGCATCCTATGCTGCACTCACTGACATGACAAATAAGAAAGACAAAATCCAGAAGCTTACCGCAAATTTGGAAAAACAGCAGCAAATGTTTCATAAACAAAGAACACAACTTAATAATGTTGTGAAAGTTAGTTTTATAGTTAGTTCAAAATTGGCCAAGTCATTAAAACCATTTGCCGAAGGAAGTTTGCAGTGTTTTGTGTCTTAAAAAGAAAAATGAATTTGAAAAAATTAGTTTGTCAAGACGAACTGTTTCCCGACGTATAGAAATGATGGTTAATGATATAAAAACAACTTTGACTGACCGTATGGCTGGTTTTGAATCATTTTCCATAGCACTAGATGAGAGCCCCGATTTGTCTAACACAAATCAACCGGCTATATTTATTCGAGGTGTTGATAAAGGGTTCACTGTTACTGAGGAATTGCTTGCTGTACAGCCGCTAAAAGGAACCACTACAGGAGAGGACACTTTTAATGAAGTTGAAAAGGTATTCACGAGTTTTGGTTTGCCATGGTCAAAATTAGTTGATGTATGCACAGATGGTGCACCTTCAATGTCGGCTTACGTAAAGGTTTCATCGGAATTTTGTATGAAAAAGCTGAACTGAATTAAATGTGCAAAAAGATGATTTGATAGTCCTTCATTGCATTATCCACCAACAGAACTTGTGTTCTAAGACCATTCGACTGCAGAATGTTATGAATGTGGTAGTAAAAACCATCAATTTTATTCGATCCCGAGGGCATCGTCAGTTCAAGGCGTTTTTGGATGAAATATCAGCCGAATATGACGACGTAACATATTAATGTGAAGTCAGATGGTTAAGCAAAGGAAAAAATGCTGAAACGGTTTCACGAGCTTAGAAATGAGATAGCAGATTTTATGCAAATAAAAGATAAACCACTATCTGAATTGAGTGACCCAAAATGGATATGTGACTTAGCATTTCTGGTCGACCTTACAGGCCATTTGAATGATTTAATTTGAAACTTCAAAAACAAGGACAGAAGTTAGTAAATGATTTGTACAACGTTTGAAAGCGTTTCAAAACAAAATCCGCTTGTGGGAGGCACAGTTGTTGTCTGGTAACAGTTACCATTTCACCACGCTCTCTGCGTATGAAAATACTGCTTATGCTCAATATGATGAAGAACTCAAGTTACTGTCGAAGCAATTTTCGAACAGATTTAGCGATTTTAAAAACATGGAAGACAGATTCAATTTATTAGCTACTCCAACAAAAGGTAATGTACAAAATGCTCCAATACACTTGCAAATGGAGTTGATCGAGCTTCAAGAAAACTCACTCTATGTTGTTAGAATGAACAATATAATGGTCCATGTGTATATAAAATACATATATCTCAAGTATGCTACACACACATGTATATTAAATTCCTTTGACAAATAACATTTTAATGTTATTTATTTTTATAAAATGTAAATTTTTAATGTAAAATTTTAAAATATTTGTGATGTGCTTGTTAAGTGTATAATATCAAAGTGGATTAATGATTTTCTGAAGAAGACAATAAAAAATTGTCGAAACGTTAAAAAATGACTTATTTTAGTAAAATTTTTCATTAAATTGTTAAAAAAAAAGCGCTATCTCAAGAAAGGAAAAAACATAATTTACACCATCGGCTAAGAATAAAATTTCATCATAAATATTTTTGTAGCTATTGTGTCATTTGTCAAAGAAATTTCACTAGTTTGAAGGTTGTTCATTTTAGAGGTTTACCGAAATAATTTATTGCTTTAATGTATCTTATTTGTCTGTAAAATGTGCAACCTTTTCTCCATTTAAATCTATGTAACTTTCGTACACCTTCCTATATAGTAATATCGTTCCTGTTAAAAGTACCACCCTATATATGATGTGAAATGATCTCCTTTATAAGCTTCCGTAAACAAAAAAAATGCAATAAGTCAATCTACCTGGACTTTTGTGTAATTAGTATGCTTAAAATACATAAATTTATTCTTTGTTTAAGTTTATCACCCAATAAATACAAACTTAAACCATATTTTCAAAATTTTATTACCCAGTCTTATGCAGCATACCTTTCTTGACATACACACCAAATTTCATAAATCTAGATCAATAAATAAAAAAGTTATAGACGATTTAGTAGATCGGTGCACCGTACATCGGTCGATGGACTGCTGCGGGGAGAGGAGGGAAGGGCGGGGGGATCAACTTGGGGTGAACATCGTTTCTGTGAACAGGACTCCGCTGTCCTATCTTTTCGCCATAAGACAGACGGAGTGCGGACCGATTAGAGTGGGGATAAAATGGGCTACGACCTTGTCTATCTTACGGGTCGCTATGTAATTTTCTTGTTGCGTTTGTCGCACGTCGTATGGGAGACGTGAATTCCAAAACGCGCGGATAGATTTAAGGCGGAGAAGGTGCCTCCTTGTCTTTCATATGCACCTTACGGTCAGTTTGTTTATACGTAGTAAATTCAAAACAGTTGGGTCGATTTTAAAAATTCTTTCGCTTTTATGAAGCGGACGGATTTCTGTGTTAACATTGAAATTAATTTTTGTGAAGGGGTTACAGATTATTTTTTTTCCACAAATACAGATGATTGGTAATACTATTTTGTGGTTGAAAATCTAAAATTCACTTTTGAGAGCAATGATAATTGACATATTGTAAATATACATGAATAAATTGGAACGTTTTTTTCATTTATTTTCATTACTTTCGCAATATTTGTGAAGGGCACTGGGAGTTGTGGGAGAAAAAATATATGTGGTTTTTATAAGTTTGAAGGTTTGTTTATAGATTTGAGTAACAACAATACGTTAATCTTGAGGGATGTTTAAGATATTGGTGGATATATGCGATGCATCAAATCAATGCACATCCTAGCATCAGTAGAAATGTGTTTATACTAGTATTGTTCACCATTTTTGGATGTCATTAGGAGTTGTGAGACAAAAAATAAATGTTATATTTACAAGCTGAAGTCTCAATAACAACAATATGTAAATCTTGAGAGATGTCAATGATGTTGACAGATGTAATTCCATTGCTATGTTGTGACATTAGCGCATATTTTTGTACTAATACTATCCGACATTTCTAAAAGATTTTTGGAGCTGTGGGAGAAGAAAATATATGGTATTTTTCTAAGTTTGGAGGTTTGTTTATAGATTTCAGTAAAAATAATGGGTAAATCTTGAGGGATGTTTAAGATATCGTTGGATATATGCTATGCGTCAAATCAATGCACATCCGAGCATCAGCAGAAATGTTTTTATACTAGTATTATTCACCATTTTTGGATGTCATTAGAAGTTGTGAGACAAAAAATAAATGTGATATTTACAAACTGGAAGATTTGTTTAGAAGTCTCAGTAACAACAATATGTAAATCTTGACAGATGTCAATGATGTTGACAGATGTAATTTCATTGCTATGTTGTGACATTTGGGCATATTGTTATACTAATACTATTCGACATTTTTAAAAGACCTTGGGAGCTGTGGGAGAAAAAAATATATGTGGTTTTTATAAGTTTGGAGGTTTGTTTATAGATTTCAGTAAAAATAATGGGTAAATCTTGAGGGATGTTTAAGATATCGTTGGATATATGCTATGCGTCAAATCAATGCACATCCGAGCATCAGCAGAAATGTTTTTATACTAGTATTATTCACCATTTTTGGATGTCATTAGGAGTTGTGAGACAAAAAATAAATGTAATTTTTACAAGCTAGAAGATTTGTTTATAAGTCTCAGTAACAACAATATATAAATCTTGAGGGATGTTTAAGATATCGTTGGATATATGCTATGGGTCAAATCAATGCACATCCTAGCATCAGCAGAAATGTTTTTATACTAGTATTATTCACCATTTTTGGATGTCATTAGGAGTTGTGAGACAAAAAATAAATGCAATATTTACAAGCTAGAAGATTTGTTTATAAGTCTCAGTAACAACAATATGTAAATCTTAACAGATGTCAATGATGTTGACAGATGTAATTTCATTGCTACGTTGTGACATTTGGGCATATTGTTGTACTAATACTATCAGACATTTTTAAAAGATCTTTGGAGCTGTGGGAGAAAAAAATATATGTGGTTTTTCTAAGTTTGGAGGTTTGTTTATAGATTTTCAGTAAAAATAATGGGTAAATCTTGAGGGATGTTTAAGATATCGTTGGATATATGCTATGCGTCAAATCAATGCACATCCGAGCATCAGTAGAAATGTTTTAATACTAGTATTATTCACTATATTTGGATGTCATTAGGAGTTGTGAGACAAAAAATAAATGTGATATTTACAAGCTAGACGATTTGTTTATAAGTCTCAGTAACAACAATATGTAAATCTTGGCAGATGTCAATGATGTTGACAGATGTAATTTCATTGCTATGTTGTGACATTAGCGCATATTTTTGTACTAATACTATCCGACATTTCTAAAAGATTTTTGGAGCTGTGGGAGAAGAAAATATATGTGGTTTTTCTAAGTTTGGAGGTTTGTTTATAGATTCCAGTAAAAATAATAGGCAAATCTTGAGGGATGTTTAAGATATCGCTGGATATATGCTATGCGTCAAATCAATGCACATCCGAGCATCAGTAGAAATGTTTTAATACTAGTATTATTCACTATATTTGGATGTCATTAGGAGTTGTGAGACAAAAAATAAATGTGATATTTACAAGCTAGAAGATTTGTTTATAAGTCTCAGTAACAACAATATGTAAATCTTGACAGATGTCAATGATGTTGACAGATGTAATTTCATTGCTATGTTGTGACATTAGCGCATATTTTTGTACTAATACTATTCGACATTTTTAAAAGACTTTGGAGCTGTGAGGAAAAAAAAATATATGTGGTTTTTCTAAGCTGGGAGGTTTGTTTATAGATTTCAATAAAAATAATACGTAAATCTTGAGGGATGTTTAAGATATCGCTCGGTATATGTTATGCGTCAAATCAATGCACATCCGAGCATCAGTAGAAATGTTTTAATACTAGTATTATTCACTATATTTGGATGTCATTAGGAGTTGTGAGACAAAAAATAAATGTGATATTTACAAGCTAGAAGATTTGTTTATAAGTCTCAGTAACAACAATATGTAAATCTTGACAGATGTCAATGATGTTGCCAGATGTAATTTCATTGCTATGTTGTGACATTAGCGCATATTTTTGTACTAATACTATCCGACATTTTTAAAAGATCTTTGGAGCTGTGGGAGAAAAAATATAAGTGGTTTTTCTAAGTTTGGAGATTTGTTTATAGATTTCAGTAAAAATAATGGGTAAATCTTGAGGGATGTTTAAGATATCGTTGGATATATGCTATGCGTCAAATCAATGCACATCCTAGCATCAGTAGAAATGTTTTTATACTAGTGTTATTCACCATATTTGGATGTGATTAGGAGTTGTGAGACAAAAAATAAATGTGATATTTACAAGCTAGAAGAATTTTTTGTAAGTTTCACTAAGAACAATACGTAAATTTTGACAGATGTCAATGATGTTGACAGATGTAATTTCATTGCTATGTTGTGACATTAGCACATATTGTTGCACTAATACTATCCGACATTTTTAAAAGACTTTGGGAGCTGTAGGGGAAAAAATATATGTGTTTTTTTAAGTTTGGAGGTTTGTTTATAGATTTTTAGTAAAAACAAGACGTAAATCTTGAGGGATGTTTAAGATATCGCTGGATATATGCTATGCGTCAAATCAATGCGCATCCTAGCCATAATATAATACAATAAGGACATGCTCGCAAAAATCCATTGTTCTTGAGTGGTCCTTTGAATGACCTTCAAGCCCAGCTGCCATTTTGTAAAGCTGTTACCGGGAATTTTCAAACGTGTAGAATAATTTATATTTTAAAGGAAGTAGAAAAATAGATTAAAAGAATACACAAATTTATGCGTTTTTATTCTGATTTTGTTGCAAATATTTATGAACAGTTTATAGTAATAAAAAAACACGATTCCAGTAAAATAATGTTTGATTAAGTGATACATATATTTGCAAGTGTTTTACGATAATTATATTCATATTCTTTCCTGTTTGTGAAATAAATCTTTGTTTATATTTTAATAGTGTAAAATATTCTTCCAGGAATAAATATGTTGTGGTTCTTTCTCAAATAAATTAATAAAAATGCAACAGCATTGGTGGAAGGGACTTTCAAATTTCTGACACGAATACACAATAACTTTTAATTAGGGTTCAAGAGTTATGACTGTATCGTTCTGTGCGACACAAAGATTGCTCTTTTTTATTCGACTACTTCATTTCTAACATCCGACCCTGCACTAGTTTGTCAACAATAATGTCTGGGGGTGCACAAATTGATAGAATTCAAACGTAGACTATATAATTTCGAATTCTCTATAATGTGAATAAATGCGATTAAAATTTATACCAGTATAATGCAATTCAAACCAAAATCACATTATTTTAAAAAGTGAACATAAAATGAATAAGGTTAGTTATTGCGATAAATAGCAATCTAGCTTAAAACGTGTATCTAACAAATAAATTGATTTAATGTGACCTAGGAATCTCTGCACAACGATAATAGTTCTTATTATTCATGTACTTTCTTAATTCTTGTCGTGTCATATATATTAGATTCATTCGGAAATCCCAAGAAACTGCGACCATCATTAGCATCACAATTTATCTTGCGAGAGTGACTGACACTATATGATACCCATTGGTGTCTTCTTTCACGGTTATTTGAGTTATTTCACTTAAACCTAACAATATAATATATAAGAAAGTATGTAAATGCTATGGCCACTGGCCACCGATCTTACCTTTTACACAAGAATATCATGGTTCATTAAATGTTTTTAAAATTGCAGGGGTAATTCAAAACTAATAAAATACGTAAAATAAATAAATAAAACAAGTAAATCATGTAGATTAAACGGATAAGTAAACTAATTTGTGTAGATACGAACGTAAACAATAACAAACTGCCATTTTGGGAAGCTGTTGTTTGATGTGAAGTTAGGTATAGGAATTTGGACCGCTATAACTCATCTGTCGTCCTTACTCGGTGTACTCTGTCATAGCATCAGTAGAAATGTTTTTATACTAGTATTATTCACCATTTTTGGATGTCATTAGGAGTTGTTAGATAAAAAATAAATGAGATATTTACAAGCTAGAAGGTTTGTTTATAAGTTTCAGTAACAAGAATATATAGATCTGGATAGATGTCGAGCATTTTGGAGCATCAATTCTCATTTAATTGTTAAAGATAGTACTAGTAGACAGGGCGTTCTTGCCTTAATCTTTTACCATTTTACTGACTTGATATAAACCGACCAGTTTCCCGGAAATGTTGGTCAAATCTCCAAAAGATAGTAGGTAGTAGTTTAGTAGTATTTAATTATTTATTATCAATTACAAAAGAAAATATTCTTCGTTTGAATTTAAAATTAAAATGTGCTTCCTTATCACCGCATCTTAAAATCCGACTATATCACTGCGTTGTTGGATGAATGGATGAGGGGACAACTTGAGCGCATTTGCATGCGTCGCATTTACGAAACATGAATTCCAGTCTGCCTGTATA
The DNA here is from genome assembly GCA_004143645.1 of Protaetia brevitarsis. Classification (NCBI taxonomy): domain Eukaryota; kingdom Metazoa; phylum Arthropoda; class Insecta; order Coleoptera; family Scarabaeidae; genus Protaetia; species Protaetia brevitarsis. The sequence continues at coordinate 499,527 of RXPK01000102.1, forward strand.
ATATATCGTCTCGCTCACAATTCCCCATACGTACAATGACAGTCAAGTTCATATCGATTTAAATGATACTTTAAAAGTGCATATAAGTATTAAATAAACTTCAGTTTTAACACTTTTATGTCGCAAAAGGTTTCGAGACTATACGTACGATTAAATATATACATATTTTTAGATATGGTGGCTGTTTCGACGGACAAATCTCGAAATAGACCACTGTAAGCGTGGAATATGCCTTCGACTGAGACTGAGTTTCAAACCTGACCTGGTTGACATGAATTGATGTGACCTACCGGGTTTATTCAAATCCGTCCGGCCGTTTACAATTCCACATAATAATGCATAAATGCATTTGTATTCATTATGTCCGTAGGGACGTTGATGCGCCATTAATTCGAAAGGAAGTTCCTCGGAGCTTCGGTCATTGATATAAATCAAATTAAAGTGCGGATAAATATTTATGAATGCATGTATAACATATGCACTTGCATACGATGAATGTCATTTGTGGTATTGGTAAGGTTTATTCTCGAGAACTATTACGTATAGAGTTGATTATCTTTTGTCACCTAGGATATACTTTGTCATGGAATGTGTACTTGATATTATTTAAGTGTAAAGTTACTATTTTACTTAGTTATATTTTAAAACTAATTACCCCAGTGACCAACTATATTTATTTTATACTTTATAAATATTTAAAAAATATTAAATCTTTCTTGAATATTAGTTATATTAACATAATATGCATAAAATATATTATAGAAAATATATTAAGAAAACATTTAAAAAATATATACGTTATGTAGCATTAATAATATTTTATTGCAAATGTTTTCTCAATATATTTTTCATAACTCTGCAAGAATATTTTGCTTTGTATTTCTGTAATATTTATTTCACATAAAAAAAAGATTGAATTTTGCTTTTGTACATTTGGTGCGTAGGACGATAATATAAAATGGGTAAAATATGCATACATATTAAGTAGGTATGTACCTATTTAAATGATAGTTTAAAGATTTAATTAGATAATATACATCTAATATGATTTAATTAGTATCTAAGTTGAGCGCTGTAACTTTTCTATTAATATATCTGCGTTTGTATTATATTATTTGTAATATTTGTAAGTTGCGAACGTCAACACAACACCTCTACTCATTACGGTGCCGTGTTATATGATTTAGTATTGTTTATGCGTCTATGGATTAGGTACATAGAATGCATACGCGCACGTGCGTATCATCAACGTTTTCATTCGTTTTTCCGTTACATGTTATAGTTTATAATAGTATATGATTAGGGCAGATTAGGGTTAACTGTGTATTAATTGTTGCGGGGTGTGTTTTAGTTTTTGTGTGACTACGAGGTAAGCAAAACTTTGAACATGTCATGGCATTTATAAGATAATTTGGAATGCTCAATATCGCTATGTACAGAAATCGTTTTAATAATATAATTTAGGAATTTATGCATCATATATGTACTGCATCTACCAGATAAATTGCTAGTCGATTTGCTTAAGAGATTCATCTCGGTAGATAAGCGTCATAACCTCAAATAAAGGTTAGAATACGTTGTGTTGTTTTATTGTTTGTTTGTAGAACGTTTTCAAATATTATGAAATAAAGTAAAAATAAGTATCGTAAGTATTAGAATGTAGCTACCACTCCAATTATTGTAAATGCACCAAATGTATTAGTAGGTGTTGATAATGTTGTACGATGTTTTAATCATGGTATGATCTAATACAATTGGCATTGTTTTAGAAGCTACAAGGAAACGCCATGAGAGCGCCACTACCGAAGATATGAAAAAAGCCATAGGGTTGTACCTGGCACCAGCCAAGGCTAGACTTCATTTTTATTGGCTTATTCAAATAAAATGATCATAAATACGTTTGCTTTTTATTTAGAACACTTCAATTAAAAAATAGTGATTAATTTGATAAACCTTCAATATGCCTCAAAAGATGCCAGAATTATTGATTATTAACTTGTATGGTGAGTGTGAAAAACAAGTTCTTGCCTTTTAGACAACTCTATATATTTCAACTTTTCGGTATCGACGTTATACATTCTAAATAACCAAGAACAATTTTAGTTCATTTTGACAATTTAAATAAACTGCATAAAATATCTCAATTTTCATATAAATAATATTTTACAAATATTTTAGAAAACATATTACATATATATTGCGCTTGCATTGATTTTAAAATATGGAATAAATATTTTAATTGAATATTTTATCTATATTTAGAAAAAAATATGAAAAATATATTCAAAAACCTCTCACGAAAAATATTTATAAAATATATTTTTAAAAATATCTATGTAATATTTCTGGCTGTTAGGGACTGATTCCAAATAATAAAAATTTTATTTGGTATTAATATCAATTTCGTAATAAAAAAAAATATATATATAAAAACCGTTTTTCTCGCTATATTAATAAATGATTTGCTTTGAACGACTTTCCTTTTGTTTAATTCAACACATGTCTCTCTGACCGTTCCTATGTATGTTCATCCACATGATATGCTATTGGCACGGCAGGTATTTCACCTGTCATGTGACACCGCGGTCGACCAGGACACTGCTATTACCTTCGTTGTGCGCAAATCACCGGAACATTACGCTAAGGTGCAAGGAAGGGTTTCCCTGTTCGCTCAGCGAAGCATACAGCACCCCCGTGCCATTATTAGAACTAGGAAACGCATATACCATATATAAAATACGCCGGTGCTTCCGATACAAACTTCCTGAAATGGGCACCTGTCTTTCCAATTCCGCAATTAGGAATATGTGCGTGGACATGTGCCTGTGACCGAATAGATGTAATGTTTATTTGATTGTGTAACCTCTACTGTTGCTATTTGGAGGTTAATATCTTATCAACACCTACTAATGCATTTGGAGCATTTACAATAATTGGAGTGGTAGCTACATTCTAATACTTACGATACTCATTTTTACTTTATTTCATAATATTTGAAAACATTCTACGTACAAACTAATAAAACAAGACAACGTATTCTACCTCTATTTGAGGTTATGACGCTTATCTACCGAGATGAATCTCTTAAGCAAATCAACTAGCAATTTATCTGGTAGATGCAGTACATATATGATGCATAAAATTCCTACAATTATCTTATTAAACGATTTCTGAACATAGTTATATTGAGCATTCCAATTATCTTATAAATGCCATGACATGTACAAAGTTTTACAAAGCAAAATATTCTTGCAGAGTTATGAAAAATATATTGAGAAAACATTTGCAATAAAATATTATTAATGCTACATAACATACATATTTTTTAAATGTTTTCCTAATATATTTTTCTATAATATATTTAATGCATATTATATTAATATAACTAATATTCAAGAAAGATTTAATATTTTTTAAATATTTATAAAATATGAAATAAATATAGTTGGTCACTGGGGTTACATTTAAAAATAATTAAAAGCTGACATTGTGAAATTTCGTTCTCTAGATAAATCCTATCTTGTTTACATAAATATAAATACTAATACGAAAAGAAAAAGAAATAATTGCAAGTAAATCGTACGGTGAGTTATGATTGCGCTAAATAACCCGACAAATTTCATTTAAACCGTTATATATTGTTACTTGCTTACTGCCAGTGTACATAAGCGTGACTTTGTGACATGTTTAATGCGATTAAATTTCGACAAATTCTTCCATATCCCCAATTCCCAAATCTGTAGGTTTAAAGGCTTCCCAGCATCGTTCTTCCACACAATAATTGCTGCCGTCATAGTCCTTTCTTGAGTATCAGTAAATACGTTAATATGATAAACGATACGGTAATTTAAGTAGAATTTATAACGCATCAGGTAACAGATGTTAAGGCGCCTTTGTATGGCAACACAATGAGTGTAGTAAATTTTATTTTATAAGCAATTACTTAGGAAAGAATTTATGCTGCTTACATTAACGAAAAAAAATGCATATATATACGAAGAAGAAATATATTTATTAGTAATCAATATACATAAATAGTTTTTTAAAACCTTATTTAGACTAACTTTCTTATTTGATTTAGTGACTAGTGTTTTTAAAAGTAATATTTTAGAGAATTACTTAACTAAGAAAAATTGACAAGTAACTTCATTACCAATTTCCTCCTGGTAATTACTAAAAAGGGTGTGTTTGTAAAGCAACTAAACCCCTAACAAGACCAACTATAATTGCCATAATCAATGAACTGTCAATGATGAAGTAAACACACACAAAAAAATAATTACCCAATTTGAATATAAATGCATCCATCACATTGAATATAACATAACTTCCTACATAAGCAAGAAGATCATGTATTTATATTGAGAATAAAATTTGTTCAGTTTTCCAAACTCGTGAATTTGTTAGACGAAACAATTTTTTAGTTCAAATGTAATCAATATACTAAAATCATTATGAACGTATAATAGTTTCAGCAGAAAAATAATTATTTTTGATTTGAGTAAATAGATTTTCTCAACTGGAAACTATCATATTTATATCTTAATAATTTATGTACATTGGACAGAAGTATATAAAAGTATTATTTGAAGTATTGCCACTATTTGCTTCCAAAATATAAGTATATTGAACTGACAACACTTACCTGCTTAATCTAAGCATTTCTACTATTCAGGGGTAATAATTACCTACTAATTTTGTGTCTGTAACACCAAAAAATCTCGGTAGGGGAAAATTAATAAATAAAGAAATATTATGTAATTAAATTAATTTACTGTCATGCTTTATAGTTTTACAATGTTTGGGAGAAGGTACCGTATCGGGGTACTCCAGGAGTGCGCACGGGATATTGATGCGTAGAAGTATAGATGTTATGCGTATCCGTCGTTGCGACTAGTGTTCTCGGGATACTTCCCACTCAATGCCTGGGCCTGGTATCCAGTCAGCGTTGGTTACCAATATAATTTCAATCAGTATGATAATTTGCTGGTATTACCTACTGAAAACTAATAACTAGTAAATACCTACATTAGTTTGTTAATGTATAAACCTACCATGTTCATATATTATCGACACAATGGCGCTGATTCTAAGTATTATTTCAAAGTTTTTTAAATCAATCCTTTAATATTAAACAACACGTACGTACTTACCTTCGAATATTTTAACGGTAGAATCTCTGCATCAGCCCCATTCCACCCCATTATCTAAGTAGCTGTGAAACGGCTGGGGTATCCATTTAGATTTACTTACACTCACAACACTGTTCGCTGGTTAATCAAAAAGTGACGCCAAGTAAAGCGTATGTATATGCAAAACTCCCTAAACCCCCCTAAAAAATAGAGGGAACTAATGACAGATAAGTTTTAGTGTAATAAATGGTGGGGTAAAATTCGTTTCAAATGTTTCAATATTATGGTAATTTCAATTTGATATTTCATGTTTTCAGTACAAAACATTTAATAATTTTATATAGTAATTCATTATACCAAACGTATAAGGGATTTTATTTTGAATCCACTACTGACTTACTCACTATGATTGCATAGATTTATTCCTTACAACAATAACAATGTTCATTTGGAGGAAGTATACTTCAATGCAAATATTTATACTATTTGTTCTAAGAGTATATTGTGTTTTCATAGAATTTACTCTTATGTTCTAACCAACAAGATTTAGTTCATTTAAATATATATTAAGTTTCGATTTCTGAATAAATAAAAATATTCAGATTGATAATAGATTTTTTTTTGTGCATAATGCTTCAATTGTTTATTCTGCATTTTTCGTAGTGACATGATCTTCGCTAAACATTCTACTGTTACTTATATCATTGCGAACAGACAAAAATGCACTATTAAAATACGTCATTACCAAACTATGGTTTCCATTAAAAAAAAAATAGACTTTGCTGCCTAATTCAAAAATGTTGTTTGACATCAGCCTGACTGTCAGGTCAATGTATCTACTGATGATGATAGCTTTGCTATCGAAACGTACGTCCAGTTTAGTGCAGTTTGTGGTGAGGGGTCTAGGAGAAGTTTGCACTATTACCAGTGCCACAGTTTGGAGTATTTTTGTCACTTCTAATATCATTGAGTATATCTAGTAAACCATGCATTTCCTTAAATGAAGAAAAGCGTATTTGGATTAGCCTTATAAAGATGCAAATCTTCCTCTATTTAACCCAATGCGTATCTCTCATGGTTTTCGAGATTCCTATAGAAAGAATTAATAAAAAAAAATCACCTGTATATTCCTCCATTTGTCGATGTTTAGTAAACATTTTTAATGTAGATATATCCACAGTGTCCCAAAGTTGAAATGACTTCCATAGAATCAGTATACAAGTACATGCATAGAAGGTAGACAACTGGTTGTTAATGCAAATGAGTTTTTATAAATTGTATTAAATTATTCCGTTACAACTTTGTGTCTGGTTTATCGGCGCCGACAACCACAAGATAGAATCTATAAAAACTAAGTGAATAAGACAGCAAGTAAATGAGTAAGTTAGTAAAAGTTGGTAGGATGAGGAAAATACGTTTTTTTATTAAATGAAACTAACTGGCACTTTCTTATCTCAAGTAGGTGTATTTGTTTTATTAAAAAGTTACCCATAGTTGATGTTAAGAAAATTATTTAGTATATTTGATTGAAATAAGCACTCCTTACGCATTCATGGCTGTCCATGCCTATATTAGAATTCAAGCAACTTTTGTTTGATAATAATAATAATAATATTTCTTTATTGCAATGAGACAATTACACTAAGCGTCCATTTTTTTTTTTAAATATGCTAATAGGTTACATATGCATTTGTCAAGCAGAAAAAAAAAGTATATATACAGGGTGAGTTTTTTATCTCGAGACAACGGAATATCTCTAAAACACTGTATCAAATCAAAAAAAGATCTTAATAAGATTTGTTATAATATAGGGGGCTCACTGAATGGTGCCGAACTCGATCCCCCACCTCACCCCCCAGAGTGGGAGGGGGGACAACTTTGAAATCTTAAATGGGAATCGTAGTTTTTGTTTGAAACTTTTTTTTAGATTCGTAACAGATTGCACTGTAATCGCAAAAAATCATGATTGTGAACGTCTAGAAAAAATACACAAAAAAGAGAAGCAAGCAAACATGATTTTCTGTTTTTTTTTATTTTAACATAAACTAACATTTCAAGAAGCCATGTGTTCGAAACTGTGCCCCTTCACTTCGATACATTTATTAATTCGCAATTGGAATGCTATTCAACGATACAAAACCGTACTTTATTCAGTACCTGACAAGCTGTGAATACTTACTACACATTATCCGATCCCCATTTAGATTATTAACTATTAATCCAATACAAATTGGTTAGTGTTGAATATTTGAACAGTAATGGAAGCTATAACATTACAAGAGAGAATTGAAATGATTTACATCTATGGAGAAAGTGGTAGGAATATCGATGATGCTGTTAATCTTTATTCACAACGTTTTCCCCGACAAGGTGCGATCGCGCGCTTCTTTTTACCGAGTCGTTCAACAGTTCTCTAGCGAAGGAACTGTACAGCCAAGAAAACGTAATCGCCGAAAAATAATTGCTGGAGAAAATAATGAAATCGCGGTATTAGCTGCAGTAGCTAATAATCCCCACATTAGTACTCGCGGATCAGGAATTTCTGAGTCCACTATCTGCTAAATATTGAAGTGTAGGAAATATCATCCATTTAGAGTTTCCATACATCAAGAACTTCATGTCGATGATTTTCAAAATCGAGTGCGATTTCGTCAATGGGCGCTTCAACGGATACAAGATAATCCCAATTTTTTTGATCGAATATTATTTTCTGACGAGGCGACATTCACAAATCACGGTACGGTAAATCGGCACGACATGCATTACTGAAGTATCGAAAATCCCCATTGGTTGCGCCAAGTTGAATATCAACATCCGTGGAATGTAAATGTTTGGTGTGGAATAATTAACAGTAAGCTTATTGGTCCATATTTTATCGATGGAAACTTAAATGGTGAAACATATCGAAACATCTTGCAGAACGAACTTCCAGTGTTACTTGAAGACCTTCCCTTGGACGTACGACAAACAATGTGGTTCCGACATGACGGTTGTCCAGCACATTATTCAAGAATACCACGAGAAGTATTAGATCGAGCCTACAATCGTCGATGGATCGGAAGAGGTGGTCCAGTGTCTTGGCCTGCAAGATCGCCAGATCTTATTTCCCCCGACTTCTTTTTGTAGGGCCACTTAAAGTCTGAAGTTTATACAGAAGTGTCAACCACGAGGGAAAACATGATGGAGCGAATCATCAACGCTTGTTCAAGGATTACGCCGGAAACACTTCTCAGTTGTGCGCAATCATTCCAATTGCGAATAAATAAATGTATCGAAGTGGAAGGGCACATTTTCTGAAATGGGTATGATAAAGTAAAGTTCTTCGTTGTTGAATGGCTTTTTGAAATGTTATTTAATGTTAAAATAAAAAAAAAAAAACACAAAATACCGCACCTTGTCGGGAAAACGTTGTGAATAAAGATTAACAGCATCATCGATATTCCCTACCACTTTCTCCATAGAGTATAATTCATTTTCAATTCTAATCTTGTAATGTATAACCTCATTACTGTTCGATATTCAACACTAACTAATTGTATTGGATATAATTATAATCAAATGGGGATCGGACAATGTGTAAGTATTCACAGCTTGTCAAGTACTAATAAGTACGGTTTCGTATCGTTGAATAGCATTCCAATTGCGAATAAATAAATGTATCGAAGTAAAGAGGCACAGTTTCGAACAGTTTCTTGAAATGTTAGTTTATGTTAAAATAAAAAAAAAAAACACAAAATCATGTTTGCTTGCTTCTCTTTTTTGTGTATTTTTTCTGGGGTATCGAGTTCGGCACCATTCATGAGCCCCTACATATAACAAATCTTATTAAATCTTTTTTTGATTTGGTGGCAGTGTTTTAGATATATTCGCTTGTCTCAAGAAAAAAAAACACACCTCACCGCAGATACATGTATGGTTAACCCTGCCAGTACCCGTTTGAAATTTTATGACCAAGTACCCGTTTCCGGTCTTTGGACCGAATTAAAACTAATATTCTTCCTGTTGACAAATGTTTAGTAAAATAAAGGATATGACATACTTACTTAGTTAGCTGTATTTATTTAAAGAATAACGCGCATATAAATTACAACAACAAATTTATTAGATGTAAATGTTAACAACACATGCAAAACATTATATGCAACCATCGCTGAGTGATCTGATAAACTCAACATATGTAGCTCATGAAACAAGAAATGTAATATATTATTGATATTAATTTAAAGTTGTGGTAACACGAATCGCATACAACGGTAATGTGTTCCAAACACATAATTTTTTACATTTACAACAGAAGTAACGAGTTTTCGGTTTTTCTTACTATCGCAGTAGCAACAATCTTCCTTTCGGGCATTGGTTCTGTATTTTCAGGATTTACTGCGTCTTCTATGTCACATATTCACGAATGCGAAGTTTCATTTGGCCAGGAAGTCTTTGTAAAGTTGAACGCTGAAGTAAATGGGGACGTACCATTTTCCATTGCAAGTTGTTTGAGAAATGTCTGCCTAGCAATGAAACGTTAGATTATTTGACATATATACCAGTAGGAATTAATTGCCGCAACGTTTAGACTGGAATAAAAGACCACTATTGGCCATCTTTGAGTACTTCGGCACAATTATATGTAGAGCACAGCTGCTCAACCATGTCAACTCCGCCTTTCGTATGATTGTACACACTATTATTTCCGGTTTATCTGTTTCCGGGTCCATAGTATCATCGTGATGCATACTAGATACTAATATGACATTCTTGTTTTTTTAGGTATGTATGATACTAATGTACAGTCTTTGGTAAAACCAAACATACTTGTCTTAGCCGGACGTTTTACTGGATTCGAAAACTCTTTCGGTAGTTCGACTTTATTCTTTCTACCGTGCCGACAGTTGTAAGTTTTTTTATCTAATAGTTTGCTTACTAAACTCATACTGGTAAACCAGTTATCTAACGTTACGTTACGACCTGTATTATATATAGGTTCGAAAAGCCTCATTACGATTGTCAGCCGGAGCATTGCTTGTTTGAAATGGCCCATTTGGTTGTTTTCCTACATATACTTCGAGGTTAGCAGTATAGTACGTTTTTGCATCCGATAAAGCCAAAATCTTGATACCATACTTATTCGGCTTTGATGGTATGTATTGTCGAAAGCCGCACGACCGCGAAATGCCTCCAGCTTCTCATCTCTCCGTAACAAATTCGGACAAACTGTAGCCAATTTTGCAGTTGTCGACAAATTTGTTGAAAAATTCTCTAATCGGGGATAATTTATCTAAGTTCTTTTCCTCTGGGCGCGAGTGTTTTTTATCATCGAACCGTAACGCACTAAGAAGAAAGCGGAAATCGATTCAGTGACATCGTTAGACGGAATATTTCGACACTCGACCATCAGTTCCCATAGCTCTGTAGTATTCAGGTGGTTAGCTTTCAAAATGCCAGCGTAGTACAATAACCCCAATAGAGCTAACAATTCTAGTTTGTCAGTGGACCTAGCGTCGCTTGAACGTGAATAATTTTTGGCTATTGACGCTATAAACTTGTTCGTATTTCTACGATCAGATCTAGCATTTCATCAATTGATAAAATATCTCCATATATCTAGTGGTTCTTTTAGTGATTGTGTAGGTAATTGATATAGGTAACCGAGTCACTTTATTTCTGATCTTACCCTGACATTTTTTCTTGGAATCAGTTTGACACATTTACTAATGCCATCCTTACCGTAAAAAAAGTCTCCAGTCATTTCTTCTTCAATGTCATCAATCTTCATGATCAGAAATTTTCTTGTTCACTCTCTGAATCAAGTTTGCCTCTCTTCTAATTATCTCTTCCGAATCCGAAAACAAGTCGTCGAATTCTGGTTCATTATCATTGTCTTAATTCGTTTAGAACTTCTTTGCATTAGTTTTTCAAGACGTGTTGTTACTCTTTCATAATCACCCATGACTTAAAAATCAACAACAAATCAAGCCTACTTGAATGTTTTGTATATACACTACTACATGCAACGCAGAAGAGCGTATTTACCTTCAAAACCAGTATTTCTCTAAGTTAATTTTAAGATAACGTAAATGCCCCGTTTCGGTCTCACGGACCGGAAATGTGTTCTATAATATAAACAACTTCACAAATCTAGTTCAGGTGGCATACTGAAGCCAAATACGTCAATTGAGAAGGTACATAAGAAGCAAAGAGTGGTGAATTAGCTTGCTTAGAAAAAGTATATTTAAAACTCAGTCGGTCTCATAGACCGGGAACGGGTACTGGAGGGTTAAGAAAACAAATTTTGAAACTATTTTTTATATGTGTGTAAAGCGAGCTACTGTTGTGAAGCAATACAAAAAGATATTTAGAAGATTTTCTATAAAAAAAAAAAAACATTTAATTCTCAGAATACTTTTCCATTTTCAGACATTCAAAAAATATTTCTACTCCGTAGATGGTTCAAAATTCATCTATTTAAAGTGATTTTAATAAAAGCCCTTTGAAGGCAGGATTGTTCAAATGCACTAATACATTTCTAACAATTCGAAGAAGCCAATATCGACTCTCTCCCAATATCCTAATGCCTATCTAAAGCCATCGGTATTTGGGTATGTGGTCATCTGAAATATGCGCATACGTTTAGTCGGTACAATGTCAAGCGTCAAAGGTTTATATAGGATATTACTTATACGTATACGCTTACAGTTTAATTCGTTTTCTACTGAGCTTAAAATAGAAAGTTATCTTGAACTGTTATGTTTCTATTTTTGATCTCTATATGGTTGATTGTTAAACCGAGCAAAGACCATGACATAAGAGCAAGGTGCAAGGGCACTTGCTAATAACTACGACCGAAGTAACAGCAGCTTGTGCTATGTGCTCATTAGAGCAGTACTTCCTTCCGTTCGTGTGTCAAGTATGTGCGGCATATGCGTACATACGAATTTATAATATGTGTTTATTGAGTTTATATCGTTTTACGGATATGTGGATAGTTATTTATAGAGACCGGATTATATGCTAAGAAAAACTGGAATATATGCGCATATATATGCATCGATTTTTGAGAAAATATACATAAACCTGGGGCATATATGCAAAAAAATTGCGACAATATGGAAAATTTTTACATAAAATAAATAAGAGCAGAAATTTAAACATTAAATTTATTGCACAACATTTTTTCACAACATATTTCTAAAACAATTTATAATTAAATGTTTTTGAAAATTGTGTAAAAGAAAGTTTTGTCTTCTATCAGAATACATATATTTCGAAATAGATAATCTTCTTTCAACATCCACAGATGTAATTGATGCAATTTTTAACTTTGCAATACATTCTAAACTAAAATTAAAGTCGAAATCGTCTACTGTTTCACCTTCTAAAATTTTCTTAACTCTCTTCAATTTCAAATACCCCACATTTTTATTTATCACTTTTTTAAATTTATCGTATATAGAATTACCTATTGTACCCTTAACCTTCTTACATAGCATATCAAATTCGTCGACTATTTCGACTGATTCCGAGAGCGACATCCCTTGCGTTTCTAGTTTACGAATGGAACTTGAAACAAAACTATAATTTGACTTAATATACAATAGGTTTTGTAGCAATTCTGTTGATGATACTATCTTTTTACAGTTTTCTAGAGCAATGCAGTCAGCAGTGATTTCAAGCATTACATTTTTTATTCCTTCAAAATTATCGGCGAAAAAAAATTGCAGCCTCTAACCATGCACCCCATCTCGTAATAATCGGTTCAGGAGGCAACTTAACACCGGAAGTCGCTCCTTATAAAATTGGATTCGTAAAGGTGCTTTTAAAAATACTTTTCTGACATTGCTAACTAAATCATTAATCGAAGGAAATTGATTCCTAATGTCTTCGGCTACACGATTGAACCATGAGCTTAACGAGTGGTATGAATAGTGTTACTATAAAAAAAAATTAAATTTTGCGCGGTTTTTATCATGTATGGTGCAGCGTCAGACAACATTAGTAAAATTTTTTCACAAGGTATACTTCCAGGTAAAAAGAAATTTGATAAACCTTCTTGAACGAATTGGGCAATTGTCACATTATTTGTTTTTTGAAGTTCTTTACAATAAATTAATATGATTTACCTACAATATCTTCATGAAGAATTCCTATTAACAAATGGGCAATATAACGGCCACACTTATCCGTACTTTCATCTATCATGATATAAATAAAATTATTCCTTACCAATTGTTGAATTTCTGCTATTGTTTGCTGGTAACAAGATGTGACATAATTTTTTCGTAAGGTACTTTCGTCAGGTATATTATGTTTGCAATGTTTTTGCAGAAATGATTTCAAATTAACATTGTTTAATTTTGCTAACGGTATGTTAGACGAAATTAATGCGTTACACAGATCCGTATTATATTCTTCTTGTTCTGAGTTTCGTGAAGTTGATGCCACACATTAACGTATAGATTGCTGCACACATGCGGATCGCTTTAGTTTTTCATATTTTCCAATATGTGATGGAGTTTTAGCGTGTTGATCAATCAGGTATTTTCTCTCAGAAGACACCTGCAACAACAATTGTCATTTTATATCAAAAGTTAAAGAATATAAAAACAATTGTAAAGCTTTTAGTAAAATTAAACTTACCAGTTTACTGCAGGCTCGACAAAATATTTTGTCGCCATCCTTTACCAGTTCAGGATATGGCTTAATCCATAAAGAAAGTTTGTTCGCTATACTCATTGTATGTACGCACAGTATTTAAAAACGTAGCACAATTACATGCTGTTTCGCTCAAAGATATTCAATGAATGACTAGCTTATTTGGGAATTAATAATAATAAAACGTATTTACCACATCCCTTCTGCTATAGGCGAAATTAAACACGTGCACAGTTCTTGGAAAAAAAAGTATTAGAAAAACCAATGTAAAAGATTTATCGTTCTGAGAATTGTCGGTTGTCGATCTATATTAGACATTACTAGGAATTTTTTATTAGTAGAAAGGATAAGAAAAACCTTAAATATGCAATATATGCAACTTTTGTAAAAATATGCATAGAAATGCTTAAATATGCAATATATGCAATCACTAATTAGCGCTAATCAACTTCAATTAGTGTAATACGTCTACATATAGATTATAATTAAAGATATGCAAAAAATAAAATATATGCACTTTGCATATAATACGGTCTCTAATCATGATGTTGTTTATATAAATTTCATATATGTATATTTTTTTTAGGGATCAAACTAATATATCCTTTCTAAAATCCGTTAAGCCTTCCTATACCGGATTTTCGCAACGTCTGTCTGTGTGATTTAAAATCTATCGCGTGCGGATATATTGTTTAATCGACAGTTAATTAATTAATAATTCACGTTTTGTGACGTGACGTCTCGGACCACCGGAATATCGGCACACCGAAAGCAGTTACGAAGCACCGCTTAGGGGGCCTCGATCGACCCGCTGTGCGATTTATTGCGCCCAGACGAAATTTAGATGTATCGGATATTTATAAGCTAATTTCGGCCTTAATTGCGAATCTATTTGGACGTCACGTGGTGTACGATCGCCTCTCGCTACGCCATGCGCTGATGCACGCGTGAGGTACATGTAAATCTCTTGACAACATAATCCGAAAGACTTTTCTTGGATTATCGGTTCCTTGAGTTGAGGGATTCATCTGTACTTTTATCTGCTACTTTTATTTTCAAGATTGTAAGTTATTGGATTTACGGTGGATTGTAACAAGTAAAATTTAATTTCACTTTGGATATCCGTGGCAAGTTTGGTCACAACATCACACACAATATTTGACTTAATTTATTATACACGTTTTTAGTTGCCTTAAGACGAGCCACTTCAGCCGACAAATCAATAACTCTTCTTACAATTCTCAAGAAAACTGTTATGGGGTGCCAGCTAATAGCAACCCCAGTCGTAAGTTCTGCTCGAAATGATTATACCGATTATTATATCAATATTGCCATGTATTTAAGGTTGGTTAATTGTTACAAATATACCAAAAATTTACATTACCTTATCAGCTGATTAAGACAAAATACAAGAGTTATACAATAATGAGAATCGTGCACCTTAATTGCGGATAGCCGGTAGGTGAGGTGAAGCGGGTGGCTTCGGTGTTGGTGCGTAAATTCCGCTAGTAGAGTTGCGATGGGGAATTCGTGAACAATCTCGCCCTAAATAAGTAAGTCATTTAAGGGACACAACCAGATATTACTAAAGGGAAGCTTTGGACAAAGAAATTACGCTTACCAACGACCTAAGGTGGAGAAGTGACGCAATGTCAAACCAACGTGTTTAAGTAAAACCTTTTCAGATAAAGAAACTCGCTGTCGCAGAACACACACTCCTGGCAGTCTAAGAATTTGCATCAACGCAATACGATTATTAGAGACCGGATTATATGCAAAGTGCATATATTTTATTTTTTGCATATCTTTAATTATAGTCTATATGTAGACGTATTACACTAATGGAAGTTAAATAAGCGCTATTTAGTGATTGCATATATTGCATATTTAGGCATTTCTATGCATAGTTTTTACAAAAAGTTGATATATTGCATATTTAAAGCTTTTTCCTTATCATTCAATTAGAAAAATTCTAGTAATTCCGTAATGTAGATCGACAGCCGACAATGTCTCAGAACGATATATCTTTTACTTGGTTTCTCTAAATACTTTTTTTCCCAAGAACTAGCACGTGTTTAATTTCACCTAGCAGAAGGGATGGTGGTAAATACGTTATTATTATTTAAATTCACAAATAAAACTATTTATTCATTGAATATCTTTGAGCGAAACACCAAGAAATTGTGTTACGTTTTTAAATACTGTGCGTACATACAATGAGTATAGCGAACAAATTTCTTTTATGGATTGAGCCATATCCGGAACTGGTAAAGGATGGCGACAAAATATTCTGTCGAGCCTGCAGTGAACTGGTAAGTTTAATTTCCCTAAAAGCTTTACAATTGGTTTTAAAATTCTTTAACTTTTGATAAATATAAAATGACAATTGTTGTTGTAGGTGTCTTCTGAGAGAAAATACCTGATTGATCAAATGCTAAAACTTCATCACATATTGGAAAATGTGAAAACTAAAGCGATTCCGCATGTGTGCAGCAATCTATACGTCAATGCGTAGCATCAACTTGCACGAAACTCAGAAAAGAGAATATAATACAGATCTGTGTAACGCATTAATTTCGTCTCAACATACCATTAGCAAGATTAAACAATGTTGAATTTGAAATCATTTCTGCAAAAAATATGCAAACATAATATACCTGACGAAAGTACCTCACAAAAAAAATTATGTCACATCGTGTTACAGCAAACAATAGCGAAAATTCAAGAATTGGTAGGAGAAATTTCATTTATATCATGGTAGATGAAAGTAAGGATAAGTGTGGCCGTTATATGCCTATTTTTAATAGGAATTCTTCATGAAGATATTGTAGGTAAATCAGATTTAATTTATTGTAAAGAGCTTCAAAAAAACAAAATAATGGACAATTGCCCAATTCGTTCAAGAAGGTTTATCAAATTTCTTTTTACCGGGAGTATACCTGTGAAAAAATTTTACTAATCGTTGTCCGACGCTGCACATATATACATGATAAAAACCGCGCAAAAATTTAATTTTTTTAGTAGTAACATTATTCATACCACTTGTTTAGCTCATGGATTCAATCGTGTAGCCGAAAGACATTAGGAATCAATTTCCTTCGATTAATGATTTAGTTAGTCAAAAAGTATTTTTAAAACACCTTTACGAATCCAATTTTATAAGAGCGACTTCCCGGTGTTTAAGTTGCCTCCTGAACCGATTATTACGAGATGGGGTACATGGTTAGAGCTGCAATTTTTTTCGCCGATAATTTTGACAGGAATAAAAAAGTAATTCTTGAATCACACGTTGACTGCATTGCCTCTAGAAAAACTGTTATATAAAAAAGATAGTAACATCCAACAAATTGCTAACAAAAATTTTGCAGTATTGTAGCCCTTTTTTTGCATATATGCCCCAGGTTTATGCCATATTTCCTTCAAAAATCGATGCATATATATGCGCATATATTCCAGTTTTTCTTTGCATATAATCTGATCTCTACTCATGATAAAAAGAAACTACGAGATCCGGTTATTCTTAATGTATTTGTACTAGTTTGGTGATTATGCCGTGATTAACAAAAATATGGACACATCGAGGACACATAAAGTCACCTGCGTCCCATTCAGCTGTCGAGGTATGATGCTGGTGAATCAGCATTACAGTTGAGTTAGGTCGATCAGGGAGTGCCTATCATTTGCTGTTCTACAGGAAGTACAGGATGGGATCACTGGGTCTGATGGAGTGTTGGGCAGATCCACAGTGCTGGTGAATCAGCGTAATAGTTGCAGTAACCTAGATCAAGGAATGTCCTTCATTTGCTGTACTATAAGAAGCACAGAATGAAACATGGAATGTCTCTAAGGACTAAGGACGGGAAGTCGTGCAATTAACTGATACTCTGATACCAATCCATTTATTTCCACGAATTTCTGTTAGGACGCCTGTTGTTAATGCCCAATTATGCTCTGCAGCCCGTTTTTAAGTTTACACTGCCAACTTAAGTTTAAAGATGAAAAATTCCATGACCTACTAGAGGTAAACATATGGTATTTGACATTCAATCATGAGTATTCTCATACGTGACAATAGTGCTACAATTATGTGTACTACTGGCAACAAAAATCTTCATTTGGATTTAACCGAAGAAGAGACAAATAATTATTTTTTTTTCTAAAATAAATATGACACTATACAACATAGCCACGTTGCTTAAAAAGGCTTATAGGAGGTCTTACAGGCATTTATTAAGAAGTCATATTTCTCGATAACTGCTGTTAATCTCGGGTTTTTGGAGTTGTAACTGATGCCATCTGGTGAGCACGCGTCAAATACATTGGCGGCTGGTTCAATGCTATCAATGCTCAACCGCTCACAATCTAAAAT
The DNA here is from genome assembly GCA_004143645.1 of Protaetia brevitarsis. Taxonomy (NCBI): domain Eukaryota; kingdom Metazoa; phylum Arthropoda; class Insecta; order Coleoptera; family Scarabaeidae; genus Protaetia; species Protaetia brevitarsis. Next base: position 517,674 of record RXPK01000102.1, read on the forward strand.
CGATTATTGTAGGCAATTAAAACGAATTCAGGTAATGAATGAATAGTGACTCGACTTAATTTTTCCTATAACAATAGAAACGAAAAAAGACACTAAAAAGGTTACCCTAAAAACAGAGTATGGATAGCTTTTCTTGTTTTCTTTTTTTTACCATATGCTACGGTAAAAAAATTGATGATGTAATGAAGAAGTAATCTATACGGAACGGATATAGTAGAGAAATAATATAGCTGTTAACATTTCGATTTCTTCAATAGGATTGTAAAATTTGCAATGCGTTCTATCAGATATGCCTTTATGAAATGGCTAAAATCCATAATCGTATAAGTGCAAATAAAAAGTGATAGTAGATGTTTTTGTACAGAGAAAATTATAAGGTAGGAACGCTTACGGCCGTTGTCAAAATCAAATCGGGGAGCTTCTGGTCATGGTTAGAGATGCGGGTACAGGTGTAGAATGACCCGTATGCCGAGGCAGTAAACATTCTTCAACGGTCGTAGGCTTTTGTAGACAGCGAAACCGACAAATTCTTCTTACAGGTGCGTAGTTGCAGGTACTTGTACCTTGTAATTGATGAATATATAATGGGAATAATGACCTTCTTAAGGGGATTTAATGGTGGAAGAACGTTTATGATGTTCTTGTTGTTTATTTGTCTTTTGTCGTTTTAAAGATTATACAAAGGTTTCTGGTTATTTCGTAATTACAATGTTGTACCTATTTTTTTCATTTCATTTAATTATTTTAATAAATTGCATTATAATAACATTGTCGTATTGTTTCATGTCTGATATCTATCGCTAAAAATTATGAACACTACTTTAAAATGCACTACTTTTAAACGCGGCCCGCGAACGTATTTGCACACTAAAGTTTGACCCACAACATGTCAAAGGTTGCCCATACTTGCTCTAAACATTTTTCAACAACATTTACGTACTTATTCTCCCAATCAAGAGCTGTTATAAAATATCAAAAGATGACGCTTCTGCATCTAAACACAGCGCAACGGTACACATCGACACGTGCCTAAGATATATCGGGTCATCGGTGCTCGTGCCAGGTGTCACCTGCACGTGACACCTACGTCACAGTCCAGAGAGTTATACGAATATACCACCCTCTCTTAACTAACGGCATCAGGTCAAGTCAACAGCACGCGTCTAAATTCAAAGAGGGGCGATATGGTCATTTCTCTCAGAATTACAAACCAGCCTTTCATATAGGTATGTATGTCGTAGGCAGGTAGTAGATACAGTTCACCAACTTATTATATCTAACGAATTTTCATGCTTCGAATAGTTTTCGGCGCAACAGTTGGTCAGTTGGGTTAGTTTGGTTGGTGGAATTAAATGAATGTAGAAACAGGAAAGTGGCACCTATGTACTTATTAGTGATATTAGTATTGTGTTCTTATTATCTCTTGCGTCCAGTTTGTTGATTAACAACCATTTCGATTGTAGATAAAATCTGAATAATATTGCATGATTAAAAATGCGTGTTCCTTTTTTCGGGTGCTCTCTTTGAGTGAATTGAGCCGAAATTGTTGTGTAATAGGTGATTTTAAAATGCATCTGGGATTTTAGATGAATCTTGGAAAATGTATTTTGCATTATAATTGCTACAAAATGAAAATCCCCGTCATTTCTGATTTGCTTTCAATTTATTAATTTTATAATAAAAAAATAATAATAAACCTGACTTCTTCTAATAACCTCCACCTCAACTGCTGTCTTGCTGAAAAAAATAATATAAAATTTTCTTCTCACGAGGCTTTTTTTTTAAATATTTTTCGCATTTTTGTAAAACAGTATTTGTAAAACAGAAAGCTTTAAGTTGTTCCCCTCTGCCAAATCTATGACCACCCACTAGTGTTACGAAAAAATAATTCACTACCCTTTTTGGTACTACTAAAATTCGAAAATAAATAAATTTAAAAAAATAATTCGCGTCAAAATTGACTTTTAAAAAATCATTAAATTATCACCATTTTAAGAAAATTGTCAAAGTACCAAATATGTATAATATATAATAAGTATATCCTAGGTTACAAAAGATAAAATCAAGCTTAAGGACTATTATCTCAAATAAATTTTAAATATTTATAATTAAAGGGTGTTAAATCTGTATTAAGTAAGCTGTTATTATGTTTTTCCTTAATGTAAATAGCTTCATATTCACTGAGAAAAAAAAATTAATAATCACAAATAAAAATACAATTATCGTAAGTAAAAAGTTCAGCTGGATAGGGGACAAAAGCACAGATTACTTAGCACTAGTAAAAAAGAGATCCTAAACACTGATACTAACAAGAAGCAATCTAAGTTACTTACGGTCTGCTTCATACCGGTAACTTATGAAGTTACTTATGATAATTAAACTGAAGTAGTTAAACCAAAGAATATATATAGTTGCGGTAAGTAAAAGATTTACTCATGTCAAGTAGATGTATTGCTATGAGTGAACTATTGTAGGTATATTAGGCTTCACTATATCACCCTTTCATTATTAACCTCAATTAATGCAAGCTATTTGGATTACTTATGATAAGGAAACAGTATCATTAATGCACGTTCACTAAATATCTGATATATAAAAGGTAATGGTTTGCTATAAATATGCAATATACTTACCTTAAATTTGTTGTTCAACTTATGGTTAGTGCAGGAAACGAGGAAGTTTAGTGAATATTTAATATAAATTTAAATAAAAAGCAGTATTATTAGTAATAGTTTTATTTTGTATAGGATAAACACAGTGAGTACCTAAAATATTGGTTTCACTTTAACAACAGTTTTTTTTTAAACAATTTACAACGTAATGACTCATAAAATATATTCCTTAATAATGAAAAAAAATGAACAAAGCAATAATAAAAGATAAGGTAAATGGGGTCCCCTTGAAACGTTATTTAGTTATTGAAATTATTGAAATTTAAACAAAGGACAAAGAGAAATATGGCTTTGAAGTTATAACTAATGACAAACAACGAAATAATATACCTACCTAGGCGGTAAACTTGCGATTTCTGTTGGTTCTTTGCACTGAGTGTTGTCTCGGCTTAGTTGATCCTCTGTCGGCGTACGTGGAGGTTATATCCGGTGATCGCTTCGAAAACGGCTTCTTCGTCGCGGTATTCCTAACTGCAGATGACACTTGGACTGTCGGATCACTAGCGACGGCATCCACACTTTAACTTCACCAGCGGGCGCAGATATCATCACAATGATCCCACCACGTGGTTTAAAACTGCAATCTTGAAACATCCGATTGCTTATAGGCTCGGTACTTCTTCTTTCGCTGGGATTCTTTATACGGATGGGGCCTTGAGTTAATCCACCCGGTATTTTTAATATATTTGCGTTCCAACTGGCCTACACTGGCCACCCTTTTTCGACGACCTTTTCCCACGTCCGTAACTCTTACTTGACACCAGCACGCGCCTGCGCGCGTTGCTGTCTCGGAGACTATTTCATTACTCCGCCGCATTAGCCAATCAGGAATAGTAAAACAATCACGGGGTGGCAGTAAAACTCAAATAATCATAGTTGTGGCAAGTTGTTACCTATGTAAGAAAATATATGAGTTTAATAACAATCAGCATTGTTGTTACTTCTACTAAGCATGTGCTCTAGTTAGATACAGTACCAGTAGTCATAAGTAATACGTTACTTACCACAAATTAGTCAGGTACGCTGTGTAATAGCCGTTAATAAAAGCACTATTTACAGTAACAACTTGCATTCAGGAAATTGTGTTTAGTTGCAGGTATTACGAGAATAGTTCCAAGTAAAACTTTATCTATTGTAAATAATTTTTTATCAAGTAAACACTGTACTTAGCTCATTTTTCTCAGTGTAAGACACACGCATCGATTAAAATCAATCTATTATAGGTAGATACGGTCAGATATACCACATGTTACCAGCACAATAACTGTTTATCGCACACTGTACAAACTATTTTGGTACCACCATAATGTAAATCTTGGAATTCACCGATATACTTTTCTACATCATGAAACAATGGTCGTTTTCTGGGATTTTCTACGTCCGACATTATAATGCGTAAAACGTTAACGGAGAACTATAGTATCACGCAACAAGACTCGACTAACACTGATATTAGATACTAGACAGACGAATCTGAGGGAATGATTTTACTACCTTGAAGATATACTTAGGTTAGACGTTCTACACAGTGCGAGGCAATACACATCTGACCACTCTAGTGATAATCTTGCAAAACTTCATAAAACTTTTTTCGCATCTTCTATTGTTTACGAGGGATTCCCTCAATAATGGAACAGCCTGTATACCTTCAATTTAAACATGCAGAACCTGTATACATATAGAGACACACTTGCCCATGCACCATTACTGATTATACATCCACTTATGACGCATACCGTTTCATAAATTAAACAAACAAATGAAAACAGATTAACCCGGTCGATCTTCGCATCATTGCAAGCGACCACCAAGCCCATGGTCCCTCGCCTATTCGATCAATTTTTCGCTCTGCGGTTTGCATTAGCTCACGACGTCGTTCATGCATCGTCTATCTTCTCTATATCTAGTGCGCTTATTGCTTCCACCATTGTCTTTTCTCAGCGAAGCGGTACACTTGCGTCTTATACACTCGGCACCTATGTGTGTTGAACGTTGTAGGTTACATACGTTTGTGCCGTTCCCTATGCCGGTGAAGATATAGTAAAAGACGGGTGCGGTCTTCAATTAGGGCCGATTATCATAGCGGCACGTCGTCGATCGCAATCCAGGCGGATGGGTATTAAGGTGGCTATTGTTTTCCGTCGCGGTGAGTCGATTTCCTATGGTCGAATCGACTCGTCCTTCTTCTAGATGATGAATTATAGATATATGATGTAATGTGGTATCCGAAAAATATTATTTTCAGTTTCTGTTACAAACAAAAAAAATAATTACTCAATTTGCAATGCATCACATTGAATATAACTTAACTTCCTATACAGGGTGTTTTGAAACATCGTTTAAAGATTTTAAGGGCACGTAGTACGATCGAAAATAAGGTTAAAAGTCATATATGATATGATATATAAATTTTTAAATTCAATAAGCAATGTTTTAAAGAGTAAACATTTTGGGAGAAAGGTCGATATAAGAAAAGCCAATAGTTACTAAGAATTGGTTGTATTCATAATACAAAGATCTAGTTGAATGTAACCATAAAATAAATTTTGACTAACAAAATACATTAAAAAAATGTTATCAATTTGAGTTTGGATTTGGAGCTTTTTTATTTTTGTTGCCCTGTTCAGGGTATATTTTTAAAAAAATACCTCTGCAGAACTTCTAATGTGTTAGAAGCCTCTTTTGCGTACTGCAAATGAAAAATTAAAATATGCCGCCATCATTTGTTGTAATGCAGAACGAAATGATCTGTTGGTCTAATAACTGTCTTTCTACCATTAAAGAATGCGACTTCACATTTCCTAGAAAAGAAAAATAAATGTAAAAAGCATATGAAATAAATATATTTTATTAATACCTTCTTCCAAGCATATTATCAACGGTGTATTCACCTCAATTTTCTTTAAGTTTAGATTTATCCTGAAAATTTTTAATAAATTTAGCATTTAAAAATATATTGTATGTAGATAATAGTGCTGCGAATCGAAGCCTCTTTATGTGAAACCGGGGTTTGGATGCAGTGATTAATCGTCTTTAAAAATTGTAACCGGTAAAACCGGTTTTCAAAATCAAAACCGGTTTTTAAAAGCAGATTATTGCGCCTTAAATAGGTTTTTCGAATTTAAAATACATAGCACATTTAAAAAAGTGATACGTATTGTTTTTAGTTGACTGAATTTTAAAAACCGATTTTTACTAAAAATCTATTAACCGGTTTTTGATATCTGGCGATTCCCGCAATACTAGTATATACATAAATAATGTTGTGATTAACTATTGAACTCAAATTTGCCGACCTGCGGTCTTGCACATTTGCATGTATAAGTGCTTAATACCTACTTTACTTTTGTCATTAAATCTTTGAGTAAAACCAAAATAGTCTCTTCCTTACTTTACTTGTATTATCACTTAACAACGAAAACATAGCCTCCAATAACGGCAAGACACTAGTCGTTTTATTTCCATATTTCCAAATGTTTAATGAAAGAGAAAAAAAAAGAATTGACTCCTTCAAAACGAAGACTTTCTGTTGTTTAAATTGAAAAGTTTGATACGGTAGTTTCCTGCGTGTCACTTGCACGTTGAAAACTTTAAATAAATGTATCATATCTTGCAGCAACAATACCGCCAAATGCTATTGAGGTTAAGTTCCCAGTATATCATATTAGATATCCATACGCAGGTGTATGTCTATTATTTATGTGTGCTGTCATAGCTAAGTACATGGTAATCATCTCAATACATAATTGATGTAAAATGAACTTACCTCAATCTTTATTTGCAAGACAAAATGAAAAACACACCATTTACATTTATGCGTTGAAGCAATCAGTGTAGATGCCGCACTTGTATTCAAACTGCGTACCTCAAACGCTTGCGCGTTGTATAGTCGACGGCTATGTAATGCATTCTCGTAACGGGTTTAATTTTTGATCAAGCGACACAATGTAATGCAATGTTAGAAAAAAACATTTTGTGTTCCAATCAAATAACAGATGCATATATATAATATATATAATCAGAACTTCATGTCCCTTATATTGTCCATATTGTATTTTTACCAACATAAGGGATAATATTCCACGAAATATGTTATTTTTCCTTGCTACTAAGCAAATTTCCCCAAGTGGGGGAAAATTACTTCATTTATTGAAGTATTTTTCCATCAAAGTCGGTTTACCAGGCAAAATTACATTTAATTTGTGGTAACATATGTCCACAAATCAACCGTTTACGAGATAACAGCGAGTGTTCCTAGTAGTACATGGATAAACATATCCCAGTAAACAGATGCTTATCAGCTATTGTTTTATGACAGTTTAATTTGACGTTTTATGCAATTTGTAGCAATTACAATGGTTGCCTATATTCTAATGCTGAAATGAGCGATATGGTGTTCATGTACGGTCGTGCTAATGGGAATTCTTTACAAGCGCGTCGCTTCTATGCTGAAACGTTTCCTGATCGCCAACTGCCTTCGCATGTGATGTTTCAGACGGTGTTTCAACGACTAAGAGAAACTGGTTCGTTTGAGAAGCGGTCTTCTGATACTGGACGGCAGAGAATAGCATGTACTCCACAGATAGAAGATCGAATTTTGAATATTATTGATGAAAATCCCGAAACTAGTGTTAGAAGAATTTCGACTCAAGTGGGTGTAAGCAGCAATCTTGTTTGGAGAACTCTTCATGATCAACTCCTATACTCCTACCATATCCAACGGGTACAAGCCCTTACTGCTCCGGATTATCAAGCGAGAAGGGCTTTCTGTCAGTGGTTTTTGCCAGATTTCGCTGATAACATCCTTTTCACTGATGAAGCTGGTTTTACTAAAAATGGAATATTTAATTTCCACAACAATCACGTTTGGTGTGACGAGAATCCTCATGCTACCGTTGAAGCCAGGCACCAGCAACGTTTCTCTCTAAACATCTGGTTAGGCATGATAGGGGAACGGTTGTTAGGGCCGATTGTTTTGCCACAACGCCTAACAAGTCCTGCATACCTCGAGTTCTTGGAAAATACTTTACCTGAACTTTTGGAAGATTTACCTATAAATCTAAGACTGAGCCTCTGGTTTATGCAAGATGGAGCTTCACCGCACTTTACGCGTGCTGTTAGGGAACATCTTAACAATGAATTTCCTGGGAGATGGATAGGGCGAGCAGGTCCCATTGCTTGGCCTCCAAGGTCTCCCGATCTAAACCCATTGGACTTTAGTATCTGGGGTTATTTGAAAAGTTTAGTGTACGCAACACCGCTAAACGATCTTCCAGAGTTGCGCCAACGAATAGAACACTGTTGCCAGATAATACGAGAAAAACCCTTGGTTTTTGAAAGAGTGCGCGCTTCCTTTGAAAGCAGATGTAGAAATGGAAGGACGTCATTTTGAACATCTTCTTAGTTATAATCTATTTTATGTTAAAGTGCAACAACATCTTAATAAAAACCGCTAAGCAAACTTATTCTGCAATTGCGATAAAATCGCTGTTATCTCGTAAACAGTTAATTTGTGGACATATGTTTATTATGACTTTTAACCTTACTTTCGATCGTACTACATGCCCTTAAAATCTTTAAACGATGTTTCAAAATATCCTGTATAAGCAAGAAGATGATATATTTATATTGAGAATAAAATTTGTTCAGTTTTCCAAACCTGTGAATTTGTTAGACGAACAATTTTCTAGTTCAAATGTAATCAATATACTAAAATCATTATGAACATATAATATTCTCACCACAAAAATAATTATTTTAGATTTGAGTAAATAGATTTTCTCAACTGGAAACTATCATATTTATGCCTTAATAATTTATGTACATTTAATAGAAGTATATAAAAGTATTACTTGAAGTTTTGCCAAATTATTTGCTTCCAAAATATAAGTATATTGAACTGATAATACTTACCTGTTTAATCTAAGCATTTCTACTATTCAAGGGTAATAATTACCTACTAATTTTGTGTCTGTAACACTAAAAAACCCCGGTAGAGGAAAATTAATAAATAAAGAAATATTATGTAATTAAATAAATTTAATGTCATACTTTATAGTTTTACAATGTTTGGGAGAAGGTAGCGTATCGGGGTACTCCAGGAGTGCGCACGGGATATTGATGCGTAGAGGTAAAGATGTTATACGTATCCATCGTTGCGACCGGTGTTCTCGGGATACTTCCCACTCAATGTCTGGGCCTGGTATCTTAGTCGGCGTTGGTTACTGATATAATTTCAATCAGTATGATAATTTGCTGGTATTACCTACTGAAAACTAATATCTAGTAAATATCTACATATGTTTGTAAATGTACACACCTACCATGTTCATATATTATCGACGCAATGGCGCTGACTCTGAGTATTATTTCAAAGCTTTTTAAACCAGTAATCCTTTAATATTAGATAACACGTACGTACTTACCTTCGAATATTTTAATAGTAGCATCTGTGCATCAGCCCCATTCCACCCCTATTCTCTCAAATCCTTTATATATATATTTGAAAATTATTGCAGTAGTAAATATACAATTTATATAAAGATTACATGTCAATTTTACAGAACAATGTTTGAAGAATACATTAGCGTATAAAAATGATGAATAATTGGATTATAAAACTTTACCTGCAAAATCTAAGGCAAGTTTGTTACCAACGATTTAAATAGCAGCATATCCCTTCATCAGATATATTTTATTGATAAGAAGAAGCTTTTACAGGGCACTGGCTTGGTGTAACACAAGTGCCGTCTGGATGCTTCAAAAAGCCCGGCATACAAGCGCAAGCAGGTTTGCATGTATTACAAGGTTCATCGCGGCCGATATGTGGTAAGGTGCATTCATTATGACAGGGTCCGCAGAGTAGAAACTCCATATTCGGTGGGCAGCCTACGAAATATAATGAATAATTTCTTATTCAATCGTGCTCAAGATTTCTCAGTAACTACTTTATTTATAATATAAAAATTATTGACGATTTTGTTCTATTTAAACGTACATTAAAATCATATTTGTTGGGTAACGCGTTTTATAGTTTAAATGAATATTTTAATTGTTAATTTTATTTCATTTTAATTTATAAGGTCCCATTATCCCCTTACTTTTGACAATCCCTATACATATATACAGGGTATTCCACGTAACTGGTTCATTAAAAGTTTATGATGTTCTATTATTTACTTATATTTGAGATTTTGGCACCAGTATTTGTTCGATTGGAACTATAAATGCATAATACCTTAACCAAAATATCACTTCCGGTTGACCGGAAATGGATGTCAACTTTGTTATTTTAAATAGAATGATATACTTTTTTATTCATTTTTGGATTCTACAACTATAAATACGTCAGTTTTCATTAGCTATCCCTATAGCTACATGTTGCCGTTTTTGAGTTATTTAAGTTTTTCTTTTTTTTTTAGTCATAATCATTGTTCATTGAGAAATTAATATCTCGTTAATACTGCAAGTAGAACTCCAAATTTGCTATGTTATGAATGTAGATATTACTCTAAGAAACGGTAAGCACACTTTACATTCTTCACATACAGGGTGTTCAAAACTGAGGAACAAAGTGACATATTTTCAAATGCAGAAAACTCATTTATTTTTAAATAGAACACCCTGTATTTTAATTCGGAATTAGGAAGTAAATATCATCCCCTATCACTTTATATGAGCATTCCCTATACCTATCTTTAATAGATTTTGAGATATGAGCGACTTTTTGTTAAACAGACTAAGTAGCCCTATCTTTAAATGTTTGTAGCTGGCTCTGAAATGGATTCACGTCAAATTCATGTATTATTTTTGAATAACCATAAAAGAATGTCTGTTCGAATAGTCATTTCTATTAATGTTGCGTTGTACGAAAGTGTAATTACAATGATAAACATAAACACTTTTGGTTAGTCAATGAATTTGACATTAATCCCATTCAGAGCCAGCTACAAACACGTAAAGATAGGGCTACTTAGTCTGTTTAACAAAAAGTCGTTCATATCTCAAAATCTATTAAAGATAGGTATAGGGAATGCTGATGTAAAGTGATAGGGGATGATATTTACTTCTTAATTCCGAATTAAAATACAGGGTGTTCTATTTAAAAAAAAAATACTTAGTCTGTTTAACAAAAAGTCGTTCATATCTCAAAATCTATTAAAGATAGGTATAGGGAATGCTGATATAAAGTGATAGGGGATGATATTTACTTCTTAATTCCGAATTAAAATACAGGCTGTTCTATTAAAAAAAAAGAATACTTAGTTTGTTTAATAAAAAGTCGCTCATATCTCAAAATCTATTAAAGATAGGTATAGGGAATGCTCATATAAAGCGATAGGGGATGATATTTACTTCCTAATTCCGAATTAAAATACAGGGTGTTCTATTTAAAAAAATGAGTTTTCTGCATTTGAAAATATGTCACTTTGTTCCTCAGTTTTGAACGCCCTGTATGTTGGAATGTAAAGTGTGCTTACCGTTTCTTAGAGTAATATCTACACTCATAACGTAGCAAATTTGGAGTCTCTTCTTGCAGTATTAACCGAGATATTAATTTCTCAATGATGCAATGATTATGACTAAAAAAAAAAGAAAAACTTAAATAACCCAAAAACGGCAACATGTAGCTATAGGAATAGCTAATGAAAACTGACGTATTTATAGTTGTAGAATCCAAAAATGAATAAAAAATTAGATCATTCTATTTAAAATAACAAAGTTGACATCCATTTCCGGTCAACCGGAAGTGATATTTTGGTTAAGGTATTTTACATTTATAGTTCCAATCGAACAGATACTGGTGCCAAAATCTCAAATATAAGTAAATAATAGAACATCATAAACTTTTAATGAACCAGTTACGTGGAATACCCTGTATACATTTGTAATGTAATACAGGGAAATAAATATATATTATTATTATTATTATTATTATTACTTTTTCTGTTTTCACAATTGTAACCGCCATAAAAAATAGTACTACTTTGTCCATTTGACCGATTCTGTACCTCCAAAGATAGCAAAGTTATTAATAATTCACACTTAAGTATAATTCGACACTAAATTGATGATGGGAACGTTGTGCTATAAAGTTATATTTGAAATAGCTGTAAATGTTGCCCCCAAAATCTTCAATCTGAATAAATCTTTGAAACGTGAAACAGAATTAAGAATTAACCATTACTTACTTGGTACAACGTAAGTTGCAGGTATCGAGAATGACACTACGGCCATATTTGCAAGGATCAGCAATCTAACAAGTGAGTATTTCATCTTGGTAATGTATCGAATTATGAATTGTATTTTGGGCGCAAATTCTGCTTCCTTTAGAGTTATTAGGTTTGCGGTGTGGACAGTGATTCGAATAACCCGAAAAACAATACCCTATTATTGAATAAATATCATTCTATATGCGTCATATGTAGCTTTGTTTTACTTTACGACCGACTATAATTCATACACAACATTAATTTTTATACGTCTAGTTCACTTTAGATTGTATAATAATGACAAATGATAATGGAGTTGTTGAATATATTGCTATGGAATCATGATTTAGAGTTATTTAATAAAGCAGGTTTCAAAGCCAAATTAAGAAGTAATAAGTTAAAAAGCGTGTATTCGGTTGCCCGCTTTACAGGCAAATTTGTTAAGAATGACTATATAAAAATGGACCATCTTAGCAATAGGTGCTAAGTATAGCCTTAATTATAATGTAAACTTTAAACTTTTCGTTGTTATGCACCTATTTAATACTGTTGATGAATATAACTAACAGCTTCTTGCGGGTTTCGCCGTGTGTCAAAACTTTCGCTCGACGTTTCGCTGTTCATACTGACAGCTTCTTCAGGATAACTGAACTGATTCTCCATGGCCCGACATTCTTCTTATATACGCCCCTGGTGCATCCAACCGTGTAGTTTCCGCTCCATTGACCATGACGGTTCCTAGTAGGCTCTTCCACGTGTTGCTAAGGTGGTACCCTTCTTCTCTGTTAACGGTTTTATTCTTCTCTATTTCTATGGCTTCCCTGATGAGTCTTTTCCCGTAGTTCTTGGTGGTAGTTATTACTTTTACATTCTTGAAATCCATTTTGTGTCCGGTGTTGTGTATGTGTTCTGCCACCGCTGATTGCTCGGTCCTTCTTAATCTTGCGTCCCTCTCGTGTTCTTTATTCTTATGTCGATGGCTCTTCCTGTTTGTCCGACGTAGCACTGTCCGCATTGGCATGTTTATCTTGTAGATACCTTCCGTGCGCCCCTTGGGTATCTTATCCTTTGCGGTCGGTAGATACTGCTGGATCGACGTTGCAGTACCGAAGCGTACTTGTACGGTGCTGTGAGTTTATGTGTTCCAAGAACTGTTGTAGTTTTTCTTCTCCGTATTGCCATATTACAAAAGTATCGTCGACATTATCGCAGCCAACACTTGGGTTTCATATCGCTGGAACTTAGGGCTTCTTCTTCAAATGCTTCCATAAACAAGTTGGCTATTACTGTGATAAAGGACTTCCCCATTGCTGTTTCCGTTCTTCTGCTCGTAGTAATTTTCTTCCATACAAAAGTATGTCGTGGTAAGCACAGTTTCACTAATTTAATGATGTCTTCTTGTAGTCCAATTTCTGGAAGTAAGGCCAGTGCGTCTCCGTGGGTATGTTAGTGAATAGCGATATAATGTCGAAACTTACTAAAATGTCTGTAGGTTCAGTCTTTAGTGTAGACAGAATATCCACGAAATGTTTCGAATTCTTCACATACGTTGCAGTTTGTCCGGTATATGGCTTTAGTTTAGTTAGCTAAATATTTCGACAAATCGTAGGTCGGTGATCCAATGTTGCTTACAATCGGTCTTAATGGCACTCCTTCTTTATGTATTTTTGGTATTCCATACAGCCTGGCTGGTCTAGCGGCTCTTGGTAGCAATCTGTTCTGCATCTCTTTAGGTATCGATGAAATCTTTATGCTCTCCCTTAGTGGTGAGCTGTGTGTTTTATCATCTACAATTCTTTGAAAATCTTCTTATACCTAAAACTAAAATATAAAATTAAATTTAGTACAGACCTATATTAATTACTCATCTAAAGTGCAGGAGTGTGATTAAACATTGAGCACTGGCTTAATATCAGCAACAAATTAGTAGATTAATATATTAAAATTTTTAAATTCCAAGCAAAAGAAAACAACACATGTGAGCCACCCCGATATCTATATCACACTGGCTCTCTCGCTCGCACGTACGAAGCAGAGAGCCAGAAAACAAACAAAAAACAAATCCGTCCAATACGGAAAAATATAGCAATAGTGAAATAAATAATATAATATTATATATAGTCACGAAAATTCTGTTAAAACTCAACAGTGTAAAGAAATACGCCGTTATCCTAAAATATCAAAACAACTTTCAAATGAAAATAACATTAAATTAAGAAATTTATTCAGATAATTGTTTTTTTTTTAAATAAAAAACTACAGCAGTATGTTATTTAATAAATTAAAATAATTACGCATTCTTGGTTTCATTATAAAACTGTCACCAACAAACAGTATTAGTTCTTATGGTAGTTACGACCTGTAAACTGTGAGTCATTCATAAACAAAACATATATAATATAGTTTATCCGTAAAACACGATATTTAAACATTGATGTCGATCGATTTGTTAACGTGATCCGAGAACGCAACGAAAGCGAGCACAGAAGCACACTCAATTTGTGCACCGTTCATATGGAATCTGCCGTATCCCTCCCCACCTCCGCTACGTCCTTCATGCGGCTAGGCATTGGATAAAATCAACGTAGTCCCGCCTACTCGGCGTACGTGCTCCGTCGCGGGTCGCTTGCTCGCGATGTACATACATACGTATAGAAAGGAACTTCGCGTCGTTTATTCGTTTCGCTGCGTTATATTTCACGAATATATTAAGATCGAGTAATAGATTTTATCAGTTTGTAATCGAGGATTTGTTTAGGGGGTTCACGTGCTCATGTGCTCCAATACAGAAACCGCCACTGGGTATAATAAAGAAGAAAAGATTTAAAAATACAGTACAACATTTAATTATACAATTAATTTTATTACTAGAAAGAGTCCTGTCGAAAATGACAATGATACAGTGGAATACAGGTACGGAATTGATTTAAAAACTGCCCTGCTCTACAGAAACAGCCCTGTTCGCAAATGGCACCGTTACAGCTACCGGCAACTATCGTGGCGCACGTAGGCCGATCAAAACATTGAGCGCAATCCCTAAACACGTCATCACGAAGGCATTCTGTAACATAAATATAGCAATATATAGAAATCTTTGTTGGATCATTTTGCGGATACATCTTCCATCACATGATTTGACTTACTATGAGTATTATTTTTAACGAGCATGTATTTGGGCATGTATTGGGCTCTTTTAGGTAACTTCATTACACCAAATAACGCTTTTGTGTTTTTTCTGAGATGATGATGATGAAAGAGACGGATGGCGTCCAAACTAGAGAGAAATAGAAGCATAATGATTACGGCTTTCATATTGGCTGTTGCTAATTTGAAATTGATAAAGTAGGAATCTGCAAGCTAACTAATCTCACTTGCTTCAGTTCTATAGATGATGTTTTCGATCTGATGATATTTAAACTAAATGATGTTTTAAATACTGGAAGAGTGATCGTATGGTATTCGTTACGCCTTTGTATTATTTTATAGCACCGAATATAATTTAGAATGGTGCATGTAAAAATCAAATTATACTCGTCTCCTTAAAAAAAGGCTACTCAATCGTGCAATAAAATTGCTGAGGTTGGTAGTTTGTCTCTGCGTCAACATCTACAAATAATGTAATAATAAAAACAATAAACTATCAACGGAATATGAAGTATTGAAGTTTTCATTCAAAATACCTGTCGTCCTGTGTAGTAGTAGTTTGGAGTAAACATACTTTGTTTACATTTCTTGCATTTCAATTTGCTATATGAATATGTGTAATTGCTTTTAAATGCTTACTTTAAAATTAAAACAGACAAATTCCTAAGATATTATATATAAGAATTATACAGGATGTTCACAAAATTATGATTTTTTTTTCATATTTTTTTTTATTCTAATGAGATACTGAATATATGGTTGTGCGCTTGCATGGTATGTTGAAAACCAGTGTAAAATTATACCAGGCGTTAAATGTCTATACAGGGTGTCGCACGACGAATGCCAGCGATCTGTATATGGAAAACTACTCAGCAGAAACATTTGAAAATTTTAGTGTGGACAAATATGGATTTGGCCTAATCAAGCAAAATATATACAAGTCTCTAACACTTTCGATTATACAGGGTGTGACATTAATTTTCTTATTTTAAACGTAACACCCTGTATATTTTTATATTTTTGAATTGCCCTTAAAATTCTAGTTAAAATTTATGTAGGGATCTCTATACCTAAATTCATTTGTTTTCGAGATATTTCCATTCTTTGCAGAAATTTGACATTTGCAACCCCTTGCAGAAATGTGAATATCTCATATATGCGTTCCCAGTTTTCTTCAGTCCTTTTAGCATACTTATGGATCGAAGGTAAATGCATCAAGATGGCGTATAAAAATTATTATATCTCATACAGGGCATGTATGAACGTTGTTAAAACATTAGTCCCGAAAAATGCAAGAAGTCAAAAATTTCAAATGGAATACCTACGCTATTTTTTCTACCTTATTATTATTTAACGTTAAAAATAAGGGCAGTCTGTTGTCCTTATACCTATCTGCATGGATTTTCGAGTTATTTTAAAAGAAGTATTTTCCTTACATTCATTAAAAATGTGACAGGTTAGCCATGCCCATGAGATGACGCAAAACAGTTGCAGTATAGAACTGTCAATGTTGTGCAAACCAAATGCCAGCGCGTCTTAACTACACAAACGCAGACTTTAAATTTATTTATTATCTATGTAGAATATCACAGAAGTAATAAGATCAAGAATAGGTGAAACTTTCGTTCTACGGCATCCACAGAAAGAGAAACCATCCATAACCGCTTCAAAATTTAAACAGTAATCGCTCAGTCGGAGCTACAATTTGTATTATCAAAAGCAGAATATTCATACATATTACAAAACTAAGATGTGATATAGTGAAGAAAATAAGTTAGCAATGTTGAAGCAACTAATTTGATAAATGTTCAAAATTCCGTCCTTGAACTTAAAAACATTTTTCACATCTTTTGACTACCTCACGGTAAGTAGCTGTTTTAATTGCATGTGGAGATAAGTTTTGAAAAAGTATTTCTCACACTTTGCATACAATTATCCATGATTGTTAGTGGACTGACGTAAACTTTACTTTTTATGGTTCCTCAAACAACAAAAATTCAACACTGCTAAATCCGGTGATTGGGGTGACCACAATAACGGTCAATACACAGTACTTGATGCCAACTAGAGTGACTATGACCGATTTCTGAAATTCGATCAAATAAGCATAACATATTAGGTCGTTCCATGTTTTTTTTGTAACATCCTGTATATAAATAGCTATATCAACCAAAAGGGTTACATAAACCCTGCAAGTACTCCATTAAAACTTTTTTTGTATATCTCACCGTTTAAAAGTTATTTTGTATAAACGAAATTTGTGGCGGACTTCAAAGTCAAATTGCACCCCCTAAAAGTTGAAGTTCCGCAGCAACAGAAAGTGTGTTTGAGGAACACCTCCATGGGGAAGTTTCATTAGAATCCGCGATTTACAGTTCGCGAGGTTACATTTTCAAACTTGTTCATTGTACCCTAACAGCCAGAAATATTACATAGATATTTTTAAAAATATATTTTATGAATATTTTCGTGAGAGGTTTTGAATATATTTTTCATATTTTTTCTAAATATAGATAAATATTCAATTAAAATATTTATTCCATATTGTAAAATTAATGTAAGCGCTATATTTTTCTAAATAGTTGTAAAATATTATTTAATGAAAATTGAGATTTTTTATGCAATCTATTTAATTGTCAAATGAACTAAAATTGTTCTTGGTATTTTAGAATGTATAACGTCGATAACGAAAAGTTGAAACATACATAGAGTTGTCTAAAAGACCAAGAACTTGTTTTTTCACACTCACCAAACAAGTTAATAATCAATAATTCTGGTATCTTTTAAGGCATTACTGAAGGTTTATCAAATTAGTCACTATTTTTTAAATGAAGTGTTCTAATAAAAAACAAACGTATTTGTTATAATTTTTTTGAATAAGCCAATAAAATGAAAAATACCATATTTAAGTCTAGCCTTGGCTGGTGCAGGTAGCTACCTATGGTTTTTTCATTCTCTGCGGTATGGCCGTCTCTCATGGCGTTTCCTTGTAGCTTAAGACATCCAAATTGTATTAGATATTACCATGATATAAATCTACAACTTATCAACACTATAAACAATTTGGAGCATTTACATATTGAGTGTAGCTACATCTACTACTTACGATAATATTTTAGTTTATTTCATAATATTTGAAAAACATTCTATCTACAACAATAAAAAACACAACGTATTCTAACCTTATTGAGGTTATACGCTTATCTACCGAAATGAATCTTTAGCAAATCAACAGCAATTATTCTGGTAGATGCAGTACAATATGATGCATAAATTCCTACAATTATATATTAACGATTTGTACATAGGCAATTAGCCATGTCAAGTTATTAT